>VBSM01003159.1:436213-463909 GCA_008086735.1 Cheirogaleus medius | reverse complement strand
GGGATGTCTATTTGCTCTACTGATAGTTTCCTTGGCAGTGCAGAAGCTTTTTAAATTGAAGAAAAGGTTTTAGATGAAAGAGAAAAAAACAGATACACATAGATCAGGTATAGTTCTGAGGGAAATGTGCCAGAACCTGTGCAGGTCTCCACGGGAAGAAATTGCAGAGCAGAAGAAGGAGGACAGCAGATATCAACCCCCAAGAGGCTTGGAGTACAGTGAAGAGGATAGGTGGAGTGGATTGTTTCTCCCACTCTGACATCTCTAACAGTCAACTGGCTTCTGAGCTGCTGGAGAGACTTTTTAAACCTCACAAGCCCAAAAGCTGTTGCTGCCGGAGAACTGAGAGCTTCCTGTGGGTAAAGTATTTAATACGAGGCTCCCAGCCCTCCTGGGGCACTTCCATCACCATAGACCTGAACCAAGATGGCAGGCGCCATATTGCTTCTTTACCCATCATGCCCCTTTGTTCTCCCCAAGGGGTTTCAGCCTCTCAGTTTTTTGCTTGCTCATTCCCATGCAAACATTTTCCACCTGTAGCCCAGACTGCAGGAGGCAGAGGGGTCCAGTGGGCCCCAGGGTATCTGTGTGACCCTAGAGCCTGCACATTCCAGGTGGGCTACCTTGCAGAGAGGGGGACTGAGATGACCAGAGTGCTGGCTTTCCTCCATCCAGACTCTTTTCCTACCTCCACCCCTCTCCCACAGCCGCTGAGAGAGACATTTGAGCCACCATACCAAGGTTTCTACAGAAAGAGGGACTCAAACCGTTTCCTCTTACAGTCTTGCAGCCTACTAAGGGGTTATCTGACTGTGAGTTCACTGCTCACCAGCTCTCCTTGGTGCTGCTTGCCTGGCAGCTCCATCACAGGAGGGCACACCTGAAGTGGAGGGACAACAAACCTGCTTGAGCATCCTCTATAGGCAACTCAAGACCAGCACATTTCTCCCTAGCATTGTTGGGGATTGACCTTCAGGGACCTGGGGGCAGGTCTAAAGGCCAGATACTGTATCCGTAGGCTTGATTGTGTTGCTTGATGGCATGGAGCGAGATTTGTGATTCATCTTGGGAGGTAAGGGAGCCCTTGTGGGCAGAACTGAAAGGAGAGTGCAGTGTAGGTCCCAGCTATGGCAAACTTGCAGAACACCCCTTTCCCCAGAGGATGGCTGTGCTCTTAGCCCAGGCTAGGATCCTGGGTGGTGAAGTTCCCCAGCCTGCAGCGCAATTGTGGGGACTTAGCCAGTTTGAGCTCCTGCCTTCGGGCTCACATTGAAGGTAAACCATGGAGCAGGGGAGTGTGGAAAAGAATGAAACCCAACCCTGACAGCCAGATTGTGAATCTCAGATGGCCCCTTCTCCACAAGCAGGCTTTGGGTATGGACACTTCAGCCCCTCCCTGGCAGCTTTCCAAACAAGTTGGGAACAGACTTTTGACCCCCACTGAAACAGCTATATAGCCAGCTTTTGTGGAGCCTGAAGGCATAGTTACCCAAGCCAGCCCTGCCCAGCCTCACTCCCCCAACCCACTCTGCTATGCAGAGAATAGGGACTCACTTGGAAGTTCCAGGACTCTACCCACCACCTAGGGCATTTGAATGTTTCTCCTGAGAGTCTAGAGCCAGTCACAGGTCCCAAAAACAACACTGCAGCTTGTGCCTTCCAGCAAGCACCACCTACTAACAGGGAGGTCAATTTGTACACCCTTTACAGCATTTATTGATTCAATCACACAGGGTGTGCTTGATTATCACCAACAAACACCCCTTACTGTCTCAGAGATTAAACTGGGCATGCCAATACAATTCACACTGTTAAAAAGACCACAAGGCTTGGGAAAAAGAAATGATTTAAAAGACCTCCGTCCTCCCTCATCAAAGAGAGACAGGGAATCTGCCCACATTCATAGATCACCACTGCCACAGCCTACAAACAACCAGCAACTGAGAAAACCACCAGACTAAGGATATCTATAACCAATGCATCCATCCAGAAACTAGGGCACCACCAAAGCACCCAGAAACAAAGCCAAAAGATCTTAACCAACATATGCTACAAGCCACAACCCAAAAAGTGAGGGGGCAGGAAAAAGTTCCATCAAAACAAAAGAAAATCAAAAAGTAACAAGTAACAGCTGCTGCAGATGAGAAGGAATTAGCGAAATAACTACGGAAGTATGAAAAATCAAAGTGAAAGGACATCCCCAAAAGGGAACATCAGCTTTCTAGCAATGGATACCAACCAAAATGAAAATATTGAAATGACAGATAAAGAATTCCAAGTATGGAAAAGAATTTATGAAGAAGACCCCAATAGCAATCACGGCAACAACAAAAATAAATAAAGGGGACTTGATCAAATTAAAAAGCTTCCACACAGCCATGGAAATAATCAACAGAGCAAATAGATAACCTACAGAATGGGAGAAAAGATTTGCAAGCTATACATCCAATAAAGGGCCAATAACCAGAATCTACAAAGAACTTAAGCAAATCAGTAAGAAAAAAATCAAACAACCCCATTGAAAACTGGGCAAAAGATATGAACAGAAGCTTTTCAAAAGAAGACAGACAAAAAGAAGATAGACAAAATGTTGACCATTTTTTTCATAAACATGAGAAAAAGGTCAATGTCACCAATCATTAGGGAAATGCAAATTAAAACCATAATGAGATACCATCTTACCCCAGTTAGAATGGCTTTTATTAAAAAGTGCAAAAAGAATAGATGCTGGTGTGTATGCAGAAAGAAAAGAATGCTCATACACTCTTGGTGGGACTGCAAATTAGTACAATCTCTATGGAAAGCAGTATGGAGATTTGTCAAAGAACTAAAAGTAGACCTACTATTCAATCTATCAATCCCGCTTCTGGGTGTTTACCCAAAGGAAATGAAGTCATTTTATCACAAAGACACCTAGGCCAACAAACATATTAAAAAATGCTCAACATCTCTAATCATCAGGGAAATGCAAATCAAAACTGCAATGAGATATCACTTATCTCCAATAAGAATGGCCTTTATCAAAAAGTCCCCAAATAATAAATGTTGGCGTGGATGCAGAGAGATAGGAACACTCCTACACTGTTGGTGGGACTGCAAACTAGTTCAGCCTCTGTGGAAAGCAATATGGAGATACCTTAAAGCAATACAAGTAGATCTACCATTTGATCCAGCAATCCCATTACTGGGCATCTACCCAAAAGAACAAAAGTCACTCTATGAAAAAGACACCTGCACTCAAATGTTTATAGCAGCACAGTTCACAATTGCAAAGTTGTGGATAAAACCCAGGTGTCCATCCATACATGAGTGGATTAACAAAATGTGGCATATGTATACCATGGAGTACTATTCAGCTTTAAGAAACAATGGTGATATAGCACCTCTTGTTTATTCCTGGATACAGCTGGAACCCATTCTACTAAGTGAAGTATCTCAAGAATGGAAAAACAAGCACCACATGTACTCACCAGCAAATTGGTATTAACGGATCAACACCTAAGTGGACATATAGGAATAACATTTGTCGGGTGCCAGGCGGGTGGGAGAGGGGACGAGGGGATGGGTATATACAAACATAATGAGTGAGATGTGCAACATTTGGGGGATAGTCATGCTTGAGGCTCTGCCTCGAAGGGGGAGGGGGGCATGGGCAATATACATAACCATAATATTTGTACCCCCATAATATGCTGAAATAAAAAAAAGAAAGTAAAAAATGTTTATTGCAGCACAATTCACAATTACAAAAATGTGGAATCAACCTAAGTGCTCATGAGTGGATTCATGAGTGGATTAACAAAATATGGTATGTGGTACCATGGAGTACTACTCAGCCCTGTAGAAGGATGATTTAATGCCTTTTGCAGCAACCTGGATGGAACTGGAGACTGTTATCCTAAGTGAAATATATAAAGAATGGAAAAACAAACAACATATGTACTCACTATTAATTTGGAACGACCTGATAAGTACACATGTGCATAGCGGGAAGTATAACTCAATGGAAATCAAGCAGGGGGGAGGGCAGATAACCAGAGCCATGGACAACCAGAGAGGAAGGGATAGGTGAAAACCTCCCTTTTGGGTACAGTGAACATTAACTGGGTGACGAGCACACTTATAACCCTGACTCAAGCATTACAAAAGCAATTATTGCAACCAAAAACAATTGTATGCCCCTCCCCCATAATACTTTGAAATAATAATGGAAAAGAAACACTGGTTCTTTAGAGGCCTTCAGCTTCTGCCTGAGCCTCCTAGAATGCTTGCTCTGGGAGAAGCCAGCTGCCACATAAGAAGTTCAATTACTCTGAGATAGCCATGCTGCGAGGAAGTCCATGCTAGACATCTAGAGAGACCTTGAGAAGAAAAAATCCAGATGCCTTATGAGTTCCAACCATTCCAGCCTAGTAGGACTTGTGAGCTAAAAAGTCTTCTTGGACATTCTAGACACAGACATAACATATAAAAGAACCAAGGAATCCAGCCAATGGCAATTATTGAAGCGCTTGGCATGTGGCCACAATTGAGCCACCCCAGCTAAAGCTCAAATTATCATGGAGCAGAGACAAATCATCCCAACATCCACAAAATCATGAGTATAGTAAATGTTTGTTGCTTATACCACTAAGTTTTAGGGTGCTAACTTGTTATACAGCCATAGATAACCAGAACTACTATGCTACCCTCACGTTCAAACTTTTTTTCAGATATTTTCAGATATTTACATATATTTTTGTAGTGGCTGAAATTGCCTCAGTAATAATTGATGTGTAATGTTATTTTGCTAAAAGTAATCTTATTTCAGCTAAATTAGAATCAGTTTTGCTATCATACTGATTTGGTTTTAAAATTTATCTACAAACTATGTGATCTTGTGCAAGTAACATTAACTCTTCTAGGTTTTATTTTACTTGTTTTTCAAATGAAATAATTTCAGCCATTTCATGGGACTCCATGGGAATTCAATAAAATAAAATGCATAAAATGCTTTTCACAGTTTCTGGCACATCATATGTACTTAACAAATAGTAGCTCTTTGGAATGGTAGTATTAATATATTTTCATTTTCATTACTGTCCTTCATAAAAGCCAGATGTGCACAAATACCTAAAGGAACTATTTCTGACACAATAAAAAATAAATTTGCATTTAAAGGAGTAAAATCTGTGGAGAAATTAGATCCTTGCATCTGCTTTCAGACCATTTCAAATAAGCTTGAAAAATTCTGTCAGTCATTCCCAAGTATGCCTGCCTGTTCTACCAGGAAGAAATCGCTTAACATTTTGAAGTTATCCTATCCTTACTTGAGACATTTGTGAAAAAAATATCTCCATATATACAATGAGAAAATAAACAAGGATAAATCATAGAAATTTAATCTGCCACATATGTAATAAAAAGAGAAAAATTGTGGGGGAGGGAAAGAAGAATCTCACAAATATTTCAATCAAATTAGCATCGAGCATAAGTTAGACAGGACTGGGAAGATAATTACCTGCCTAGAAAAGCAATTAAATTAAAGATTTGTCTTTTTCCCCCCTTTCTTTCTTTTTTTTTTTAACAGCACATGCTGTTGTTAGAAAGAAATCATAAAAACATTAATTCAGATAATATGATATTTTAAGATTTACTTTTTCTGGAACATACGTATAAATATAGAAATATGAATGCTGATTGTGAAAGTAAAGCTATGCATAATCAAATACTCCCGTGGAACTAAGTCCATCCTCACACAAGCATTCCATTTCCTAGACCTTGATTGGATATTATTATTTTACCTGCCTGTAATAAAATGGTTCTTTTGAAACAAGTATTATCTTCCAACAGTTCCTTCTGTTTTATTAGAAAAGCAGAGTCTGTGAATCCTTTCTTGATAACTTTAGGCAATTCTTCTTGACTGATTATTCGTTTTACTTGAGTCCTTCTTCAAGAGGGTGTCAAGGACTTTTATTTTTGTCATAGAAACCATTAATTTGCATTTGAAGGATGGGAAGTTGGGAATAAAGTCTTCAACTAATTATAATCAGTGGGTACATCTCTATGTCGAAGCCTGTGCAGTCACAAAGGATCAAAGAGGAGTAATGTATCTGTTTTATTCCTCTTTGTGTTTTCATCAAAACTGTGGACAATTTTTATTACTCTCTTTCACATCTCATTTTTCATCATTTCCTATCTTACTTTTATATGTGAAACACGCTTGGCTTTTCAAATAGTCAATATTCTAATTCTATTATAATTAATTGTTCTCTTCTTCCTTCCCTTTATCTTTCTTTGTTGTCTTACTTTTCTAATCATGAGAAAAAGCACAGGACAAAGATGGGTGTGAGAAAGATGAGACATGAGTATGTTATATTTTCTAATTTATACTTCAACAGAAAGTGAGAAAGATAGATTCACCGAATATCTCAAAAGAAACAATAGGCATAGTATAAGTAGTTGGTATTTGAAATCACAATTAGCTTTTATATCTATTATATCTTTGAAAGAAATCTATATTTCATATACAGTATTGCCAAAAGATAAAGCAGACTCTGTGAAATATCAAAATAAAATTATAAAAGCAAGTCATCTATAAATATTAAAAAAGAAAACTGAAAAAATATAAAAAAATAATGCAACAGTGAACAAAAGCTAGGTATACAATCTCCAGTAGAGGAAGAGAGCTATAGTTGTAACAAATACTTATTATAAAAAAAAGTGTTTGCAACAAAACAGGTTCAACTTTCAAAGGGCAAAACATATAGAAAAAATCATCCATGACATAAAAAACAAATACATTACTATTTTAATATGAAATAAGATTTGGTGAAGCAGCTCATATTTAAAAAAGAAACTTTAAAAATCACAAACGTTCATTTAAATTCACACAGACTATCCTGAACTCAACCCAGAACCTCTATTTTATATTTTGATAGAAGTATTCTGGATCATAGCAGAATTTAATTTTTTAACATTCTTAAAGAGCAAAGAGTAAGTATAATGTGATTGTTTAACTAAATTATAAAAATCAAAACACAACAAAGTTCAAGTGAATTTCTGAATGTAAAAATAGGTAACATTTTAGGGTTGATTCCATATAATAAATCATCCATCAATATCAGCCTACATTTTTATCAGAAATATACCAAAAGAGACTTTGGATCTAATATTTGATAATGCTGGTAAAATATTCTTTAGCTGTGATATCTGATCTAGGAATATGCTAATAGTATTTGACCAACATTTTCAGGTCATAGGTGCCTCTAATTCCAATTATCATGAAACAAATTTAAGTTAATTCCAAGCCTGTATGTTTTCCATTCTAATTTTCATTAAATGAAAATTTTTTTATTTTAAAAAATCACTTTTGCCTCTCTTAGTACGGTAGAGTCCCACTAATCCACAAGCAAAACAACAACTACAAGAAAAGACATATTCAGACATTGATTGATTTCTTATCTTCATAATTAGTTTGGCAAAGCCAACAACCAATGAACGAGAGGACTATTGCACTAATGGATACTTCAACTGTTTCCCTTGGAAATGGCAATGAGACTAATAATAGCATGCAATAACAATAATGAATCTTATTAGCTTTTCATAATGATCGTGATGGTGATGATGATGATGATTATCCTAGGTTGAAAATAAGATCACAACAAAGCATATTATGCAAGATGTTCTCTGAAATTATAAATGAAATATGTTCTCTTCCATATGTGCAACATTTCTTCCAAACAGCATGCATGGTAGCACTATTTCTTTGGTGCAGAATAACAGAAAGATCATTCCCAATCACTCCAATTAATTTTTGGTTATTGTCACTATGAAAGTATATACTAGAAGCCCACATGTATATGTTCTTTTCCCATATCTGCAATATTATTACTTATCTGTAAGTAAGTGAGAACTCCTCTTGCTCATCACGCACAGAGAAATCACCTAATATCTGACAATGGGTTAAGCCATCCTTAAAGTTTGGCTTTTTCAGGGTAAAATTAAGTATGTATAATTTTTGCCCTAGAAGTTGAGTTTATATAAAAAACATCTAATTTTTAAATGCCCTACTGTGTAATAATATTGCTCACCTCATGCCATTACATTTGCTTAAAAATAGCAATCCTCTACTTTCAATAAAATTGATGTCAACCATGCAATCCCCTTAATTGTAATAACTACATAAAACAGCAGGTGGTTTTAGGTCATTGTTATTTCAAGTACTGTTAAAAATATTGATAAAAGTTTCTGTTTCAGTAGCATTAAGTTATTGTCTTCTAACAGAACCTGTACTGTGCATGATTATAGCAGTCTTTAATATTATGAAACTCTGTAGAACATTATATATACACATATATTTTAATATATATACATATTTATATATATATGTATATATATATATCCTCCCATCTTGACTGACTGAGCTTCAAAATAGAGAATGGATATAGAAGAAAGTAAGATTAGTTTAACAGTTTGGGTAATCAATGTCTAGTGTGTCATCTAAATCTTAGCCAATATATTTACTATCTCTGCCTATTAAATACAATCATTTAATGTAATTAATTGTAGCTTTTCTTATGATCACACACAATACTTCCCCCCATCAAAAAATCCATCCTCAGCCATTATATACATCTTTCAAAATGGGATATAATGGGGCTTGTCTGCCTTTCTTACATATCAGAGGAGGGTCACCCAGTTTAAAAAGAAATATTGGACCTTGCCCAGGGTAAATAATGATTCTTTCATCCAAAAAATGTTTCTAGGGTACCACTTATACGTCAAGCACTAGTTCTATAGGTTTATAACCCTATAAAGGCTTATAAACATTTCTTTGGTACTTGGAGCTGCCCCATAGTCAATGTGTATCCTCAACAGAAGTGTGATCCTCTTTCAGGTGGTGAATGGAAAAAGGAAAAAACAAGTGATGCAAAATGATTTGGACCAGGAGCCAGTAAAAATGGCCTCAAATCCTGTCTACGTCTCAAGATTGTGATCTTGGGCACTTCACTAAACCTATTTGGGCCTCAACTTCCTCATTTGTTAAGTTAGTGAGTGATGAAGATGGCCCCTCAACATTGAAATTATACCATGTTTCCTTTTAATCACTCTTATGCCATCTCGTCTATGATTCTAATATAAACATTTTTCAATTAACAGTGATCAATATAATACATTTCCTACTATTTTACATTTTCTATTCCTTCTTCTGCTCTCCATTTTGTCTGATGAACATATATTTACCTCCCAAACACTTTTTTCACCATACCTATCCCTGTGGTTCTTAAAATTCTTCAGGTAAAATTTCTCTGATGGAAGCTAAGGATTCTTTCTCCAGAAAAATGCACATGTCCATACAGACATACAATTTTTCTTGTTATTTTCAGAATGAGTAAGCACATGCCCCATTTAAAGAGTTCAGCTGTTACTTGGCTCTAGCCAATGGTTATTAGGCAGAAATGTTGGTACACAAAATTTTAAAAAGTTGCTTATTTTTAAAAAGAACTCAGAAATAAAGTTTTTTATATGAAATCTCCTAATTTTAAAATCTTACCAATAATTTAAAAAATGAATACTCCATGTGGACCAAATACAACCCATTTTCTGAGACAGATTATAGCTCATGGAGTAGATTTCAACCAATTTGAAATCCTAGCTTAAAGCTTCTAGTGTATTTCAATTGGTGCCCAAGGACTGTTTTCACTTTGCATTGGGAAATGCACTAGCATAAACTGCAGAAGGTTGCAACTACCTAACCACTTAGCAGATTGGCAGTCAGCCCAACCCACTCATTTTACATGTAGGAAAGCTGAAACCTATAGAATTAAAATACCTTTCCCAAGGTCAGATGGCAAGTTGGTAACAAAACTGGAGCAAGAATCCAAGTCTCCCACTTCCCAATAAAATTTCTTTACCTCTGTATCTTATACCCTTCCTCCTCATTTTTCCAGTATGTCCCTGATAGAAAAATTCCATGCTTTCAAACTGCAAACATAATTTTCTTATATGTGGAGCTGCCTTTCCTTAGGATCATGCTGTACTTTATTTTGCCTTCTTTGTTTATCATAAAAATTGAATATATAATAAGAAATTATACATAATTTATAATAAAATTATATGCAGTTTCAGATATAGATTATAGCTAGAGACACATACCATATGAGACTTTTAACAACATGAGCTCTCTTCACAAAATTTTTAATTCTTTGTATACAAGACAATACCTCTCTCATTTTCCCCATTGTTATGAACAACATCCTTCCCCTTTCTAAGTTCTTTGACTAAAATATGTGGTTACTCCCTCTTGGGCACTGTTCAAATCACACTGGAAGAATGCTAATCTTGACAGCTCAGAAAAAAAAAAACACTTGGATAAGTCAAAATTAATCCATTCTTTTAGATGCCTTGTCATTTTCAACCAGTAATTTGAATTTGCCTTCTCAAATACAGACCACTATGAAAAACACAAGGGGCTGATGGTTGTCAAAAAATGGAGGAAGTATTTTAATAAAAATAGCACGGTAACAAGATAAAATCTTTATTTTTTTTCTTTTAAAAAGTGTTGCTGCATTTGGTATTTTTTAAGCCACAATTATTGACATGCTACAGGAAAAAATGTATACATGGGTCCTTTTCTTAGTATTGCTCAACAGCAATGAAAATTAATGATTATAGAAATGGAAATGAATATCTTTGGGAATATTCAATCTATTGGAATCATTTTTAATCTAATTAAATCATATCCTCAAACCTAGGGAATCTAAGAACTATATTCCAATTCTTCTCCTCTCCTCTTAGAAAGTACTGTGGTAGGAGTCCATGAGCCTGATCTGTCCTGTACACATTTTCGTGTGTCATATATGCATAAACACACACAGATATATTAATATATTGTTTGTAATTATTTTTGTTGAGATCATTGTTGAAATTGCTAAGGTGCCTACTTTGAAAATGAGGAGATTTTACATACACACTGGCTTCTGACTTCTTTTAAATAACTAGAAAGTCTGGAAACAAATAACCGAAACTAAGTCAATGTCTCCCTTTAAACGGAATGAAGACTTCCACTTTTCTACATTCCCCAGCATTCTTCCTTGTGTCTCCAACACCGAGTCCATTTAAGAACTGCCTTGTACCCAAACCTCATCATTCATTTAACTTTTGGGACATTTGTAGTGATTTATAATTATGAATTTTTTTTCTTTAATGAATGTTGTGTATGTTTTGCTAAAATGATAGTGATTGGCAGTGTGTATACAACTCCAAAGTAACCAATTATTTCAATGTAGAAAAGTAAGAGTTCACATCAAAATCAAGTGCTTCACGTAATACCACTTAAACGAATTTCCCAATCAATTCAATCCAAGTGGTAGTGTTGGAAGATAATTCTCTTGGGTCCCTGGCATCTCTGCACATCTGTGAGCAAGGCACTGATTTCCTTCTTGTTCTGGAAAATTGTTTCAAAGATGTTTGTATAATGAACAGCCTTGGGAAATAGAGATGGTGTCTCCCACCAAAGCAAGCAACAGACAGGCTTTTCCATTCGAAAAAATTTGGTGATGGCTACACTCAAAGCCCAGACTTCACTGCTATGCAATGTATCCATGTAACAAAATTGCACTTGTACCCCCTAATATATAAAAATAAAAGTAATAAAATAAAAGACTTGGGTTCCCTCAGCACAGGTTTCTCTCTTACCAAGCAACCCACTGTGTGCGCTGACATCAGTCTGGGCCCATCTATGCTGTCCCTCCTGTCTTCTGCCAACAACCATGAAACCATTGCAGCCTAACCTGTTACCCTACACTGGGGTAAAACTTCAGCTCTCTTAGCTATTGACAAACGACCTCAGTTACTAATTTTTATGAATTAATCAAATGCTTGGAGTTAACTCTAATCTAAATCATACCATATGATTTCAAATGCACTCACCCCTTTATTCTTATGCCCACATAAGGAAAATGATTTATAAACCTCCTACAGGTGTTTGGAATATTCTGGGTAAATTGCTCATGATCAGGATATTGGTACTGTAGAGGTGGTGTGCTGTGATTATAAACACAGGCCTTGCAAGGAAATAGACCAGATTTTAATTACTGGTTCCCTTGCTTATTAGCCATGTGACGTTTGGACTCTTGCTTCACTTTCTTGAGTCTCAATTTCCTCATCTATGAAACAGGACAATAATTCCTATAATATAACGCTGTTATAAGTATTCGATTCAATGTTTGTAAACTTTATCAACAAGAATTTTTCTTCAATAGCTCATGTAGAGGGATAATCTGTTGTTGTTTCTTGCTAGTATAGATTTACTAAGAAGGAAAGAATTAGAATGCTCAAGTTTTTCTCTCCTTCTTTCTCCCTCCCGCTTCTCTTCAATGTTCAGAATAATCAGGCCTACACTCACAAATTCTAGATGTTTCTTATTCCTAGAAGGTATTTTTTTCATTAGTTCTAAAAGGTCAAGAAATCAAACCCTAATAGGCATTTAAGCCCATGGCAACAGAATGTACACTTGGGGAATCGAAGATGAAGGAGTTGAAGGATCGATTCTAGGTGTGTTGGATTTGTTGAGATTTGACACTGTGAATGGAGGAGCCCTTACAAACACAATGAGTGAGATGTGCAACGTTTGGGGGATGGTCATGCTTGAGGATCTGCCTCGAGGGGGGAGGGGGGCATGGGCAATATACATAACCATAATATTTGTACCCCCATAATATGCTGAAATTAAAAAAACAAAAAAACCATGTTCTTAAGGTGGCAGAACTTTGGTAGGATAGGCCTCTGGCAGATGTGTCCTACAGGAAGTGGTACACCAATAGAGTACCCGACCCTTAAATGTCCACCTGAGCCTGGGGGAAAGAGCAGTTGCCAAACAGTCAAATGTGGATTAAAATATGGTCGTTCTTATTTTGCATGTACTACACATGGGAGAAGAAAGATTACCAATGGAAAATGGCTATTGAGTTCTGGCCCAGTTTTGGAAGTGAAGCCATCAACTTAGATTGTTGTGATTTGCAAAAATTTGTAAAGGTGGTGTTTATTTTATGAAGATCATAATAGAGCAATCTAAATCTGTTTAGCTAAGTGCCTAGAAAATAGTATGTGCTCAGTAAGTTGGAGCTTTTATTGGTTTTATTATTCTAATCAATATAGGCCATTCTTGTTTAAAGTTCTCAATCCTGTGACACATATCTTTATTCTTCTCAGACTCTTGACACAATAAATATTTCCAAGAGGTCATCAAGACCAACCTTTTATTCAATGTAGCAACTATTTGTGAAGCTTCTCTGACAGATGATTATGTACCCTTTGCCAGAATTCATTGACATGAACTTCACAATTTTTATTAAGTATTCTTTGTGAAATTCCCATCTACGTGCTTTAAATTGTTTCTAGAATATTTTTCATAAGGGAAAAATACCAAATTCCCTGATAAATATCATTTTTATGACTATATTTTGACATAAAGAATATTGAATAGTTATATCTATAAAACAAGAAATACATAGGAACAATTAATATTAACTCACTCATTAAATTATGTGTACAGGACATTGAATTTAATGTATAAGTAGGTGTATATCTAATCTTATTGTTAATGTTACATATTCATATTTGAGTTTTTACATATATAGAATTTGGATTCTCTCTAAACGTAACACTGACTATAAAGAATTAAGAAAGTTTGATACATTATACAATAGAGTAGAATATCATTGTATCTGATAGATCATCTTAGATGTCAGCTAAGGTAAATCTCAATAATAATTGAGGATAAATAGTAATACATCAGGGAAAGTCAAAAGAAGAAAATAATCTATTTTAAAATTTATGAGTTCCCCAAACGTGTTCTGTGACATGAATCTAGTTCAAACTTAATTGAGTACAAAACTTCAGGATAACTTATAGGCATGTTGGAAATGTAGTATGGAGTACAAAGGCTCACATCTTAGGGGTGTAGCCAACAGATCCTATCTACCCTGTGCCCAGAGTGTGAAAGGACTAATATTTAAAACTGAGGGAAGCAGAAATCATTTTCACTACACTAAATTAATTTGCACAGTCTCTCCTGAGACTCTTCGAACTCATTCTACTGGGGAAAAGTTTAAATTATAGGTGGCGTATTCTCTGTACAATGAACCTAAGTTATTAAAAGCGCTAACTAATCTTATCAGCCACCTATTGTTAGCCAAATTGTGATATTCATTATAATATTTTCCCACAGAAAAATTTCAAGCAATTCAGCCAAATGAATTTATTTCAATTCATAAGCATTTTTACTCTTGCTGAAACATTATGGTGAATGCACAGCTGCGTAAGATTTAGTCCTCCTCTTTTCTCACCTTCAAGTTTTCATCTCATAGAGGGACTTTTTAAGGGCACAAAATACCTTCACTAGAAGGTATAATAAGAAAAGGGCCCATTATTTAAGAAACTATAGGCTCCTCCAAGAAAAAGACTTGGTCTCATGCATCAATACATTCTCTCTTTTAAACATGAGGTCCAACTTGTCGATTGAATAAATGATTTAAGAAGTGGAGAAAAGAAAGATGGATCAAAGTTGGGTATGAAAAACACAGGAAATATTTCTAGTCATCACTGAGGGAGGAATACAAAAAGTATTTGAGCTAGGTTTTTGAAGAATGAAGATTTTGGCAGACAGTTATTGAGGGAAAGAATACTTAAAAAAAGAATTCAGTACGAGCAAATTTATAAATATGGGAAAGAACAAAGCTAAATTTAGTGAAGAGCAAGGAGCATCTTTGACTGTAAAAGTTTAAGAGTAGCTAGAAAGGTACCTCTAGGAAGTATTATGTGAAAATTTCACCTGACAGTGTGCCAAGTAAAGCATTGTTTCATTTGTGTTTTTATCTTTGTCTGACTAGCATTTGTCTTATTCTGATGAGAGCTGACTGATAAGACTGGGAATACTATCTCTTTCCTACATTTATTTGAAATTGTTTGAGGTATAGTTTATGTTCTGTACAGTGCCCAAGTCATATGAATTGTTATGTATGTATATGTAATTAAATATGTAATTACCAATTAGATCAAGATATCTAGAATCTTGGGAGACCTCTTATATCATTTTTGTACTCATGCTCCATCAGAGGAGATCATTCTTCTCCCCTTTATTACCATGTATTATTTTTTCCAGTTTTTGAGTACCATATAAATGCCATCTTGCTTCTTCAACTAAACATGTCTATGAGCTTCATCCATGTTGCTGTATGTGGTAGTTCATTCTTTTTTCTTTGCTCTGTAGTATTCCGTTGTATAAATACATCATTGTCGTATTTCACTCTAATCATACTTATTTACCCACTTCATGTTGGGAGAACATTTTGGTTGTTTTCAGTTTAAATAAATCAAGTTAAGTAGGGACTTTTGTTAGGAATAAAATCTTCTTACATACAGCAACCATATATATCATAATTTACCTTGATCCCAGTCTACACATATTTCTCTGGATTAATTGTTAATAGTCTCCCCTCCTTTTACTCTTAAAAAGTGATAGGGTTTGTATGATAAATTACCTGGTAATCCTATATAAAAATTAGATTATACAGTTAACAAATATAATATCTTCCGAAATGAAAGATTAAGAATAGCCATCACAATAGCAGATAGATCAATAAAATTTAAATTAATTAGAAGAGCCTCCAAGAATTCCAGTACTGAACAGTGATCTTAAGTAGCTCATTATTACTATGGATAATGGGCAGTGATTTACTCAAGAATAACTTTAGAACTTCAGTATGTAGATTTAGAACTTCAGTATGTAGATTACTAAAATTAACTTCTTAAGATTGTATGAGAATAATAGAATAAAAATAAAAAATTACAGCAAGAGCTACTGAACAATTTCTTATCCAAAAACACTTTTTTGAGGATTTCTGTGGGAGGGTAACATGTTTAATTTTATCTCTCAGTGGCCTATTCATTTCATACACACACAGTCTAACACCAAGAGAACAGAATCCACATCACAAAATTTCACTGAAGCCATTAGCAACATCTACACGTTTATTTTTTCTTCCCCTTATAAAACTTTATATACTTTGAAACATATCATGACGGGACTTGATTTGGCCATTTCCATTTTATTCACTGCATTTATTATTGATGCTTTTTTAAATTATTGATTGTGCTATTTATTTAATATTCCCAAGACTTAAATATTAATAAAAGAATGTATCCCCTAAGTAACTCAAATTTAACTCTATCTTCATCTCTCCTCTAAGCACTAATTCAATCAATGATTTCCACATACATTATACATTTCATTCATCACCAATGAACTATGCATTGAAATACCTGTTTTTAATTTCTTCTTGAATACATTATATATCCTAGACCTCACACCGAAGTGTTGATGAGTTTTACTGTTATATAGGAGTGTCATAGATATAATTTGTTACCATTAAAATCCTGTTACTAAGTATTACTTTTCAATCAGTTTCTGAAATTTAGCCAATACACACTAGAAGGCATGAAAAATTGGCAAATGGTAAAAGCTTGATGTTCTTATTTAACAAGGTGTTAGTGTGCATTCATACTAAAGGTATTAAATGGATTTAGTGCCTCAAAGAAGTGCTTGAAAGAGGCTGTAGATAAAAGTAAGAAGACTAGCTGGACAGAAAATTATGAATGATGTCTGCTTAACTGTCCAATGATAAAATAAAAAAGAATTTGGAAATGTCTTTTAAAAAAATAATATTTTTTTTGATTCGAATAATCCATTATTACAAAAGTCACTACATGAATTTGTAGAAATCCAACAAGAAAATTGGTGGCAAGATTTGCAAAAACAGCAACAAATAATTCTATTCTCTTTTTGTTAGAGATATTATTTCCTGAAAATATATCTTCTAAAGGAAGAATTTACATTTAGCATAGTTATGGCAAAATATGATATTTATAGATAAAATAGATAGTATTCCATATTATTTGCTTATATATTTATTGTAATAATTATTTTGAGATCATTTTAATTTGTTTTTATTTTGTTGTTGCTACAGCTCTTTTCTTTCTTGCAACAAAAAATTAACCATCTTGCTGGAAGCTCAGACTTTAAAGAATCAAAATATATAATTTGGCTATTGCGAGATTTCATTGTATATAGTGATAAACTTTTTGTTTCCATGTAGGCTTTTACTAAATAAGCAATGTGCCTCTGTTCTGCATTCTGAATTTCATTAAATGTCATTCTGATCAGCACTCTTTTAAGTTAATCCAATTAGTTGGGCTTCCAACAAAGGATTTTGAAAATGAATTTTAGCCTGCATATTAAGCCATTGTCTCCAAAAAATAACACACATTGCAGTGATCCAAATGCTGAGATTTTATGGGACATATTTGGACTCTTTCACTAAATATAAATTTGCAGCCCTCATCTCTTAATTTCAAATAACAATCCATTTAGCCTAAAATTCAGACCTCATATAAAACAGTAGCACAAGAAATAAAACAAAGCAATAAGCTACTATACAACAGGATGAACAGAATAGCATCCCACATATAAATTCTATCCATCAATATGAATGGTCTGAATGCTCCAATCAAGAGACATAGGCTGGCTAAATGGATAAAAAAATAATACCCAAATATCTGCTGTCTCAAGGAAACACATCTAACCCACTATGACTTATAAAGACTCAAGGTGAAGGGATGGAAAAAGTATTCCACGCAAACAGAAATAAACAAACAAACACAAAAACAAACAAGACAAAAAAACAGGTGTAGCCATTTTTATATCAGATAAAATTGACTTTAAATCAGCAATAGTAAAGAAAGACAAAGATGGTCATTTTATAATGGTAAAAGGAGCAACTCAACAACATGGCATAACAATCCTCCATATCTATGCCCCTAACACATTAGCACCCAGATTCGTACAGAAAACCCTAATATATCTAAGCAAAGAGATAAACAGCAGCACCATAACTTCTGGGGACTTCAACACCCCACTGACAGAACTGGACAGATCATCTAAGCAGAAAATAAATAATGAAACACTGGACTTAAATGGAAATCTAGAACAAACATTTACAGAACATTTTACACAAAAACTATCGAATATACTTTCTTGTCATCAGCACATGGAACATTCTCAAACACTGATCATATTTTAGGCCACAAAACATAGCTTCCAAAAATTAGAAATCATACCATGTATCTTCTCAGACCACAGTGGAATAAAACTAGAAATCAACTCCAACAGAAAAACTCAATTCTACACAAAGTCATGGAAATTAAACAATCTGCTGCTGAGTGGTTATCAGGTGAAGAATGAAATCAAGATGGAAAACACCAGATTCCTTGAACTTAACAACAAAGGGGACACAAGCTACCAAAATCCATGAGATTCAGAAAAGCAGTTCTAAGGGGAAACTTCAAAGCTTTAATGCCTACATCAAAAAGACAGAAATATCACAAATCCACAATTTAATGCCATATCTCAAGGAGCTAGAATAGGAAGAGAAAACCAAACCCAAACCCAGCAGAAGAAAAGAAATAAGTAAGATCAGAGCAGATGTAAAAGAAAAAATGAAAAAAAAAATAAAAAGAATTAATGAAAGGAAAAGTTGGTTCTTTGAAAAGAAAAACAAAATTGATTAACCTCTTTTTAGATGAACCTGAAACAGAAGAGAAAGGAGCCAAATAAGCTCATTCATAAATGAAAAGGAGATACTACAACTTATACCACAGAAATACAGTGTATCCTATGTGACTACTACAAAAATCTCTACACATATAAACTCAAAACCATAGAGGAAATGGACAAATTCCTAAAAACACATAACCTTCCAAGACTCAATCAGGAAGAAAGAGAATTCCTGAACAAAACAATAATGAGCAGCAAGATTGAATCAGTAACAAAAAATGTTCCAACAAAAAAAAAAGCCCTCTACCTGATGGATTCATAGCCGAATTTTACCAGACCTACAAAGAAGAGCTGGTACCCATACTGCAGAAATTATTCAAAAACATCAAGAAGGAGGGAATCCTCCCCAACTAGTTCTATGAAGCCAGTATCGCCTTGATACTAAAGCCAGGAAAGGACACAACAACATTAAAAGCACAGATCAATGTCCCTTATGAATATAGATGCAAAAATCCAAGTGATTACACCAAGAGACTCCTAGAATTGAGAAATAAATTCAGCAAAGTCTCAGGTTACAAAATCAATATACACAAATCAGTAGCCTTCCTATGTACCAATAACAGTCAAGCCGAGAGTCAAATCAGCTTGACTCAATACCATTCACAATAGCTAAAAAGAAAATAAAATACTTAGGAATATACTTAACCAAAGAGGTGTAAGATCTCTACAAAGAGAACTATGAAACATTAAGGAAAGAAATAATGGAGAACACAAACAAATGGAAAAAAATGTCATGCTAATGGATCAGTAGAATCAACATTGTTAAAATGTCCATAATATCCAAAATTATTTATAGATTCAATGCAATCCCCATCAAAATACCAGCATCATATTTTACAGATCTAGAAATAATAATTCTAAACTTCATTTGGAATCAGAAAAGAGCCCGCAGAGCCAAAGCAATTGTAAGCAAGAAGAACAAATCTGGAGGCATCACATTATCAGACATCAAACTATGCTACAAGTGTATAGTAACCAAAACAGCAATGTATTGGCACAAAAATAGAGACATAGACCAAAGGAACACAACAGAGAACCCAGGTATAAAACCATCCACATGTAGCCAACTGATCTTTGATAAAGCATACTACAATATACCCTGGGGAAAAGAAGCCCTATTCAATAAATGGTGTCAGAATAATTGAATAGCCACATGCAGAATATTGAAACAGTATCCATATCTCTCATCACAAGCATTAATTCAAGATGGATAAAAGACTTAAATGTAAGGCATGAAACCATAACAATTCTAGAAGAAAATATTGGAAAAACTCTTCTAGGTATTAGCCTAGGCAAAGAATTTATGAAGACCACAATGGCAATCAGAGCAACAACAAAAATAAATATATGGGACTTGGTAAAATTAAAAGCTTCCACACAGCTAAGGAAATAATCAAAAAACAAATATGCAATCTACAGAATGAGAGAAAATATTCACAAGCTATATACCTGATAAAGGGCTAATAACCAGAATCTACAAATAACTCAAGCTGATCAGCAAGGAAAAAACAAACAATCACCTTAAAAACTGGGCAAAAGTCATGAACAGAAGCTTTTCAACAGAAGATAGAATAATGGCCAATAATCATATGAAAAAATGCTCAACATCACTAATCATCAGGGAAATGCAAATTAAAACCAAAATGAGATATCACCATACTCTAGTTAAAATAGCTTTTATTAAAAAGTCAAAAAACAATAGATTCTGGTGTGGATGCAGAGAGAAAGGAACGCTTATACACTCTTGGTGGGACTTCAAATTACTATAACCTCTACGGAAAACAGTATGGAGATTCCTTAAAGAACTGAAAGTAGACAAAAGTAGATCTACATTTGATCCAGCAATTCCACTACTAACCCAAAGAAAATGAAGTCATTTTATCAAAAAGACACCTGCGTGTGAATGTTTATTGCAGCACAATTCACAATTGCGAAGATGCGAAATCAACCCAAGAGCCCATCAATTCATGAGTGGATTAATAAAATGTGGTACATGTACTTCATACTACTCCATCATGCAGAGGGATGAGTTAATGCCTTTTACAACAATCTGGATGGAATTGGAAACTGTTATCCTAAGGGAAATATCTAATGAATGAAAAAACAAACACCACATGTACTCACTGCTAAACTGGAACTAATTTATGAGTGCACATATGCACAGAGGGAAGTAAAACTCAGTGGAAATCAAGCAGGGGATGGGGGTCAGATAGGATGGGCAAAAACTTCCCTAATGGGTACAATGAACACTATCTGGGTGATGGGCACACTTATAACCCTGACTCAAACATAAGAAAATCAATACATGGAACCAAAAACATTTTTACCCATATAATATTTTGAAAAAAAATATCAATTATATATTTCAAAATAAATAAATAAAATGTGCAAGATATATATATGCAATTATATATATGTAGAAATATATATATATAAAAAATACTACTCAGCCATAAAAAAGAATGAAATAGGCTAGGCATGGTGACTCATGCCAGTAATCATACCACTTTGGGGCACAGGAGGATCATTTGAGGCCAGGAGTTCAAGAACTCCCTGAGCAACATAGCATGACCCTGTCTCTACAAAAATGGAAAAATTAGCTAGGCATGGTGGCACATGCCTGTATTTCCAGCTACACAGGAGGCTGAGGGAATAGGAGCCCAGGAGTTTGAGTATACATTTAGCTATTACGACACCTTTGCACTCTAGCCTGAATGATAGAGTGAGACCCTGTCATAAATGAATGAATGAATAAATAAATAAATAAAAGAAATAATATCTTTGCAGCAACTTGGATGGAACTAGAAGCCATTATCGTAAGTGAAGTATCTCAGGAATGGAAAAATAAATGCTGCATGTACTCACTTATAAGTAGGAGCTAAGAGATGGTTTACATTGTCGTACAGAGTGGTATAATAGACTTTCTAGACTCAGAAGAGGGGGAGGTTGGGAGGGAGGTAAGGGATCAAAAATTACCTATCAGGTACAGTGTATACTATTCAGGTGACAGGTACCCTAAAAGTCCTGACTTCACCACCGTGCAATTCATCCATGTATAAAAAAAACCACTTGTACCCCCTAAATCTATTGAAATAAAAAAAAAGAAGAAAAAAATGGAAATGAATGTTAACCTATTTCATTAAATTGTCTGCACCTTTCCAATCTTTTACCCTCCAATCTTATGCCTTTGTTGAGGTATAACTGATGGATAAATGGATAAGGAAAATGTAATATCTGTATCTGTATAACAACATTATTGAGCCATAAAAAGAAGGAAATTCTGCCATTTTTACAACCTAGATGAACCTGGAGGATATTATGCTAAGAGAAATAAGCCAGACACAAGCAGGCAAATACTATATGATCTCACTTATATGTGGGATATAACCACTGTTATACTCTAAGTCGAACTCATAGAAGCACAGAGTATAACAGTGGTTCCAGGAGCTGGAGAGTAGGGGAAGTGGGGAGGTGCTGGTCAAAGGGTACAAAGTTTCAGTCATGTTAGAGGAATAAGTTATGGAGATCTAATGTACAGCATGGTGACTATAGTTAATAATACCGTATTGTATACTTTAAATTTGCTAAGAGGATAGATGTTAAGTATTCTTACCACCAGTAAAAAATATGTCTTTTTAAAGATGGAAAAAGAAAGAAATACACATAACCATATGAGCCAACTTGTGCATGTTGCAGTGGAAAAAAATGAGCACCTAAAGCAGAATGAGCAGATGTAGTGTAAAATTCACAAATTGCATTTCTAAGTTTGTGTCTATTATTAGTGTATAAGCTTTTTTTCTATCCCGATCATGAATATATAAGGTGAATTTGTATTTCCCCAAGTGTTTTTACATTTAATGGTTCTTATATATTTTGTCAAGCAACTTCATTTTCAACTTACAGAGCAGTGCACCAAATAGAATCAATTCTCCTCGATTTGCTGATTGTTGAGTAGAATCAAGAGAGCGGTGCTCTGGAGTTAGAAAGATCCAGCCCGAAGCTTTCATTCGCCACGTGACTCTGTCAAGTTAGTTACCTAAGATAGTCTTAGTTTCAGTGGCAGACTCTGCAAGTTGCTTTCTCAATATCCATTCTCTGCTTTGTCCTTAGATAAACCTCAATTCATCTTAAGCATCAGTGTTCACAGTTAATACTCGATTTTCCCTGGGTTAGCTTTAGTCATTGAGAAGTACAAGGAAGTTCCTGAGAGGGGCTTCCCAGAGAGCTTTCAAGTAGGGGCAGAGTCACTTGGCATTCCATTTTGGCCCTTTGTTCTTCATTCTTCCCCTTTATTGCTTGTCTAGAAGGTAGACACCATACCTGGAGAAGCAGCAGCCATTGGGGCATGAGGTAGCACATCACAAGCCAAGGATCTCAAAGAAGGAAGATAAGATATTTCTTATGACACTGTGTAGCAAATGCATTAGCCCTGGACACTGTAACTAAAAATTAAATCTCAATTGATTAAACTCCTGTTTTTTAGGTTTTATGTTGCTTATTTTATAGCAGAGCACATTTTAATAATTTTTTTTTCTGATATTAGTTGAAGATAATGATTAGACCAATCCCTGTGTTTTTGATTAGCACAAAAAGTGCCAGCAAATGTTAACTATTAATATTATTAGCAGGGATTCTTTCAAAAACCTTAACAAACAGACACCTCTGAGATACCTTGCTTCTGAGGCAAGACATGAGTGGGGGAGAGACATGTGTATGTGAACCAAAATATATATATACACACAACACACACACACATATATATATATTATAGCTATTTAGTCTGATAAAATCTGATTGGTTTCTAGTTACACCTTTTTTCAACTGGGGAAGGCTTCTGCATTATAAACCTAACCTTGGAGCTATTGCCATTTTCCCGTGGTCTCGAAGAAGTCAATAAGTAATTGATAAATTTTCTGTCACTGTGGGCAATTAATAGGAGTTACACAGCATCGGTTACATCAATTTTCCTGTATCTGAGGAGCAAAAAATTGATTTCACAAGCTTACTGGTGCATATTGATTCAATGCCTATCCCTAGGCCATTTCTATTTAACGCTTTTGTGCAGTCATTGAGAAAAATCTCAGGACTGTCAAATAAAATCTACTTCTGTGGAGTTTTTATCTATTACTCTGCTTTGCAAGTATTTTTGGTATCGGTAATGCACTTTCAAGTTGGGAGATGTGGTTATTCTCTCTCTTAAAATGTTTTCATATTTGGAAAATAAGAATAGGAATAGCTAAAATTATTATTCATTGAAGTCTAAAATCTCTGATGACACATTTGAAAAGGTATTAGAAGTATGTGTTTGTTGAAAAAGAATAGGATTTGTGTGTTTTAAACCTCTCTCAGGGGTTTCAATAACTTGTTTGAGATAAAGGAAGACAAATATATTTCCAACACTTTAGTTGAAGGGTACTCTACTTTCTTATCTTCCTAGGAAGGCCTGGGGTAGGAAACCAACACTCAAAGAGAAGGAAAATATCTGACTATAGTAATAATAAACCTTAAAGTAAATCTAGACATGTGTTTACTCAAATAATTCCCTGTCAACAAATATAGATGAAACATCAATGCAGGTCGGGTACATTCTAGGTCTTAGAAATAATATAGTGAGCAAGACAGACAAGACCCCTTTCCTCATACAGCCTACATTCAAGAGAAGTATAGATGGATGAAAAGGGGAAGATAGAAAAAAATAATAAATCAATACACAGTATAATTTCAGATAGTGTCAATGCTGTGAGGAATAATCTAGCAACAGCTGAGAGAGTAGGTGGTGTGACTGGGAATTTGCCATCAGCATAGGGTGGTCAAAAATTCTTTTCAGAAGGGGTGAAATTTGAGCTAAAACCTGAATGATAAGGATAAAAAAGTGCACAAAAACTGGATGTAGACAGTCTAGAAAGAATAGCCTGTGCAAAAGCCCTAAGGAAGGAAAAAACTTGAGTTACTTGAAGACCAGATGGCAAATCTAGTGGCTAGAATGAACAAGGAGTGAATGGCAGAGGGTGAGGTAAAATCGGTCAATAGAAGCCAGATCATGAAAATCTGTGCACTTAATAGACCTCAGTAAAAATGTATGGATTTTATTTTATATGACATGAATGGTGACTGCAGGGATTTAAGCATGGGAGTTTCTGAACACATGTTTTGTTTCTTCAATCCCAATGTCCTTCATTAATCCTATATTTCACAGAAATTAGTTAAGATTATAAAAAATAATAAAGAATGTAATTGTTATAATTCCTCAAAATTCAAAAACTGTTAATTTTTTTTCTGTAAAACTCTGGTTCTCAGCTAGGGGTGATTTTGCCTCCCCAGGAACATTGGCAATATCTGGAGACATTTTTGGTTGTCATCATTACAGGGTGCTACTGGTATCTAGTAGGTAGAGGCCACTGATGCTTTCAAACAATACATAGCCACCCCCCAAAAATCCCCTTATTTAGTCCAAATGCCCATAGTGCCAAGGTTGAGAAATCCTACTTATTATAAAAGAACTTAAACAATAGAATTCGAAAGATACTGACATTTCTAATATATAAGAAATAATGTTTTATTTGACTTGATGTTGGCCTTTTCATTTACTCAATGTTCCAATATCTCCCCTTTAAGTAAATGCTTAAATATATACACAGAAATAGAACAAAAACAAAATAATTAATTCTTGGTGCCATGGACTGAATTATATCACCTTAAAATTCACATGTTGAAGCTCTAACCCTACATGTGACTATATCTGGAGATAGGGTCTTCGGGAGATAACTAAGGTTGAATGAGCTCATAATAGTGAGTCCCTAATCTTATAAAACTATGGCCATATAAGAAGAGGAAGAGGGAGAGAAAGAATGAAATAACTCTGTCTCTCCCCACCACGTGAGGACACAGTGAGGAGGTAGCTGTCTGTAAGCCAGGAAGAGAGCCCTCACCAGAAACCGAACACTGGTGGACCTTGATTTGAACTTTCCAGCCTCCAGAGCTGCAAGAAAATAGATTTGAGTGTAAATCCACCCAGTGTATGTATTTATTATGGCAGGTCAAGCAGACTAAGACACTTGGATGTGAGCTTTCCAAACAGTGATCAATGTAGAGGGAAAGGAGAGCTTAAGAAAGTATCACTAATCTCTGTGATGCACTTCAAAGTCATAGGACTTTCAACCCAATGCTTATTTAGCGTATTACATTCAACTTGATAGACAACAAGAAAATATTTTCCAAACTTTCCCTTGTGGTAGAAAATATACAGGATTCCAACACCCCTTGATTTATTAACAGCACGCTCCCGAGATCAGTTACCTAGCAGATGACTAGGCAAACATTCAAAACATATGGCTGCATTCCATAAAGTGGCAGTCATGCTATGTATATTTCCATTTCAGAGCAACCACGTTTATAGCGTGGAATTTATTCTCTAATTGAAATTTATTATCATTTCATCCTGAGACATTTTTCCTGAAGATAAAAAAGTATTTTATGTTTCAGCAATTGCAATTTTATTCTTCATAATTAATAACACAATTGCTGTGTATTTCTCATTTTTGATGCATTACAAGAGTCTTGACAGTTGGAGGAATTTGCAAAATGTGTTATGTTGTGTTGCTTAATATAATACCTTATTGTGGAAACTGACTTGTCTCCAAGGCAGTTCCATTTGCCACATTACAATAAGACAGTAAGTTACTTTGACAGGGAAACAGGAAAAGGAAGGCTATACTTATAAATATAAATAAGAGCCCAGACAAGAGAGAATTTTAAATTATTCCATAACTTACATGATGATTGAGAATCCTGATCATCATAAGCATAAAACTCAAACACAAGGCTATTTTCTCTTTCCTCTGATATCTTTATGAACATAATCAGAACTTTGATACAGTCTTTGCTAGCCAATATTATAAACACTGTTAATGTTTATGAATACATATGACTCATTTCCATTTTTAGCATTTACATCTCCCTAAAAATAAATGCCCTATTATTCTGCTCAACTTAAATATTTTTAAAACTCTACCAGAACCTGTTCAGCTCTGTTAAAGTAACAAAATAAGTTTATTTCATGGTTATGTGTAATTATTCTAGTATAAAATACTTATAAAATTGATTGTAATATATGACTATTTTCTTCAACATGTAATCTAAGAACATAAGGAAGATGAGGGCAGCAAAATGTTGCTTACGATGGATATTTATTAAATTGAAACATTACAAAATTAAACAAATAATTTTCAGGCCAAGAGAAACAAGTATTCCACTTTCCTGATGAATTCTTACAGTATTAAAGTTGATCAATTTTGTGAGTATTCCCATGCAATATTATTTAATCATCTTTACCTTGGAAAAAAAATCTTTACTTTCTGCTTCTCTTCCTCTCTCAAAAAGAGAAAGAGAGAGAGAGAAGAAGGAGAAATAAAAGGAGGAGGAGGAGAAGAAAGAAGAGGAGAAGGAAGAAAAGTAGAAGAAAGGAAAGGAAAGAAGAAAGGGAAAAACATAGGGAGCTGGGAAGAAAAGCTTGGGCATAGTTTAGAACTCACCTTAAAAAAAAAAAAGAAAGAACCAGGTTCCAGGTGTCTTCAGGAGCAAGAAAAAAATTAGGTATATCATAAAGTCAAACTGTAGTCAGACCTTCCCTTTCAGTAATGACCATTGCACCACATGGTTTGTCAAATTTCACAGCCCCATGGAAGGAAAGATTACATTAGCCATAATCAGATTTGTGCCCTACTGGGCCAATCTGCTTGGGAATCTGATAAACCCAGTCTGGGCACTCAGCTTCAGGTAGTTTAGACAGCATAATAAGATCTGATCTGCTTATCCATAGCAGTTTTTGAATACCTTACATTGCTTCACAACATGCCATTCTTTAAAGATAAAGAAAGAATACCTTCCAGCAATCATCTTTCATCAGTCATTTGGGGCTCAGTAGAAATTAGGTTCAAGTTGCCAGGGCCTGGTGTGAATGTTCCTTTGTAAACATACCTGGGCTTGCTCTGTCAACACGCTAGCAAAAGGACACATTAAAGAAAATGAAATGAAAAAAAAAA
>VBSM01003159.1:419906-436113 GCA_008086735.1 Cheirogaleus medius | reverse complement strand
AAAAAAAAAAAAAAAAAGAGTTTCTCATTATTCTCTTTCCAGAGAATGAAAACATCACCACTGTGGCATGTTTCTGCAAGATTCCAGGTAAGTGGAAAGACTAGTATTAAATACACAACTCAATTTCAGAGCAACTGCTCATTTAGTATCCCTCTGAACAAAGAATGGCACATGACATGATTTCTTTCCACTTTACCTGCTAGTCCCTTTGAAGGGTTGCAGTTGACATTCCATGACAAATCACCTTCCTTAAGGCTTTTCACATATCACCTACTGCAGGCAAGGTTTAAGTCCTGTACAGAAGTATCACTCTCGACCAAACCAAAAATGTACTTTCCAGGAATCCTCACAGTCTTCCCAAAACCTGAGCCTTGTGCAGCTGGCTTCCTTGGGGAAGGACTTTAAAATAGACAGAACATAACTTCATTCCCCTTTCTCACAAAAGAACCCAGTTGAGTCTGTCAACTATATTTACTGGAGTTTTCTCATAGCAGGAAAATATATATTAAAATATGAATTTACTATATGCTAATTATTTTTCCTTTGTAGAAAATGAATTAAAATTAGTTAAAATTATAAAATCCTAACACTATTTCTATGCAATCAATGTGAAATAAAATATCGAGGTAAGTATATACCTCTAGAAAAGAGAGATATATCAGACATCAATTTTGCATATGCATGGCGGTAGATGTCAAGGAAATGCCATAATTTAAACTTTCTCCTCCAACTGCAAATTTGGAATGTACAAGCAGTCAGTGATACAAACATAGTATTTCTAGAGTTTTTGTTGTTATTTTTAATAGTGTTCCTCATATTCTTCACAGTATGTGGATCAACTGACCTGGTACCTAAACAGTTTCTATAAAAGTACCCCATCGGTCTAGCAATTCCTTGTCTACATAACATGGATGGCTTGGGTGAGTCTGTGGGTTTAGGAAAATAAACTGACTGAATATTTTAGGTACAAATGGGCATTCACCAAGAAAGTCAATAAGGTCCTTAGAAATATAACAGAAGTTTCTGCCAAGATTTCCATTGGCCCCAGCCTCTAAGTAGGCAAGAAAACATCTGTACCATAGAGAGTTCCCAGTTTCTACAGCCTCCTTACATTTACCACGTGGCTTGATCATCTGTCATAACTTTCCCAAACCAATCTCTTTCTTATTTGTATGTGGAAGAGAGACATTCCCTAAGGAAATATACAAAAATGAGGTGTTTTATGGGTGTAGTCAGCACGCAACAGATGACTTAAGGCAACCATCTGAAATGTAATAATTTTGCATTTTCTAAGTCCATTTGCTATACCCCTGCTATAATACTCTGAAGACATAACCAAGACCCTAAATGTTTCATTGTGTCCGGAAGACACTAAGAGATGAACTTTTTATAAAGTATTAAGTTTCCCTGAGCTGATCTGTTGCTTCCAGGTAACCATAACTATGATGGTCATTAATATAGTTGTGGTGGAAATGCCCTGAATGTCTCAGTTGCAATTAAAATAAATAAAAGGATGCCAGGAGTTACATACAACCCTCCTTAGCCTCTAGAGTAAACCACTGTCAAGCTTTGTCTGGTGTAGTTTTCATCCTATGTACCTCAGTCTTTGGAAGAATAATTATATAGAATAAAGATGGTTTTTAAAAAGCAACTGTTATTGGTAAAGTATCCACATTTCAAATATATTTAATAGTAGACAGACTTAGCTACAATAAAATAATGAAATGTTATCTTGATAACATCCTAGCTGGTTGTTTTACCTCTGAGAACAAACAACTGTTATTGGTAAAGTATCCACATTTCAAATATATTTAATAGTAGACAGACTTAGCTACATTAAAATAATGAAACGTTATCTCGATAACATCCTAGCTAGTTGCCTTACCTCTGAGAACTTCATTATGTAATTATTAAATTAATCTTCCTAATGCTTAGGATATACAACTTCCTACTTGTAATACTTTAATGCCTCCTTACTAAACACTGGATAAAGTACAATCTCCTGGCCTAGAACTCAAAATTTGCCAAGTCTATCCTACCTGCCTCTCTAAACTTAACTCCCACGGCTGTGCTAGATAAATCCTCTCTGTCAAGTTCTTCTAATTATTGCTGCAAGAACAAGATGTCAACATTCCCTTAGGAACTTTGCTCACACCATTCTTTCTGCTTGTTTGCTTCTCTCTTCTGCATTTAGAAGGGTCGCCCTTTCTTCAAGTCTTTCACAGATGGTGTCAGAGTTTGGTGATGGTAACGGTATCAGCTTCTCAATACACAGAGCTATTCTTATTACCTACCAGTTGCTGTGCTTGGAATATCTTCACTATATCAGAATTTCATCCTCAATTAATATTTAATAGACATCAAATTTTAGAAAATCATTTCTAATTCTCATGAATTTCATTCATTCAGTCCACATATATTTATCAAGTGCCTATGGTGTGGAAACATCATGTTTACAGAAGCTGACGTGGGCCTTGCCCCCATAAAGAACATTCTGGAGGGCGGGTGGGGGCAACAACTAAACTATGAATCAGGTATCATAATGATTCAACTTCAAATGTGGATAAACTGAGGCTTAGAAAAGAAAAATTACTTAGCTACTCCACAAACTAAGCACAGTTGGGCTTTATTGTACAATTTTTCCACTTGCTCTCTCACTTTATAGTCTAACTCCATTATCTAAATTCTAATGGTATGTGTGCACGCACCATTCATTCAGCATTTACTATATGTGGTTTTACATTGATACTTAAATTTATATGTGCATCTTTTCTTTCCAAATAAAGTATTAAAGCCCTTGAAAATAATGATCCCATCATATATATTTTGTATTCTTGAGGCTCAAGGCAGTGGCCGATCTGAAAAGCAGATATGCATTAATCTTGATGGTGATATGAATAGGTCTCTCATTTGAAGTTATATCTCAGTAGATATTACAATAAGTTTAGCCATAGTGATATTTAACCTTTAACAAGCATGAAGAATATCTGCCTAGATACTTTGTCAAATAGTTTCATATGCTTTATTTTAAAGTATATCAATTATATTTTCTGGCATATCAAATTATTATAATATGAAAATTAACAAGGAAATAAGACTATTCTCTAATCCACAGACTTTGTTCAAGATTTCACCAATTGTCTCAATAATTTTATAACAAAAGAAAATCCAAGCCCATACCTTATGTTCAGGTGTCATGTAACTTTAGTCTCTTTTAATCTGAACAGTTATTGAAACTTTGTATTTCATGACCTTGAAATTTTTAAAGAGTAGAGTCCAGTTAGCTTGTGGATTTTCTCTCAATTTGGATTTGTGTGATGTGTCATTATTATTAGATTCAGCTTATGCACTTCTGGCAGAATCATCTCTAAGGGAATGAGATAATGTAAAGTTCCTCTTAAAGTACCATATCAGGAGGTACACACTACTGATTAGTGCTATAACTGGGACTAATTGGTTAAAGTAATGCCTGCCAGGATTCTCCACTGAAAAGTTAGTATTTAATATTTCACCCTTTGAAAGTGATTAGTATCTTATGAAAAGGTAAATTGAGACTATGTAAATATTCTGTTACTCTAAACTTTCACTCACTGGTTTTTATATCCATTAAAAATTCTTGCCTGAATCAATTATGACAGTGGCCAAATGGTTATTTTATAACTCCACCATTCTTTGTACATTGGTTAGTTGTTGGAAGAAAGCAAACTGAGAAGAGATTTCTTTTTTATTTATTCATAATTGTGTTAGTTTGGATTTATGGGTTCATATTCAATAAGTTAAAATTCTTTACTATCACTCTCTTATCTTTAGTTAAATTGTTCCCAATTTGGCTAGTGGGTGTCTCTTCAAAATTGTTCCTGTGTCCTTTGGAAATAACAATTATTCTTTGAGTACACCTTACTTTTTGTCACATGATATTCCAGGTTCATCTTGTATTTCCTCTGTCCCAGACCTAGAATAAAACATTTCTTCAAAAAGCCCTGGTTCCTTTTAGTGGAGAATGGTATTTAGAAACAAAGACTGGGATCATTTTTCTTGGAAACATCTCCAGTCAAGCTTATCAAAAGACTCCAGGTTTATAAATGAAATGGTCTTTTCTCAATCTTCATCATATCTGCTACAGCAAGAGAATTTGACTTGATTATTCACTCACTTGAAATGCTCTCCTTTCTTGCCTTTCCAAAAAATACCTTCTGAGTTCTCTTCTGACTTTATGGGTCTCCTTCTTGGTCTCCTTTGTAGGTTCTTCATTTCTCTGACCTTTATATAGTGCATTGCCCTGGGAACACATCCTTAGAGTTCTTCTCTAGATATAAGTAGTTCCTGGAGATTCTAATGTGAGGAGCATTATAGCATGATTCTGGAAGTCAGTCTGCCTGAATTTATATCCCAACTCCACTATTTACTAAGTAGATTATAGGGAAGATAATTAACCTCCTGTACCTCAGTGTCCTCACCCCCAAAATAGAAATATTAATAATACCTACCTTATAGTATTGTTCAGAGAGTTAAAACTATTCCTAGCCCATAATAAACCATATATCAACATTATCATCATCATCATCATCAAGTCCTGCATTCTTAAATACCATCGTTGTATCTCTATAGCCCCAGCCTCCCCTATAGTCAGAAATATTTTTTATCAGCTGAATACATAATGGTGACTGTATGTCTATAGAAATCTGAAAATTAACATATATACAGAATGAAACACTGAACTACTGAACTTGACTCATCAGACCTCATACCTATCCCCTCCCCCACTCATCTTCTTCATCTCAGAAAATAACAGCCAGAGAGACCCATTTAAAAACCTAAGTCACATCACGCTACCTCTCTACTAGAAACACTCAAAAGGCCTGACTTATTATTTAAAATTAAACCTAAATTTTCTATGGGCTCCAAGTAGCTTTGCCCCAGCTACCTTCACAACCTACGTCTCTTCTTTGCCTCTCTCATTCACTCAGGTACTTAGCAAGCCTCTGTTCTTCCTGCTTGAAACTCTCTTCCTGCTCAGATCCAAATGTCTTATTTCTTTACAGTCTGTATTAGTCAGGGTTCTCCACAAAACAGAACACGTGGAAGACGACATAGATAGATATAGATAGATATAGATGATATAGATATAGATATGTCTCTGTACATATAGATATATATGTGGACAGAGAAAGAGAGAGAGAGTGAGATTTATTATAAGAAATTGGCTTATGCGATTGTGCAAACTGACAAGTTCACAAGCTGAAGATCCAGAATAGTCAATGGTGTAGTTCCATTTTAAATGCCAGCAGGCTCGAGACTCAGAAAGAGCCAATGTTTCATTTTGAGTCCAATAATAGGAAAAACTGATGTCCCAGCTCAACGGCCATCAGACAGTAGAAATTCCCTCTTACTCACGGAGGGTCAGTCTTTTTATTTTTGTATATGATTGGACCATGTCTATCCACATGAGAGAGGGCAATCCGATTTATCCAATTTATCAATTCGAATGTGAGTCTCATCTGAAAACAACCTCTCAGAAACACACAGAATAATGTTTGACCAAGTAGTGGGGCATGCTGTGGCCCAATCAACTTGGCACATAACATTAACCATCACACAGTCCTTCACAGATTTGCTGAAACATTATATCAGATAGGGCTTCTCTAACCACCTGTGTAAGATCACAGTCACATTCTATTTCCCTTATTATTCTTTGTGTTTCATTCTTGCACTCATCACCAAATGATGGATTATATGTGTTCTTTATTTACTGTTTCTCCCCTGCCAACTCCCCCCAATACATTTGATCATTAGCTCCATGAAAGCACAAACTTTGTTTTATTCAGTGCTCCATCACTAGTGCCTGTAACAAAGGAAGCAATCATTAAAGATTTGCCAAATGAATGAATAAATATCCTCCTAATCTGCCATAGTCTTTAAAGGATAAACTAGCCTGATCTTTTACTACAAAAGGGAGTAATATGCCATAGAATCCAGTCAACCATGTGCAATAACCTAGGGATGCTCTTCTACAAGGCAGCCACTGGTAACATGTGGAAATTGCATTTTGTTTTAGGATATATATGCTATGTGGATTATCATAATCACTCTTTAAAAAAGATGTTTATTTCTTAGTATTTACCTAGGCAGTAGCAGAAACTTCTGGTGAGCTTTTAATGAAATTATCAAGTTCAGCATAATTGTCAGAACTGTAAAAACATTGGTTTGTATTTTAAAGGTTTTGCCCATTTTTAAAAATAGATAATCTCTCAAGTATTTGAATAACAGTTTACACCAAATAGGTATCAATTAAAAATGATAGTGACTGCCTTTCTGAGTTAAAATGTGCTAACACACTTACTGTTGGCTAGCACACTGATGAAGTTAACAAAAGGTGTATACAATGTGCCTTAGACTCTGATTTCTTGCTGTTTATCCTGACAACCATCTCCGTTCTGTCATCTAGACTCACTTTATAGATAAAAGAAAAACATTTTTCTTTTTCTTTTTTTTTCTTCCCAGTTGCTGTTTTTTCTTATTTGATCTCATTTCTATTTTTGACTTCTCTAGGGGAATGGAATTTTGTATATTCAATCTACAATGCCCTGTAATTTCATCAATTTTGGTTCAGCAATACACAAATCTGAAAACTGATAACTGCAGCCTGTAAGAAAGTATTTCTAAAATAAAAGAAAAATGTCTAGGGTTCATTTTTATGGGAAGTTTCCTAATGAATTTTTAAGCATGTATTTTTTCATTTCTAGCATCAAAGTCTATTATTTTCATAAGCATTTTTGGGGATGATATATCCACAGGTGAAACTTTGATAACATCCTTTATTATGTTCTTCGTAAATGTAGAACTCAATTATTTCAAAAATGTTCAATTAATGTTCTGTTGCTTTTTCAAGCTAGTCAGCGAGTCTTTTAAGCTCTTTGCAGAAATAACAGGAGCTTAAAGCACATAATGCTCGGTGTTTGAGGAGAGGAGTGTGCTTTGAAAGGCTCAGTTCTCCAGGCAAAGTAGTTCTGAAAACTATTTTCATTTTCTTGATGATAATCCATCAATTTTATAGTCTTTAAAATAATATAAAGCCATTAAGCCATGGGGTTTCTAGCCTTACCTACCACTGGAAGTAAGCTTAAGTCCTGTTTGGAAGACTATAAAAATATTTTTTACAAAGAAAAATTAATAACCTCAAGCATTTGGATAAGGATAAAATAATCTATATGCTTTAATGTTTTGCTTTACTTGGAGAGCCTTCAAGTGTCAAAAAGGAAATAATAAATATCCCAAAGATTCCTTGAAAGAAAAATTCTAGGTTAATTTATATTTCCATTTATTATAAAGATAGTTTCCAAAGAATCAGAGTCAAAATGGAATGTCCTAGCATATGATTCTAGAGGAAACTTCTCGGTTTGATAATTATAGGAATGGTCCAAGAAGTTATAAAATGGACACTATAATAATCTTATTATCTCTAAGATATTTCAACAAAAGTTTATTTGAGGGCAACAATAATCACAAAACTTCTAGAGTAGAGTCAGAGGTCATCAAACTAGAAGTCACAGATTAAATCCAACTGTGGGCTTGCTATGGAATGACCTTTACATTTTTAATGGGCTATAAAAGAAGGAAGGAAGGAAGGAAGGAAGGAAGGAAGGAAGGAAGGAAGGAAGGAAATAAGGGAAAGAAAGAAAAAGGAATATGCAACAGATACTGTATGTAGTCAGCAAAACCTAAAATATTTATTACTTGATACTTTACAGAAAAAGTTTTCTGGTCTTTATTCTGAAGCATAATCTTAAATGAAAACTTAGGATTTCTTTTCTTTTACCAGGGAAAAAAGTAAATAGTACATAGAGAACTAGAACTAAGGAGAAGTGAAAATACCATATCTACCACACACACACACACACACACACACACACACACACACACACACAAATCATTATAGGCATTTGGCAGAAGCAAATGCAACCCTCCTTAAAATGTGAATCATCACAAATAAAGGCCTTTTAAAGGAAAGCTCACAAAACACAAAGCTACACAATACTCAAGGAAATAATAGACCATGAAGAAAGTCAGCAGACCCAACACATACAGAACTTCAGATAATAAAGCTATCAGATAAAGTTATGTTTGAAATGATTAGATTAATGAAAAAGAAAATTGAAGGCAGAAGTTTCAATCAAAAAGACATAATCATATATTACTCAATTCTAAGAAATGACAGTGAGCTAGCACCACTTATATTATCCTGGATTGAGCCCATTATCCAAAGTGAGGTGACACAAGATCGGAAGAATGGGCTCCACATGTACTCACCATCAAATTGGTACTGACTGATTAACACTATGGTGCTCAAATGGTGGTGGTGTTCACCAGAGATCGGGGGGTTGGAGAAGTAGACCCACATTTGAGGGATGTGGTGAGCATTGTGGAGGGGAAGGGCATACCTCTAACCCTAGCTAGGGAGAGGCAAAGATAAAATGCAACCAAAATGTTTGTACTCTCATATTTTCTTGAAATAAAAAAAGACACAATCAAAAAATTATAAAACGATTGAAAATTGAAGAAGAACCAAGTTAAGCTTCTTAAAATAAAATAAATCACTGAAAAGAGATTTAGTCAACTGTATATGTGAAGAATTTGTCAAGGTGTGAGCATACATAAATAGATAGAATACTTGGAAGAAAAGGTAAGAGACATTGAGAATGAGAAGGGCTAGTACATCTTTAATATGGTTATCCAATGAATAAGATCCAAAAACAGGGGGAAGTGATATAATAAAGATTATTACTTAGAACTTCCTATAACTGACTAAATGCAAGAATCCTCAGACTCAGGAAACATACACAACATATTGAAAGAAAAGTAAAACAAAATCCACACCTGGACACATTGAATATGAAGAGAAAGAACAGATCCTAAAAATAGCCAAAAAAAAAAAAAAATGAATTGCCTTTAAAAAGACAATTATATCTTTAATATTTTGTCAGTAGCAACAATGAGGTCCAGAATATATTGGAATAAAACTAAAGTGTTTAATGAAATTATTGGATCACTACCCAGCTAAACTATTATTCTAGAATGAGAAAAAAATAAAAGAATTTTTAGTTAAGAATAAAAGAGGAAGAGGTTTGCTATAAGAACTACCAAAAGATATATTTCATGGAAGAAGAAGTTAAACTCAGAAGAAAGGAATGAGCAGCAGGAAAGAATGGTGAGAAGTAAAAGTAGTATATAGATTACTAAATTTAAAGAAACATTGACCATAGGTAATCCACTAGGGCCGCCATTACAATATATCATAGATCGGGTAGCTTAAACAATACACATTTATTTTTCATAGTTCTGGGTGCTGGAAGTCCAAGATCAAGGTGTCAGCAGGGTTAGTTTCTGGTGAGACCTTTCTCCTTGGCTTGCAGGTGGCCACCTTCTCCCTGTGTCTTCACATGGCCTTTCCATGCACATCCTTAGTGTCTCTTCTTGTTATAAGGACATCATTCCTATTAGAGCCCCATCGTTTTCACCCCCATTTAACCTCAATTACCTTTTTAAAGGCCCTATCTCCAAATATAGTCACATTGGGGGTTAAAGCTTCAACATATGAATTAATTTGTGAGGGACACAATTCAGTCCATAATACTATATAAGGCAATAAAAGGGGTAAATTCCAAAGGGAAAGAAAAATAATATAAAGTTAAAATATCATAAAACAATTAACAGGTAAAAGTATTCATCATTGAGGAAGATAAGTATATTAATGTTAGATTTTATGTCTAATACACATGTTAAATTTTTCAAACATAGGTATAGAATACGTAACTTCTAAACAGGGGAAGGAAAATAAAAGTAAAAAAGAAACTTGCTCAATCTCATAAAATAAAGATAAATAGAATAAGAGACATAAGAATACATTTAGATTTACCCTAGAAATTTAAGATAAAATATAAAAATATCTCAAGTTTATTGTTTTTATTTGCCAAGAAAATAAAGAATATTCAGGCCCAAAGTTAAACAAAGGAGGAGCCCAGACAGAAAAGCAGAGCACTGATGCTCACTTTTGGCTTGAAGGCTTTTGCTGAACATAGGGAAATTAATCTTTAATTTTTATGGCTTCAAGAAGCTCAGAGAACAAAAAAAATACAAACTAGGAAGTGTGGAAAGAATGACACAATATGAAATCACAATTTTTCAGCTCTAACGTAATTGATTCAGACAAGATTTATAGAGCCTACCAGGTGAAATGTTGCCAGCGAACAGAAAATTTCTATTTTGTCTAATTAGCATCCTACAGATTGCTTGTTAATTAAAAATAAAATAAAAATTTAAAAAATGGGCCTGAACAAATATGAAATATAGTGGTCGTCACTTTAATCAAATGATCAAAAGAAGCATCTTAACCGTGAGACAGTCTAAGTGCCCCATGATGGGCGCAACATGAGCTATGTAGTATCACCTATGAAGTACTCTTGAGGGAAATTGTGGCCATAATCTAATCAAGCCTTCAGCTCTACATTCTAGCTTACTAGAAAGACAGGACATAGAAAAACAAGTTCACACTATGGGAAAACAGTGAGATACTACAGAGTGGAGACTTCACATGATAACTGGCCAAGTGTCTTCACAAGTCAGTATCATTTAAAAGTAAAAGAAGAAAAGTATAGGAACCACTCCAGATGAAATGAAACTAAAGAGAAAAATTTGAACGTGGACTCTATTTAGACAATATTAGAGCATTATTGCTGATTTTCATCAATGTAGAGGAATATATTTATTTTTGGAATATGTACACTACAATATCTAGGGGTGAAGTGGTTGATGTCTGTAACTTACTTGCAAATGGTTCAGAAGAGATAAAGAAATGTGCAGCTGGAAGCAGTGACTCACGCCTGTAATCTCAGCTACTTGGAGTCTGAAGTGGGAGGATCACTTGAGACCAGGAGATCAAGACCCACCTGGGCAGCATAGCAAGATCCAATCTCAAATTTAAAAAAAAAATAAAATAAATGTGCAAAGAAATAAAGTTAAATGTGGCAAAATGTTAGGAGCAGAGGCTTTAGTGTCAAACTGGTCTGGTTTCAAGTCCGAGTTTTACCTCTTTCTAGTATGGTGATCTTCAGGATTTTTTAAAAGTTCTGGAAGTATTCCATTTTCTCATATGTAAAATGAAAAGTATGATAGTATCTGTTTTATAGAATTGCTGTATGAATGAAATGAAAAAGTTCATATTAAAGCACTCAGGATGGTACTACCATATAAATTTGCCATAATAATAATTATTATTACCATTAATAATGATAAACTAACTTTTGTTATTTTATGCAACATACTAAGTTCCACATTAAGTATTAATTAATTAGTTATTTGGTCATGTGTCAACAATAAAATCCAAATGACATTCTATGGGAAAGCAGAAGGAAAGATCAACTTGTATACTTCAAACTCTATTATTCAATATGACAATGGAGCCTGGTCTCCCAATTTTCATTATGAATTACTACATGTACTCTCTTAGATTATAAATTTTAAAAATTTTGTTAGAATCTCATGCACTGATAATTCAGAAGGCACTCAGAATCTTGCTATATATAGGTTAATTATCATGGAATTTAATAAATATTCTTTTACTGCATCACATAAATAATGTAGATAGCCTGGAATTCTAGCTATAATACTAAATGTAGGTGGAGTGAGAGCAAAAGGGAAAGGAAAAAAGAAGAAAACCATAAAGAATGTGAAGATAAAATTATTTATTCTGTATGCAAAATGAGCAAAACTGAAGAGACTGATTTCAAATTATACTCAGAAACACTGCAAAGAAGCACAATAAAATTGCATAAGCAAAAAAATAGGTTAAGGGAGTGGAAATATGTATAGGCAAGCATGCAGTTTATATTCACTAACTTAGAAAAGGAAAGGACTTACTTGACTCCAGGCTGCAATGTTCCATGTTCCACATTATTAAAAAAAAAAAAAGAAGCAGCTAGCTTATCATGCATAGAAATGAGGAAGATACTAAAAAGCACTGTTAAGGACATTAATTAGAGGCAATTGTATTAATATTAATGGAGAAATAAATAGCTAACTTACATACACTTCAATTTATTTATACATATTTTGAATGTTCAAGTTACCAATACCAAACCAGAATGCATGGTAATGTTTGACCTCCCAAAACCATGAAAACCAATGAATATTTCTCAAGCTTCCATTATTTGCCAGAAACTAGGAACTCAGGATGTGAGAGTGAACAAAATCAGGGAAAGTCCATACCCTCAAGAGAGCATAGTTTATTGAGGAAAGAGGAGCAATAGATAAACAAATAAATATACTGTTTCTTTGTTGATATGGTGTGTAACAGACAAATAGAGCAAAATGGGTGAGCTAGAGAGTGACAAGGGATGCCCTATTTAAGAATGGATGGTCAGGGAAGGCCGCTCACATTCGGAGACTTTTGAGATGAGCTACATGTATAGCATTTTATAAAAGTAAAAACATAATGTACATATGTGTATGCATATTCATACAACACAATGGTATTTAGCCCTAATAAGGAATGAAATACACATGGTACAACACACATGAACTTATGCTAAGTGGAAGAAACCAGAGAAAAATGTCACATAATATATAATTCCATTGACATTAAATATTCAAAATAGATCAATCTTTAGAGAAAGACCACAGGTTGGTGGTTTCCAAGCACCGACAAAAGTATACATAGGGAGAAACTGAAGAAAAGAATTAAATGGATTAATGCATTCTCTTTCCTCATTTCCCACATGGTAGACTCATATTTCTCCTCACTCTGATTCAGTTTTCCCTGGGCACTGTGTAGCTGCACTGTGAACATTCCCACCATGAATGTCTGAGTGATCCCTTTATTGCAAAGAAGTCATCCAGCCAGGAACTGGGCAGACTCCCTGAGGAGGGCCTTCCCTTTCAGAAGGAGCGCATCCAGTGGGGTGACATCATTGTTCCATTCAAAGCTTGTTTCTAGATTACCTAATGCCTCAGGTGTTAGAATCCTTAAGCTACAACTGGGATCCTCAGCTTCATTCCATCCCAGGCTCCCTCACACCAACACTCCCAAAACACACAAAGTCTGTCTGGAAAGTACCCAGCCATGTGATATGAAAAATAGAGGCATTTATTAAAGAAGGTACAAGATACAGGAAACATTGTACATAGGACAATCACACTTCAGTCCCCTTCAAAGTAGGCACCTTGGGACCTCACACAGTCTCTTAACCTGTGGAGGTCTCTTAACCTTAGGACCTCCCTGCATCTCTTAACCTAACCCATACACGTTCACCATTCTCGGATGTTCTGCTTATTGCAGGCCTTCCAGAACGTAGGTCACATTCCATAGATTCCCTACCATCTTTGGAGCATTTGTGCCAAACTTTTATTTGCGCTGTACTCATTGCATCATCCCCGAAAGCCTTCTGAATCATCCGAATAGTTTCTATGGAGGAAAGTTCAAGCTTAACGCAAAATTTGATGCAGATTCATTGCTCTACTCGCTTAATCATTTCAAATGCGATGGCCACACAGTGCACATGCTTACTCAACAGTGTCTAGTGCCCTACTGACTAGCACCATGAAGCTGTCATTGTTCATGCATGTGCATTCCAGTCCACTCTCCTGGACTGTCAGGTTACATCAATGTCAGGCAAACCGTTCTCGTTATATTAATAATAGATGGATACTCTCTGGACAGTTCTCGTATACCTTCTGCCCCCATGCGCAGAGCTCACACAGCTTGTCTCTGGGCATTTTTAAAAGGGAAAAACCAGCACTTTCAGGAAATATTCCCATCCCTGTAACACTTCGCAGCTGGGCTGTCTTGTGGTAGAAGGGAGGTGAAGAGTTCTCACCCAAGCCTAGGGTCGATTTTCATGTTTCTACCTTTGGATCCACTTCCCACTGCATGGCTAGAAACAGACCTGAGACATACTTGAACATGTGAAGAGATGTCTGGCCCAAGCCTGTAAATATCATGTCCTCTTTCCCCTTCTAGTTTTGCTAGAACCCTTCATTTGAACTACCCCTTTCCCCTGGTGCCCTTTCCATTGGAGAAAAGAAATTGCTTTACTTCCTTATGTCCCCCCTTCAACTTATGTGGGTCCACTGTGTCCAAGGTCACCACACACACAAGCACAGTCATGTGCCACACACTGAGATAGGAAGGGAGGTTATATAAATGATAAGCATTTTCATTTGAGGTATAGAGGGGAACACACAGACACACATACATGTGGACCTGGAAGTTCTGTGTTCCCTGCAGCTGTCAAGTATGTACAAGGAGAAGGAGAAGGTGCGGGCTGCTTTCCATTTCATTAGGGCTACACAAAGAGGTCGGGGGCAGGGTCCATCTCCCAGTCTTACTCAGGAAGGGAAAAGTGTCTGGGTGAAGGTGTCAGCTCTGACCACCAAGAGACTGAGGGACATTGACTTCTCCCCACCCTTCTGAACTCAGGGCATAGCCACCCCAGACTTCCAATATCAAATTGGTGGTATAAGAGGCTACTTGCCTATTACCATTCATGGGGAATCTCTGCCCTATTAGGTCTGTGTAGCCCCATCGACCTTACAGCTGTGCAGAGTTCAGGAGAGTGAGGGAGGAAGGAGAAAGACTGCTTGAGCCAGGACCTGGGCTTGGGGCTTCCATGAATTTTCTAATTTTCACATGTCCCTAAAGATTGTATAGCAATCATTAAATAATTTTTTTCCTAATGACAAAATTAAGGAAAAAATATATTTTAAATATGGAATATGTGAGTTGACAAAAATGAATTAGCTTTGATAGTAGTGTATGTGCAGTATCACTGCCAGTTTCCCTCCGTGAGCTGGATCTTCTATAGATCAAAGCAGGCACTTGTTAGGAGCTAGTGCTACTCCCTTTATATCAGCACAGGCTACTGGTATACCCTAAACCTTGACCCTGAATGTTGCAGAGACAGAAGATACCACACTCCTGTTTGGAAAGATACTTATTTGTCTTCTCTCTCTCTCTCTCTCCCCTCTCCCTCTCCCTCTCTCCCCCTCTCTCTCTCTCTCCCTCTCCCTCTCCCTCTCTCCCTCTCTCTCTCTCTCTATATATATATATATACACACACACACACACATACACACACACATATACATACACACACTCATATGCGTACACATATATACACACAGACATACATATATTTTTTTAAAGAAAAAATTTTGGAGTAGGAAAAAGTGAGATCATTCTCTTCAGAGAATATGCTCCATCGATGATAGAGGACCTCAGGGCTCAGTAGGGAGATAAACCCCATAAGACATAGCATAGGGCACTGGCTCCAGCAGCCTGTGAGACCTACACCATTGGCACCTGCTGGTGGGTCCAACAGCGACACAAGCTCATTGGGAGGGATGGAAGGCGGATACCTCAGACAGTTGCTGGGAGGCTAATATTGACCTAGTTGATTTCAGGGCAACTTGCTGGCTTTTTGCTTTTCTCCTTAGACAAATCCACCTTAACAAGTGGCTCACTCTTATTTGGTGTTTGCTCAGGAAGGTCACCATCTGTCTGGTGAGGGAAGTCCCTAAGTCTGCATCCCCTTCTCGGGTTCTCCTGGATGGAGTCTCTCAGGGTCCTCTTCTTCTACAAGTGGGTCAACAGCAGTGTTCTGGCCATGGTCCAATGAGCCTGAATCTTAGTGGCTCTTTATTCTTGCTGCCCCAGCTTGCTCACTCCATGCTCCAGGTAGATATAGTGACCCTGGGAAGTGGCCGTATCTCCTCTTCACACACTCTGGGTCTGGGGCTCTGGCGCTTAGAATATAAATTACCTTCAGGGGCTCTTTCTTGGGTGGAGTGTTGACCTTCTACCAAGACAGTATTTCAGACTTGGTTTCCTTATCTTGCTCTCCCAGCAGGCTTGGTGATGTGGGCAATTCCTCAGTGATTGGAGCCCCTAGATTGCTCAATTTTCCATTTATAACTTGGGAACTTCTATGATCACTTGCTCTCAGGAAGTGACTTGACTTGGGTTTGGGAGCAGGGGACTCCATGACCTTTAAAACTGCTGTGTTGTGTCCTCACTGCTTGGGAAGGCATGGGGGATGGGGTGTCCTGCTCAATAACAGTCAGTCTAAGGTGTTCACAGGATTCAGTTCATTCTCTTGCCTCGGTTGTTCTGGAAATGACCCTTCCTCCTCTTCTTTCCCCAACCACATCCGGCTGT
>VBSM01003159.1:356468-419806 GCA_008086735.1 Cheirogaleus medius | reverse complement strand
AGGGTTTGAAATTTTACCCTGGAGTCCTCTACCATCCCCAGATTAGTCTGTGAGTTTGGATGGAGGCCTCTGCCTGCTCGCCCTGTTTCCTTAAAGGAAAATATCCTCATTTTTCCTGAGCAGGCCCATGTCAGAGGTTGTTTGTGGAAACATAATTGATTCAGGAAAATGGGCGGAGGAGTAAAGAACACAGAGTCCATGCTTGTTGCGGCTGGGTCTAGGGTTCCCTTACCTGCTTCCTCTTTCCAAGAATGGATTCATCTGGAGGAAATACAGAAAAAGAAGGAAGAGGCGTGCAGCACACAGCAAGAATGAAATAGATAAGATGGCCCATGGAGGTTGTACTTAAGCTCCTCCATGGGGCTCTGCCGCTGTGCAGGAAGCAGAGATTGCCCCCAACTTCCACGGTGCATTGCTGTCTCAGGCCGCACTGGGTGGGCACTGGGTGTTGAACCTGTAAGCTCTGGGATACAGAGCCATGTCTGCATCCCTGAGCCATGGGACAGTAGCTCTGGACCTTCAAGAGGGCAGAGGAGCAGGAAGGGGAAGGTGGGCCCCCAGTCCCTCCCCCACCATCCAGACCCACAGCGCAGCCTGGGCTGCCACATCCCCCCTCCCTGCTCTGAGCTTGGCTCTTTTCCACCACATTTCTACAGTATCTATAAATTTCTAGCTGCTGCACATATCCAGATATGAATTTGGTCCAGGTTCACTCCTTGGCATTCTCAGATTTGCTGTCACCAGTTCCACAGCCGTGAAACGTTAGTTTTCCCGGAAATTTTATGCTATTTCCCAGGGCTCTACAGTTTTGGAATTTCCTCTTTTCCAACTCTAGCTTGCCCATATAACATAGCTTTGCCTTGTATAATATCAACTAGACATAGAATTTAGCTCTCTTCTTCAAGTTTCCTCAAACTAATCTACTTTCACAAAAAACATGAGTGAACAATGGTTTCTCTACTAAAGATACTCTAAGGATGACAAAGTGGGAGAGAGGTGCTAGCATATCCCAAGGAAAACAACTTCATAAATTTTAGAAATTTCAATTAGTAATTTTTATCCTGCTCTTTCCCCAAGGCCTCTCTGGTCTCCCCTCTTAGCCCCACCTTGCTGGTCCTTTTATTCCAGTCCTCACCCCAACCCTAATATAATTTCGCCTGAAAGTACAGAGAGTAATTCAGCTCTCCCAAGTCCCTACCCCAACCTGGCAACCTAACCCCATCTGGTTGTGGAGCTTGGGTAAGTCCGGCCTTCTCTTTAAGAGCAGGTGGAGTTCTATAAAGCAGCTTATTTGCTTTTGTAGCAAATATGTGGCTACTTACTGTGAAGATTTTCTGATTTTTACTTTCTACTTCCTATGTTTCCACCTGAATTCTTATTTGCTTTTTAATAATTTTTTGAAATAATGATGTTTTTAAGCACACACACATATCAGATCAATATATCAAATTTTCTTTCCACTTTGGCAGACATATAGCAGAGTTGTAATAATGCTTGCTTTTTATGAAGATTATAAGCTGTGGCAATCAAGCACTATATCATTTTGTTACTTTGATATCCTCAATCCCTCTCTATTTCTAATGAATAAACCTTGGCTCAAGGCACCCAGATCAGTTTATATAGGAAAGATATTCATGCGACCATATGAAGAAGATAACTTGAAAAATAAGGATTAGGAGAGAAAACTAGCCCACCACAGAGAAAAACATAATAGAAAGCAACTGTACTTAAAGCAGTTTGGTACCAAAATAGGGCTAGACATAAATGAAAGGGTACAGAAATTGATTTTTAAAATTTTGTCATGAGGCATTTCTGATAATTGGGGGAAATTTTGAGGTTAATGATTCTGTCGAGGCCAACCCGTAGCTGAGAAACAATGGTTTTCAGAATGATGAAAATGCAGACTGAGATGTTTACTCAGAAACACCGAGGTGCTGGTTTCACTTTTTTCCTCCAGGTGCCAATATGGACCTGAGGACATGGAGCTTATACAGGAGAACTGTAGGTTTCTGTGTATTTTTATAAATGGAAATGCCTAGTTGTGTATATCTGTGCTTTTTTTTCTGGATGGATCATAAAAGCAGAAAGTAAAAAAGAGCTTTGGTTTGGCTGTAACTAAATATTCTAGATCTAGCAGACCTTACTAGAGCTGGAGAAATCAATCACTCACAGCTGCTTGACATCACTCAAGATTTAAAGACTCAGGGAAGCTCTTGTGAGAAGCACTGTGTTTCATCCTGTCATGGTGGCCACCCCACTTCTGAAAGTATCGCGTGGGCTTTTTTGTGCATGTCCTATCTCTAGCTATTAGTCTGTGGTAAAACCCTAAAAGCTGCAGAACCTATCTATAGAAAATTTGCTTAGTTCTCTACTTCATTCTTTCCACAAAATGAATACCAGTAAAATCAAAGCTTCCAATATAATGAAAGAAAATCTTAAAAAACATCAGAGACTTTTCTTAATATTGTTAATACTGGGATGGTTTTGTAAACACGGCACAAAACCATTGAAAATACTGATTAATAAACTCAAGCCCATGAGTTTTATAGGCATGGAAAACTATTGGCTACCCTGGGGATGAAAATATTCTCCTGAGAGCCGTGGTGATAGTTTCAGCGCTAGTCACCATTCTCAATGTAAAAAGACTTAATTTATATCTTTACTGGCAAGCTAGCTGAGTCAACTCATGGAGTACTCAGTGACCAGAATGACATCGTCATTTAAATATAACTGTGCAAATTACAGGTTGTTATTGGCGGATACTCAAAAATAGAATTATTGTTTGGTGCAAGATTTAAAGAAACATTTGGCCTTGTTTAGTGTCCTGCTTTTCATCAAAAACAGTGATAGATCCTCTGCCCCCTAAACAGTCCCCTTGCTGGAGAAGGAATCATAAGAGAACTAGTAATAGTTAACTGAGGTAAGGAGATGGGATATGGATTGTTGGCTTTAATATTTTTTACCTTCTTGAATTAATTACATTTTCTAACTTTATAAGTGTATATTACCTTTTTGTAACATATATTGAAAATATGCTAAGAGTGGGCTTCTGGACAAGGACATTATGAAATACTCCACTCACATTTTTAATGATTTGGTAAAAGATAGATTTTGTTTGCTTCCTTTTTAATTTTTAGTTGTGGTAAAAACACATAACATAAAATTTACCATCTTAATCATTTTTAAGTGTACGTTTCATTTGTGGTATGTTCATATTGCTGTATAACAGATCTCTAGAACTTTTTCGTCCTGCAAACCTGAAAATTGATACCCATTGAACAACTCCCTATTCCTCCTTCTCCCCAAACCCTAGCAACCACCATGCTACTTTCTGTTTCCATAAGTTGGACTATTTCGAGACATCTCATGAGTAGAATCATATGGTATTTGTCTTTTTGCAACTGGCTTATTTCATTTACTATAATATCCTCAAGGTTCATCCATATTGTAGCATGTGACAGAATTTCCTTCTTTTTAAGTCGGAATAATATTCCGACTTAAATTGAATTAATATATATTAATTATATGAATTAATATATATTACATTTCTTCATCCATTCATATATATATATTACATTTCTTCATCCATTCATCCCTCAAGGGGTCTTTGGAGTGCTTCCACCTCTTGGCTAATGAGAATGATGCTGCAATGAACATGGGTGTACAAACATCTTTTTGAGAGCCTGCTTTCATTTCTTTTGACTATATACTCACAAGTGGGATTGCTAGACAATATTCTCTATCAAATTTTTTGAGGAACCTTCATACTATTTTCATAGTAGCTGTACCATTTTACATTCTCACCAACATTGTATAATAGTTCCAGCTTCTCCACATCCTCACTAACACTTGCTATTTTCTTTTTTTCTTAAATAGTAGACATCTAAGATATCACCTTACACTTTAGTAATTCGGTTACCAATTGAATCAATTACACCTTAGAAATTCTCCAAAGAAAATATACAAATGGCTAACAAGTATATGAAAAGAAGCTCAATATCACTAATCAAAAGCCAACTTCATTATTTTGTGTGTGGATATTCAATTCTCCTATCACCATTTTTTAAAGAGAGTGCTCTTTCCTGATTGTGTGGTCTTTGCACCTATGTCAAAAGATCACGTCACCATTTTTGTGAGGGTTTATTTTTGGGCTTTCTGTTCTGTTCCATTGGTCTATATATCTGTCATTATGCCAGTATAATACTGTTTTGATTACTGTAGCTTTTAATATGTTTTGAAATCAAGCAGTTTGAAGTTTCCAACTTTCTCATCATTTGCAATATTGTTTTGATGATTTGGAATCCATTGAGATTCCATATAAATTTTAGTATATTTTTTTTCTATTTCTGCAAAAAGAAATGCCATTGAGATTTTGATAAACATTGCATTAAATCCATAAATTGCTTTGAGTTGAATATTTTGACAATATTAATTTTTATAATCCATCAACATGCACTGGCTTTCCATTTATTTGAGTCTTCTTTAATTTCTTTCAGCAATGTTTAGTAATTGTCAATGTACAAGACTTTTGCTTTCTTGGTTAAGTTTATTTCTAAACATTTTATTCTTTTTGATGCTATTGTAAATGAGACTGTGTTCTTAATTTCCTTTAGAAGATAGTTATTGTGCAATAATATTTAAAAGTCTGGATTCTATGTGATCACTATCTATGTGAATTGTCAAAGGCCCTGAGATAAGGACCAGTGGTTTATTTGGGAGGTGACTCCAGTAGGTACTGGTAAAGAAGCAGAGAAGGGGAGGCAGCCAAAAAGTGCATGTTCTCACACCAATGCACTGGATCTTAGTTTCCACTGGCATGAAGTTGGGAGTCAGTGTAGCTTGTGTGTCTCAGAGTTATCCCACCCCCACTGGAGAGATCATTGGCTGAGGGTTGCTACCTGGCACTGTTAATTCTCCATCCCCTTAAGCCTGCCAGGTGCCTGGGGAAAGCAGGCTCTGACTACCAGGGAGAATCCTCACGAGTTGGAAGCCAGGACAGTTGCATACAGCAGTTATAATACCTGAGGGAGTATGGGCGGGAAGCTTCAGGTTGTCTTTATCTACCTTGACCCTTATTTAGAGTTGTGATGCACTTCCTTCGACAAGTCCAAAGTTTCAAATGTATATTCTGTCTTTACTGCCCTGATTCATCTGCTCTTAATTGCTGGGGCCTGGTCCATATATGCAGACAGAGGATTGTCTGGAAGGAGAATAACTACTCTGAGGCCAGCCAGAGAGTAGATGAACTTCAGGTACAGTTGGGGTAGTGTCCACTTTCATTTTTCTACACAGAAGATTTTCTGCTTCTAAATACATCCAAAACTTGTACAGTACTCCCCCCCCCATCAGCAGTCTTGCTTTCCGTGGTTTCAGTAACTCATGATCAACCATGGTCCAAAAATATCAAAGGAAAAATTTCAGAAATAAGCAATTTATACATTTTAAATTGCACACCATTCTGAGCAGCATGAAGAAATCTCATACTGTCCCACTCCATCCTGCCCGGATGTGAATCATCCTTTTGTCCAGCATGTCCATGCTGTGTACATATGCCACCCACTCATTAGTCATTGACATCATGTGCTCCTGACATCCCGCCATCGGCATTGTCATGGCTTGAAGATCCAGGGTCACCCCAAGCAGATGATCCTCCTTTTGGCACATCATCAGGAGGTCAATAGTAGACTAACATTATGACACAATGCCATCATTTACCTCACTTCATCTCATTACTTAAATATTTTATCATCTCACATCATCATCATAAGAAGAGTGAGTACAATACAATAAGAAATTTTGACAGACCACATTCGCATAAGTTTTATTACAGTATACTGTTATATTAATAATTATTTTATTATTGGTTATTGTTATTAATCCCTTATTGTGCCTCATTTATAAATTAAACTTTATCATAGGTATATATAGGAAAAACATAGTGTATATAGGGTTCAGTACTATCTGCAGTTTCCGGAATCCACTAGGCATCTTAAAAATGTATCCCCCACAAGTAAGAGAGGAATACTGTATTTAGAGAGTTACATCCTTACCCCGACACACATATTCTCAGTGCACATGACTCAGGATATGCATAAGTAGTTTAATTCAAGTGTTGAAAAAGACTCACACTTGAAGCTCTGCCTTGAGAGGGGAGGGGGGGAATGGGCAATATACGTAACCGTAATATTTGTATCCCCATAATATGCTGAAATAAAATAAATAAATAAATAAATGAAAAAAGAAAAAGACTCAACTGGAGAAAGCATGAGCAAAATTTTCTGTAAAAGGCCAGAATGTATAAGCACACATCAGAGATATTGCAGGTTTGGTTCCAGACCACAATAATAAAGTTAATATTGCAATAAAGAGAGTTACAAAACTTTTTCAGTTTTCCAGTAGATACAAAAGTCATGCTTGCACTCTAGTCCATTAAGTGTGCAATAGCATTATATCTTTAAAAATAAAAAAAAACACTGCACATACCTTCATTAAAAATACTTTATTGCTAAAAAATGCTAACCGTCATCTGAGTCTTCAGCAAGTCCTAATCCTTTTGCTGGTGTAGTGTCTTGCCTCGATATTGATGACTGGTGAATAATCAGGGTGGCTATTGCTGATGGTTGGAGTGACAGTGGTAATTTCTTAAAATAAAACAATAATGAAATTTGCCACATTGATTGACTCTTTCACAAAAAACTTCTCTGTAGCATGTGTTGCTGTTCAGTAGCATTTTATCCACAATAAAAATTCTTTCAAAGTTGGAGTCAATGTTTTCAAACCCTGCCACTGCTTTGCCAACTAAATTTATGTAATATTCTAAATCCTTTGTTGTCATTTCAACAATGTTCATAGCATAGTCACTAGGAGTAGATTCTATCTCAAGAAACCCCTTTCTTTGCTCATCCATAAGAAGCAACTCTTCATCCATTCGTGTTTTATTATGAGATTACAATTGAGTCACATATTCAGGCTCTACTTCTAATTCTAGTTCCCTTGCTCTTTCCACAAGTGCAGTTTCTTCCTCCACCGAAGTGCTGAACACCTCAAAGTCTATGAGTATCAGAATCAACTTCTCCAAATTCCTCTTAATGTTATTATTTTTATTTCCTCCCATGAATCACAAATGTTCTTAATGGCATCTAAAATAATGAATCCTTTCCAGAAGGTTATCAATTTACTTTGCCCAGATCCATCAGAGGAATCACTGTCTATAGCAGCTATAGCCTTATGAAATGTATTTATTAAATAATAAGACTTGAAAGTCAAAATTACTCCTTGATCCATGGGCTGCAGAATGGATGTTGTGTAAGCAGGCATAAAAACAACATTAATCTCTTTGTGCATCTCCATCAGAGCTCTTGGGTGACCAGGTACATGGCCAATGAGCAGTAAGATTTTGAAAGGAATCCTTTTTTCTGAGCAGTATGTCTTAACAGTGGACTTAAATTATTCAGTAAACCATGCTATAAACAGATGTGCTGTCAGCCAGGCTTTGTTCTTCCATTTACAGTTCACAGGCGTGCAGATTTAGTATACTTCTTAAGGGGCCTAGCATTTTTGGAATAGTAAATGGACATTGACCTCAACTTAAAGTCACCACCTACACTAGCCCCTAACAAGAGAGTTAGCCTGTGCTTTGGGGATTTGAAGCTAGGCATTGACTTCTCCTCTCTATCTATGAAAATCCTAGATGACATCTTCTTCCAATATAAGAATGTTTTGTCTACATTTGAAAATCCATTGTTTTGTATAGCCACCTCCATCAATGATTTTATATAGATCTTCTGAATAACTTTCTATAGCTTCTACATCAGCACTTGCTGCCCTCACCTTGCATTTTTATGTTATGGAAATTGCTCCTTTACTTAAACCTCCACTAGCTGCAAACTGTTTATGCAGCTTCCTCATCTGTCTCAACCTTCATAGAATTGAAGTGAGTTAGGGCCTTACTATGGATTAGGCTTTGGCCTAAGGGAATGTTGTGGCTGTTGTGGTTGATCTTCTATCCAAGCCATGAAAATTTTCTCCATAGTGGCAATAATGCTGTTTTGCCTTCTTATCATTCATGTGTACACTGGAATAGTGCTTTTAATTTTCTTCAAAACCTTTTCCTTTGTATTTACAACTTGGCTAACTATTTGGTGCAAGAGGCCTAACTTTCAGCCTGTCTTGGCTTTCCACATGCCTTCCTCAATAAGTGTAATAATTTCTAGCTTTTAATTTAAAGCGAGAGAGGTACAACTTTTCCTTTCACTTGAACACTTAGAGGCCATTGTAGGGTTATTAATTGGCATAATTTCAATATTGATGTGTCTGTTGGAATAGAGATGCCTGAAGTGAGGAAGAGAAATGGGGTAATAGCTGGTTGGTGGAGCAGTTAGAACACTCACAAAACATTTATCTATTAAGCTTATTGTCATGTGTGAGCATGATTCATGGCATCCCAAAACAATTACAATAGCAATGTCAAAGATTAATGATCAAAGATCACCTTAACAGATATAGTAATGGTGAAAAAGTTTGAAATATTGAGAGAATTACCAAAATGGAACACAGAGACATGAAATGAGCACATGTTGTTGGAAAAATGGTGCTAATAGACTTGCTTGATCCAGGGTTGCCACAAACCTTTAATTTGTAAAAAATACAATATCTGCAAAGGGCAGTGGAGTGAGGGGCAATAAAATGAGGTATACCTGTAAATATGTCAAGCTTTGTGAACCAAGGGGCAAAATCAAGGACATTATATAGGTACTTATATAACAATAGAAAAAAATTAATTTCCACATATTTTATTGACAAAATTTAAAATATAATAATAATTATATTTTTGAGACAGAATGAGAAGAATTTTTTTTGCTGGAGGGTTTAACATTTCACTTAAATGAGGTTCACAGATAGCATTCCCTATGATAATAATCTGCTGTAATGTTCATCAGTTAATGTTGATATGTAATGAGATTTCACCTATTTTTCTTTAAAAATGTCTTTTTACACAGATAAGTATTTCCAAGTACTGATACTAATTTATGAGCACATAATTTTAATTGAGTATATTCATCCTTGGGAAGACATTTATAAATTCTATTAGATTTTTATCTTTGATATTTGCCCTTCAGCATGCCATTACAATGTATATTAATCACTTCCAATTAAAGATTAGGTGGAAGATCCACAGTTGTACAGTTAAATGTATTTTGAAATATGGAAATTCCTTCACTTGCATTAAGGCCTGAAAAATTCTGCTAAAACTCTAATGTGAGTTTGGAAAATATATCTGCAGCAAATTTGTGTAGGGCTGGATATCTTCTTGTTATAACTTTTAACAGAAGAAGTATATAAAGCAGCTTGACATTACTTGTGATTCAAACAATATTAGTTATTGTCCAAATAACTTTACTGCATTATAAATTTCACATAGGAGTACCATGTTGCCTTTTAAATTTCATTTTATATATAATATTATCAAGTCTTCATCAAAAGTAAATGAATTTTTAAAGCATGCAGTGTTTCAGAATCGCTGTTAAAAATGGTTCCTCTTGTTCAGAAAACTTTTGATCTCAGGCCTGAAAGCAAATAACTGCAAGAAAACTTTATCACTATTAAGTTTTAGACCATTGTAATAGGGTAAGTCTGGAATCTACTCACAAAATTGACAATGATTAAGTCCACAAGAGTGAATGATATTCACCATTGACACTACAAGTTCAATAACATATGATAGATACAAATATTTTCTGCAAAATACCTGCCACTTAACAATACATAGGCTTTAAACACCTCACATTTTCACAAGCTTTGTAAATTTGTCTGATTACACTCCTTGATATATATTTTTACCACTTTCATTTATATCACATCTTAGCAGATTCCACTTCAGATTGTATAGAATTAGCGTTTTCTTAAATTCTTTGAAAAAATTCTTGTTTGTAAATGTTCTACACATACTAATTCTTCAGTCTCTTAAAACGTGGTATTGACTCTTCAAATAAACAACTAAGCAGTATGATAACATCCATCAACTCACTAATAACCAAAAAAAAAAAAATCCATTCAAAATTGCTGTGTTTCTAAATTGACTATTTTAATTAATGGACTATGTTTTTCCAAATGTCCTCAAGCTCAAGCAGCTGTTTTCACCAGAAGATTAATAGTCATAAACAAGTTTATCTTCTTTGGTTTTTAAAATTAAACATGAATTAATTAACTCTCCAATAGTAAGTGACTTTTCTTGCATAGTTTATAAATGAGCCATTGAAAATTTTACTTTGTTTGCATGTTGTTTTCGTTGCGAAGTATTTCTGCTAAGATGAGATATTCTCTTTTTAATATTTCTAATTTTCCTGACCGCTGTTTTTCTGTGCATTGGGACTATTGTGATGCGTGCTTATTCTAGTTATTGCCATTATATATTATAGTCTTTTTAGCATATCTGTAGTGACAGTGAATAATAAACACAATGTTCTGGCCTGACACTCTATTGTACTATAAATGTGTAGCATTCTGTATTAGTTTTCTGTGGCTGCTGTAACAAATTACCAGAAATTTAGTGGCTTAAAACAACACAGATTTATTTTTTTTTATAGTTCTAGGGTTCAGAAGTCTGAAATGAGTCTTTTGGGGCCAAAATCAAGATGCTAGCAGCACTAGTTCCTTTTGGAGGCTCCAAGGTAGGATCTGTTTTATGCCTCTTCCAGCTTGTACAGGCTGCTGGAATATCGTGACCCATGGCTTTCATCACTCCATCCTCTGCTTCCATCATCACATCATTTTCTCTCTCTGAGTTTCATGCATCCATCTTATAAGGACTGTTACAATTACACTGGATATACCTAGATAATCCAGGATAATCTTCCCATCTCAAAATCCTTGATTTAATCATATCTGCAAAGTCTCTTTTGCATATAAGGTAATATATATGTTGCGGAAATTAGGATGTAGATACCTTTGAGATATTCAGCCTACCATACATTTGAAGTTCACTTTTCTCTTCTTTTCTCATTTTGACATAATGAGTATACACTGATAATAAAAAGTAAGTAAATAGGACATTGTATAATGATATTAATTTTGAAATACCATCAAGTTATAACAACATAATTGCAATTTGTAGTGCACTGATCATGATGAAAATAGGGTCTTCCTTGCAACTATTCAACTCTAGTCTTGTAGCATGAAAGCATCTATAGACAATTTCACATAATTGACATGTGTCATGAAATATTAATCTTCTTTTGATTTTTTCAATCATTAATAAATTGTAAAAACCATTTCAATTGAGCAGGCCAGAAAAAGGTGGCAGGCTGTTTTGGCCTTTAGGTTATAGTTTCCTGACTATGATAAACCAGCAGACAATACAACAACCAGACAATCTACAGATATATTTTAGCATGACCTAGTGGTTACAAAGATAATAATCTGACATTTAAAAATCAAGGAAATTCACATGAAAACCTTGATTTCTGTCTCTTCTTGTAAAATCTGAATATCTGGTTACACTGAGTCCACTTGACAGTAATCCCACAAAGCAATAATTTACCACTTTAGATAGAACACAGACTTCCCTTCTGGCCTACTTTTATCTGACATTCCTTTGAGTTTGTGATATAAGTTTCTTATTACCCTAAATTTCCTGTTGAATTAATTCCTTCTAGGCCATAATTTCTCAATTCTCTCTCATCCCAGCACCTTTCCATTCCCTCATAAAAGTCAGTGTCCAATACAAAATACAATGCTTTTCCTACTTAGCGCAGACTCAAAAGCAGTGGCTGTTAACGCTGGCTGTACATTAAAATAACTTGAGGACACTTTGGGGAACAATTTCAACACTGAGTCTTCCCCTAAATCAATTGGAGGACTGGGTCCCAGGTGTCAATATTTAATGTACCCCAGGTGATTTTAATGTGAAGCCAGGTTTAAGAACCACTGAATTAGAGCAGTAACATTCTTTAAGTCATCTTTTCTTTTTCTGGGCTTTATACATTCAAACCAACTTTGAACTTTTGAACTAAAAAATATCCAGTAAAACTTGTATGTATCTAGAACAGTTAACAATTATGGAATATTTCTGTTTAACTTTATTTCTCATTTTCATTTATTCATTTTTCATTCAATAAGAATGTATTAAGTATCTACTCTTTTCCACACACTGGGCTTGAATAGATAGTTACAGTGAGAATGGCTTAGTTAATTTGCCTTTCAATTTGTTGACCTAGACTGAATTTATACTACTTTAATAGCTACCACCTATTGAACATTCATCTGTGTGGCAGACTTTGTGCCAGTCATGCTTCAGGGCTTTCTCAGTTTGTTCTTACATATAGTAACATATTATTACACACACACACACACACACATTCTTATCCTCTACAGAATACAAATACAAATGATGATACTGAGGCTTGATTGGGTTAACAACTTCTTCATGGTTCCACAATTAATAATTTATAGAAGCCAGAATTAGAACCAAGATTCCAGAGCCCAACTCTCTACCACTCTGCTAACCTGCCTTAGCATGTGATAAAATCTAATGAATACTGAATATAATGTAACATTTTTAATGATATGAAGCACATTAGGTTCATATGGTGCTTCAGACTCACCTCCGAACAACAATTATCCTTATTCATAGAGAGACCATATATTCTATGCCTATTGTCTGGACAAATATTAACATATTAATAGACATGTTTTTGTACTCAAAAGTGTCTTGGTTTAGGCAAGAGATTATTTAGTCACTTAATTTTAAAAGATTATAGGCAAGTACAGTGCCAGTAGACTCTAGGCACTCAAATTTTGTCTTATTTAACAAATAAAGGAATGATGGTGAGGGTAAGAACTTAGGCTCTGCCTATGGCTTGGAAAGTTGTTTGTGTTTAGGAAAGTTACCCACAACAGTGTGTTTTTTATCATGAGCTCTTTGTAAAACTTCAACTTAAGAACATTCTAAATATTTTAATATTCAGAAGAGTACGGCTTTACAATTAATGGGGAAAAGTTGCTTTAGGTGTTATGACTGCCTCTTTTTGTCAGTGAGGCAGTCATAATATTGACAAGCATTCATTTTCAATCAAGGCTACTTTTAGAAGCTTTTTGCCCTCTAATTATACTTGTCCTGTTCTTAGAGTTTCTGCATGTGAGACAAGGGATTTATTTATTAATTATTTTATTTATTTATTTACTTTTGAGATAGAGACTTGCTCTGTCACTCCTGGTAGAGTGTAGTGGCGTCATCAAAGCTCACTGCAAGGGGTGGTTGGGGCAATGTATGTAACCCTAACAATATCTGTACCCCCATTATATGATGAAATAAAAGGAAAAAAAAAAGCTCACTGCAACCTCAAACTCCTGGGCTCAAGCGATTCTCTTGCCTCAGCCACCTGAGTCACTGAGACTACAGGCACACACCACCATGCCCAGTTAATTTCTATATTTTCTGTAGATACGGGGTCTCTCTCTTGCTCAGGCTGGTTTCAAACTCCTGGCCTCAAGCAATCCTTCATCCTCAGCCTCACAGAGTGCTAGGATTACAGGCATGAGCCACCACGCCCGGACAAGGGATTTAAATGTACGTCTTCTTCCTGTGTAGTAGCCAAAGAAACAACACAGTAGAGAGGGACGTTTCTTCATTCACCTGCAGCCTTCTGTCCTGACCGTGTCTCACACCTTCATTATGTTGTAAGATGTGGCTAGGGGTCAGGATGTAAGCTCACCACCACAAACTGGAGAGACTTGCTGTTGATTGCTCCAATCATTCCCCATAACTCATCTTACACGCCATTAGACCATCTATAAAAGGATCATAAAAAACCATCTTCAGTGTATTTTTTAAATTATAAGTAGGCTAAAGTTCAAGTGAAAGTGTATGTGTCTGTGCTTACTCATGTTGCAAGTGTTTGTTAGGAGATGAAATGATGCACATTTTCAGAGTTCTAAGAGTGTCATTGATGCAAACACCTTTCCCCACGTTGCATTTCCTTCTCCAAAATTGTCCACACTCTTATTTGACTTACATTTTCTACTCTGTGACTACAGTTACATGTATATTAAAAAGTAATAAAAAAACGATTCCCAATTGAAAAAATAATATAGAAAGATATGTTTCTCTCGTCACTTCTGATTAGCTCTAATCTGGCTCTCCAGAAGGAAAGGACATGACATTGAACATTGAGTTTCTCTATTCAAAAAGCTGATCTTTAATAGTGCTGAGGAAAAAATGATTCTTTTGATCTTGTATTTTAATCTTAAATTTTAATTTGCACCATAAAATTTTAATAACTGTCCTCTAGCTTTCAAAGCGAATAGAATTAAGTATTTTGCACACGTTGCATATTACATATGTAACTTCAGATTCTTTTGTATCTGCAAAAGCTTTGAAGACTGCTTATTAAATTAGTAATGACCACCAGTCAAGGACTGTCAACCTTTTTGTACACTCATGAGCCTTGGTCACACATCAAAAATTGATGTTGAGCTCCTTTTTGTTCACAAGAATAATATAATGGTATGACCATGATTAATAAACTGCATGTTTAACATGGAATTGTAAATAATCATATCTTGTACTTGTCCAAGCTCTGTGTATTACACACAAATGAATAAAGATATCCATCAATTGTTTATACTTTCCAAAAGGCAGTTGATAAGTTCTAACACTACAAATTTAAGACCACTTCTAAGCAGCATGGCCCTATCACTATTATCCAAAATAATAGCAAAGTTAATATTCCCCAAATGGAAAGGAATTCATAATCCAAGCCTATTTAGAAGTGGCATTTCACTTTTCATTTCACTTTTGTTTTATGTGAAGATTAGGATTTAAAACTAAAGAATACTTTTTTTAAAGAAATTGCATTCGGTATCCCTTTAGTACATCAGAGAGAAGATGATTCTGAGTATATATACTTAAAATTCAATTTGGAAGCAAACACTAAAAAGACACAAATGTGCAATACAATTGGCAAACATTTTATATCTTTCCAAGACAGTACATTTTTATTCATTAGTTCACACAAGTAAGATGTGCTGAGCACCTGCTATATGTTATGCATTGCACCAAGAGCTGAGGAGATATAAAATGTTATAAAACAAGGAGTTTTGTCCAGTAATCCACTGCTTATTAGGAAAGAGAAACATGGGATCAAATAGTCACATTAAAGTGAGGTATGTGAAAGAATGGAGGAAGAGCAATAGACCCGAAGAAAGGTGATAAAGAATTTCCTCGAGGAGACAAGAAGCTTCAGTGAGGACCTCAGACTCAGGGAGGAGCTCACCAGAAAGGCAGTGGAGCAAGGGCATTAATTCCAGCGAGACCTGGAGTGATTTTTTTAAAAAGAGCATGGAATGTAAGGCCCTTTAAGGGATTTTTTAGTTATTTAGTATTTATAGAGGACAGGTGGGAGAAACAGGAGAAGATGCTGGAGACAAAGTCAGAATTCTACTGTGTGTGTGTGCTTCTGCATGCACACACATGAATATGGATAAGTTAGATTTTAGTTTCTGAGAATTCAAATGGTAACATGAACTATTTGTGTATATTTAAAACATAACTATATAAGGAAAAAAGGGAGTAAGAGATTGCTATAATATTCTCTTCCCACCCTCAATGCCTTAACACCCCCTTCTCAACACACATACAAGCAAATATATAATTGACCCAGAATAGGGTATTCAATGACTACAATCCAAATCTACTAGTGATCTTGTAAAACACAAATTATAATAGACTCAAGTTTTTATTTTCATGTTGATTAACACTAGTGATCGATTCAACAAATTGCCTGATATACTTTGTTTATTGAGTTATAATTCACACATAGTAAAATTAGATCTTCTTGGTGTAAGATTGTATGAGTTAGAAAAACACACACAGTTTTATAACTACCACAACAGTCAAGCTACAGTACAGCTCCATCCCCACCCCCAAAAATTTTTTGTGCTTCTTTGTAATCACTCCTTTCCCCACCATTCCTCAACCTCCAGCCAGAGGCAATAACTGGTCTGATTCCTGTCTTATAGTCTTGCCTTTCCGAAAATGTAGTATAAATGGAATCATGTAGTCTGTAGTCTTTGGTGTCTGGTTTCTTTCATTTAGCTTAAAGTATGTGAGATTTATCCACATGTGATATACATTCATATATACATGCATATATCAATAGTTCACTGATTTTAATTACTGAGTAGTATTTCATTGTCCTGATGCACCACACAGTTTGTTTATTAGTTCACCAGTTAAAAGGCATTTGGTTATTTCCAGGTTTTTAAAATTATTAATAAAGCCACTATAAACATTACATAAAAGTTTGAGGATGAACATGGTTTTCATTTGTCTTAGGTAAGGATTTTGGGGTGATATTACTGGGCCACGCAGCAAGTATGTTTTTAATTATGTAAGTAACTGACAAACTATTTTCCAAGTGACTGCACCATTTTTTATCCCCACAAGCAATGTGTGAGAATTCCAATTGTTATGCATCTTCACCATCACCTAGTCTTGTCAGATCTGATTAAAACATTTTAACAGATATATAGTATCATACCATAATTTTAATTTGTATTTCTCTGATGACTAATGATGTTGAACATCTTTTTATGTCTTTTTTGTTATCCATCTATCTTCTTTGTTCAAAACTTCTGCCCATATCTTTAAATGAGCTGTTTTCTTATTATTGCATTTTGGAATTTTTTCACAGTCTTAATAAGCCTTGTCAGTTATGCGTTTCGCAAAGATATCTCTCAGCCCACAGATTATCATTTCTTAATAGTGTCTTTCACAGAGCAGAAGCTTTAATTTGGACGAAGTTTAATTAATGATTTTTCCTTTTTTATTGTGTTTTTATGTCATGTCTAAGAAATATTTGTCTAAACCAAGATCACAAAGATTTTCCCCTATATTTTCTTCTGAAAGTTTTATAATTTTAGGTTTTACATTTAAATCTTGGAACCATTTTGAGTTATTTCTATATAAGATGCAAAGTATGGACCTAGGCTTTATTTATTTATTTATTTGCACATAGATATCCTGTCATTCCAGCACCTTATTTTGAAAAGACTCTTCTTTCTCCATTGAATTTCTTTTGCACTTCTGTCTAAAATTAATTTGACCATTTTTGGACTCCTTGATGTACTTTTTTAAATGAAACTAAGAAAATGATGACACTTACTGATACTGAAGTTCTACAAAGCAAGCTACCTAAAATATACATGGAGAATACAAAGCCCAAATAGATATTTGAGAAGATGGAGAGAACACTGGAGTCTCTAAAATTAGGAGATACCTAGATGCTAACACAGGGCCATCTTGTTTGCTAAACTGCTATTTCCAAGCCTCTGGGCCATCTCTGTTTATTAGAAATATAAGATTGGACTCTTCTTTTATGGATTCACTGACTTAAATTGAAGCTCACCCAAGAAAGCAGTGGACAAGAGGATTTGACTCACAGTAGGCAGATCTATTAGGAGACAGCATGCACCTGAGTACCATAGGATTAATCAAGAATATAGAGTTTCGTAGCTCTGTGCACAGATCTTGCAAGGTGTTTTTTTCTTTCTCCTGACTCACTTTACAAATACCTGTAGCACAGTCTCTCAAAGAGCACTTAACTGAAAGAAAGTTTCCAGATTTAAACACTCTGTTCTTAAGCAACAGTTTTTGATAGTTTAACTGTCCACATCCAAATCCCCAGCCAACTTCTATCTGCACGCTATGTTATTTTGTATAGTTAAGGACATAATTCACATAAAAGTCATCTCTCTCTTTCACAGGCTGTAATTCTCCTTTAATTAGATTGTAATTAAAACCAAATAAGGAAACATGCAGATGAATAACTTTATAAGTTTTTCTTTCTCCTGGAAAATGGTTATTTTTTCTTTATTAGTCAAGCCTAAAATAGATTCTGAAAATGGTTTTGTGCATTTTGATTATAAACCACTTTCATGTGGATGTGTGTATATGTGCATGTGTGTGTCTTTTCCCCTGAAAGACTCACACAGAGAGCATTTTAATTTTCCATGGTATTGCTATTTTGACCTCTGAGACCTTGCAAAGTAAAGTATTTATGATCCTAGGCTTTTTTATGGTATTGTTTCAGTATTTTTGTAACATTTGTATTTCTTGCTGATGTTTTTGGCATTAAAAATCACTCAAGCTGTGCTGAAATATAATGGTATTCACTGAACCATACCATGGAAGGATAATTCAGTTCAGTGAGGTTATTCTAGCTCATCATGTACACAAAGGATTGAAAGAAATTGTAGAAGATTCTCAGTTCTCTACATAGGCAGCATTGAGTCTTTCCCCACCCTCCTTTCTTAATAACTTGGCATAGAAAAACCTCCACTTGAATATAGAAATACCTAGTTTTAAAGTCTTTGGAGCAAACCAAAGGAAAAATACAATGACCTAAGGTATAATGAAGCAAAGTATTGGTGAATGGTTTCTCTGGATCACTAATTTTCTTTACCTGTAATGTAGACAAAAATCAAATTTTACAAATAGTGAGGTTTCATTTTCAATTTTAGCACATTCCTATGCAAGCCCATAAAATGATGTGGTCCTAAACTTCATTAGAGTAGTAAAATGTGCTGTTATAAATATAAACCAGGTATGAGTTTATTCCACATATTTAAGTTGTCTCTAAGTATGGATATCTTAATATCTGAGTTTGACTGCCACGCTTGTGCTGTTTTCTATTTATTTTGAAATATCTGGTCCAAGAATAGATCAATGAAGAGTCTTTCTGTTTCTCAGCCTGAGATGTAAATTGCAAGACCACCCAATATTATATGACCTTGTATATTTGATTGGATAACCATTCAAGTTTGGCCTTGATTATACCACATAAATACCTAAAGGATGAAGTACAAAAGCTGACCAGTCAAAGCACTAATAATTAATTACCTGCTTAAAGAGGATATACATACATATGTATATGTGTATGTGTGTGCATGATATACATGTATTTTCTTCAATTACACAGGCCAAATATGTTTTGAACTACAAATGATTGAGACCTTAAATTAGGTGTACTCATCTAATAGAAGTTGCAAACTCCTACTAAATAAATATAAAAAGAAGATCTTTTTATATTTCCTATAGATAAATAAATTAAATGCTATTGCAATATTCAAATAAAGTAGAATGCTTAACACATGTGCTCTGGAGTCAGACAAACCTGGGTTAAAAGGTACCACTGCTACATAGCTGCTGAGTGACTTTGGACAAGTTAGTTAGTCTCTCTAAAGTTCAATTTTATCATCTGCAAAGTGATAATCTTTTGGATTGCAGTTCAGCTGCTATTAGCATAAACTATAAAATGATACTGACTCAAACAAAATAGAAGTTTATTTCTCTTTCAAATGACACTCTGAACATAACATTCTAATATAACAACTCTATGGTACCAGGCACAGAGCTCATTCTATCAAGTTGCTCTGCCATCCTCAACATATAGTTCGTACATTTTAGCCAAAAAATGCTGCTTAAGTTCCCATCATTCTGAACATATACCCATGAGTGGGAAAATGAAAAAGAAAAAGAGTACTTTCCTTTTAAGGCTATAACCCATAGTCAGCATTTACCCCTTCTCTTGTGCCACTGGTAAGAATTTAGTCATATGGCCATACTAGCTGCAAGGGAAGCTGGAAAAGATAGTCTTTTGCTGGTTGTTCATGTGTCCAGCTATAGCTAGACACCTTTCCTTATTAAAGGAAAAGGAGACGAATCTATATTGGGAGGCAACTAGTGGTTTCTGTCACCTCTACTTCGTTGGCTGGTTGTGAGCATTAAATGTGAAGTATTAAAAATGTCATGGTCTTGTCCCAGTGTCTGTAACTCAGAAAGGGCTCATTCCAGTGTTTGCTGTCATTTGTATTCAGAATCAGAAATAAATGACATTTGTGTAAAGGGTTACAAAGACTAGTCAGGAGTATCAAATTCTCCATGTCTATTTCTGATTTGTTCCTCATCTTCCAGCATCCCCTTCCATCTCCCAAAGTCAAGTCAGGAACCATATTAGAAGATCCACAGAAAGAATATAAACAGTGACACTGAGACACTATGTCTATTGATATGATGCAGACAAAGCCTGAATGTCTATTAGAAAAGATTAGGTAGAGTTTATGGCATAAAGCCAGGGGACAGGACTAAAGAAAGTTCTCTCAGTTTTATCATCTGTCACTGCATAATAAATAGAGAATGTCTCTGGGCAACTGTCAAAACTCACAGTGGGAAGGGCTTATATTTCTTTCCCTTTTTTGGTAATAGGAATTTTGTTAAATAAATATTTTTTTTTTAAAAAAGGTAGTGTATAGTAAACTATCTCGGCCTTGAGGAAAAAGGAAAAAGAAACAGGTGTCCATTTCCTGCAGACAATTTATATGTCTCTTTCCAATTTTAAAGCAAAAGAAATGAAAGACAAGAGCAGAATGAGAGACGGGCTGTGAGAAACTGACAGAAAAGAAACTTAAAAGGAAAACTTCTGAAAACAGTTTGATAGACGTACATAAATCCCTCTTCAATAAAGGATGATCGTCACTTATTAACCAGTTAGATGATCACCTAATGGTAACTGTAGAATACATAAGCAGTCAATACACAAGCTTTAATCAGGAACATATGTTTGCCTGTATTTTAAAATGTGAGGTTTTGAGTTATCCCCTAGACTATTGGATGGCCTTGCACTTGGTTAAAATCTGTTAAAATCTTTCTGAGTTATCCTTCTCTCCTTCGAGAGTATCTGCCAGTTCAGAATTTTGTTATTATAAGTCAAATCCTCAAACAACCTGAAAAAGCATAACTGCAGCACCCTGGATGGAAGAAAGATTAAATAATCAATAACTAAAGTGACACATGCACAAAAGAACGAGACAGCAGTGAGATGCAGGGCAGGTGTGGGCCATCGTGTGAGTGGCAGTATTTACAGGATGTGTCCAATTGAGACGCAAGGAAAGCCTCAAGGTCAACAACAACTAGAAAAACAGAAAGACCTAAGAAAGAAGGCTTTGTCAGGAGCCATACATGGGTGTGACCTAGAAGCAGAGGGGGAGGAGTGCTCAAGGTGAGCCAGAGAGTACAAAGGACATTCCCAAGGAGAGGGCCTTCAGAAATGGGAGAAGCACCACAGAACAGGATAGTGGCACAGAGGAGGGAAGAAAGATGGACAGCTCCAAAGCAGCACCGATAGAAACACTTTTTTTTTAATTCAAAGTGATTAAGAAGCAAACACCCATATCACCCATGGTATTTATTTTAAAATACGAGACATTGTCAGGATAATCCTATCCAAGGATTAGGAAATAGCAAAATTGTGCATAGGAAAAATCCAATCAAAGATTAAAGTGTGATGTCCAAGAGATATGTCAGTATTTCCAGACAGTATTCGGAGGGGTTCTAGTTTCTCCTGAGGGTAATAGATAGTATACAAAAAGAAAGAAAGAAAGAAAGAAACAGGGCTAGGTTAAATGTGTTTGAATAGATTTCTTCACTGCCAAGAACAGTCAGCGCTAACGTGCATGGCGATATTCCAAAAGGGAGGTGTGTGATACACACCTATTGTCTGTTCCTCTCTCATCACCCACTTTTCCTTTGGGGAAAAATTTTTTGTTTGCATTGAGATTTTTCATCAGAGCATCCAGATTACTTGGACACGTGACCCAGTCAAAGTCAATCATGTTCTCCCTCTGAGGATGTCCACTTTTTGGCAGATGGACACAAAGGTAAAAAATCAGTGGCATGAAGCATCACTTCTCTATTCCTGCTAATGGGATACCTACCCTTCCTTCCCAAGGTCTGGTGGTTCAGGTTTCCTTCGATGTTCTGCACTATCCTATATCCTTTCAATAAATTCCACTCAGGTTCCGTAGTCAGAGTTCCTTTGTTTGTAACCAAATCACTCTGAGGGGATCAGTTTGCAACACTTCACAAATACATTTGGCTATGGAATTTTTTTTCCTTTTTGGCAAAATAACCCACTGCATGGGTTATCTGCAGAACACACATTGCTCTAGATAATAATAAAAGGCTTTTGGAACATATTAAGGGAACACAAACTGTACTCAATGCTTATATTTACTCATTGGAAATCACCAAATATGGAGCATTAATGCATTTCTCTCTGCGTGTTCATGCCACAGAGAATGTTGAAATGGCCTTGCTAATCACGGTGAAGCCCCCACACAAAGGCACTGTATTGGCAGTAAGACTGTCAAGGATCAGATGACTACTACTCTGGGGAGAAATGTAATGTTCTCAGCAAATAGGATTTACCAGGGCATCATATTTAAAAATAACCACAAAATAGCACCTTGAGCTTGCCACAAGGTAGGACCTTCCTGGAGAGCAATAAGCCTGGTTTAGGGGACAATTTCCCTCCCTCTGGAAGGAAGAGGGGAGATGGGCAAACTACCCCTCCCAAAGCTTCGTAATTAGGTGGTATATATACTTTTGGAGATAAAAATAACTCTTTAAGTATATTCATTTAAGAAAAGTAAAATTGCCCTAAGATAGAGGCACAATAAAGAAATACCCTTTCATAGGAAAAGGGAGGAGCAAGTGGAAAGAAGATATAGAAAGGTGCTAAAAGCACACACTCAAGTCATATTAACTCAATATTTGTGTTTCTGCATGAGTTCTGCAATGACAGGTACAGACATAACAACAGCAATAATATTCCTAATAGTAATAGCAAACACCGAGCACATAATTTAGGTCCTAGTCTATTTATATTACAAACCATTATCCCCATTATGCAGATGAGAAAACTGAGACATGAAGGTAGGTTAACAGTACATAAGCCTGCCTTGAGGCAATTCATGCTGAAAACCTTCCTTGCAGGGCTATATGGGGGGAAAAAGCGTATTTTCCAACTGTTTGAGTCTATTGGTATGGGTTAGCCTTCACTTACCCCCAACCCCCGCTCTAAAAATCCACCCTTTATTCTTGTAGGATATGGATATTTGCCTATGGCTAGAGTTAAATGGATGTTCATGAAGCAAATCAATTATGTGTGGTTGCACTGTGTTTACACAAATTCTAACCAACAGCTCTTTCCAGCTTTCACAGGAATATTTTTACAAATATTTTACACTTTTATTATGAACTTTCAGTTCAGTCAGGTTGTGTCAAGAGTTCTAATGTCTTCATTTTACTTTTATTCTAAAGTCATGAAGAATATTTCAAAATTAGTCATCTGGGTTAGGGGCCCACAAATCAGATGACCCTGGAATCTAGGCAAATCACATAAATGAATGAAGCGATCTGCATTTGGAAAAAATTGTTCAGCCATCTTGGTCTGCCTCTTGTGCCCACTTTTCATAATGGCATAAGTGCAGAAAATAATTTAAGAAAACTTACAGCAAAAGTGCAGTGATAATGACAAACCAACATCAGTCTTAGTCTCAGAGAGATAATGAGTGGGTAGGTATTGTCACAGATTGGCTAATGCATGATCATCTAAAGCTGGTAGCTGCCAGCCAGCCTCATCTATTAGTGCCACATCTGAAATGAGATTCCAAAATTGTCAGATGTCCTGAATTTTTAAGCAAAATGTAGTAGATAACAAAAATGGCCCTCCCTGCTTCCTGTATCTTAACCCTCTGCCAGGTAACCATGCAGTGACTTCACACTCTATGGTCTTGCCTATGTCACTGCTTTAGCCAACAGAGTCATGTACAAATGATGATTTGCCAGTTATAAGCCTAGAGCTCAGGAGGTCTTAGATGTGTCTGCCTGTTCTCTGTTACTTGTACTGTCAGCATGAGAACACACTGCAGCTAGCCTGATGAGTATGAGATGGGGATATGGAGAAAAGACAAATTGCCCCAGCTGACAGCCAGAGTGTGAGCCCACCAAGATCAGGGAAACCACGTAGCTGAACCCAACTCACTCCAGACACATGATCAATAAACTTTTGCATGCCACTGAAACTTTGTGGTTGTTTCTTGTGTAGTATTAACATGGTAATAGATAAGTGATACACAAACCCAGCAAAGAATGTAAGAAGGTGAAATCTTCTAATATTTAAAAATTAGCAACTAATTTACATTTTTTAAAAAAACATGATATAGTTCAAACACAATCATTTCTATAGATCTGATCCAGACCACAGGCCATTGTTTTGCATTCTCTGTTCTAGTCTAATTGATTCATTTTACAATTAGGAGAAAACATTCAAAGAGATAGAATAACTTTCCCAAAGCCAAGTAATCGGACCTCAGGGGCGGTGATTCACCTAATTTGGTCACTGTTTGAAAAACAGCTTTGTGTTCTCATATGAGTGAATGGATATTTCCGAATCACTGGGGCTTTTTCTCCCTCTTCTTCTTACTACTTTGTTTTTGTCCAGAGGCTAGACCCCCATGAAGAAGGTACTGTATCCTTCTTTATCTGCCTCATCTGAGCTCCATCAGCTACCATCTTTTGAGCAGGAGATCTGAATTCTTCTTTTCCCAGTAAAGGTAATATTTTAAGAATGTGCTTGAGGTGACAAACTTAGTATATAATTTCCTCAGTAAACTCACACCCCCTCCCTCCACAAAACAAATGAATAAATGATGTTTCCTTCTACTTTAAAATGGAATCATTTTTATAAAATGCTGACTGAGGCAAAATTCCCATGCAATCTGAATAATGTTGGTTTTGGCCAAATAAAAACAATAACAATCTAGGACAAAAGCAGACAGGCAAATTCTAATAGGGCATATGTCCATTCATTTAGAAAAACATAGTTTCTTTTTCACAGAGTTACTGAAGGAGAACCCATATTGAAAGTTGTGATTATTGCTTTAGCCAGGATTCATAAAGAGACTCAACAGCTGCACACTTTATTAGATCTAATCTAAATACCTGCTACTTGTATTTTGTGCTGGGAGATATTTATGCTATCAATTCAAGTTTATACGAACCATCAAAAAGAATACTCCCTGTAGCTCTGCTGACTCAAAATAATGACTTGTAAGGGCGCTCTAATGACAGAACAAGGGGCAATTATAGACACAGCATGAGCCTTGGAATAACTATGTGATGTATTTTGTGCACTTGATTGACCTCATGTTCAAGTTCATTTGTGCCTCACTGTTGCAGATAAAGCCTATGCCTCAGGGTACATGCCTTGTTAATTTCAATATAAGAAGACAGAATGGATTAGATCATATGGCTCAAACAAACAAACAAACAAAAAAAGCTGCACCAGCGCTTGGCGGAGGAGTGATGACACATTGGGGTCTACCAGAAGGAACCATCAAATATCTTTCAGGAAAGAATGAGAAGTTAGAATAATCAATATGGAGTGTTAATTCATTTCAACTCTTGGGATAACTAAAACAATGTACATCTTCATGTGTCGTTATACAATTGTGGTTGCTGCTGGAAGGACTTAGAATTCATTGCGAAATGAGAAAGAAATAGGAAAACAAAGAGAGAACAAGAGCTAACTAAAAAATAAAGTTACTGGGAGATATAAATAAATTGCATTACTTTCGAATAAAATCATTTGGCAGGCTCTTCTGTACATGTCACTTTGAAATACACACCTGCTGTGTTGTAATTCACAGAATGAGAAAAGGAGGAAAGACTTTTCTGATGGGTTGTCTATACTTCCAATTCCGTAAATGCTTACTTAAAGGGGAGGGGACGTAAAAGAAGGGGAGTGTAGGAGTAAAACTATTGTTTGTTTATTTATTTTTATCAATGTTAGTGTTTATTAAAAAAAGAACAAATTTTCTTGTTTCATTGTGTACAGAATTATAGTGGGAGTTCAAGCACATAACTATATTGCAGACTGCCTTGAAAACAACATGGAATAACTGGCATTTATGCAATTTTTCAGAAATATAGCTTTGATTCTAAATGGGCTGAAAATAGGTGTTCCAAAATAGCCGTTTCATCAGTCTTGGTTGTTTGCTAATAGTACCATCTAGTTGACTCTGTCTGTACTTCCAAAGCAGTTGTTAGAAAAGCCTACAAAAGCCTTGGTAAAAACTTGAAATTGATGTTTTCTCAATCATACTGGAAACCACATCCTGGCTCTCCTATTGTTAGCCATGCACTTTAAGTGCATGACTAACATGCAATATTGAATAAGGAAGCTCCTTACTTAGAATATACAAATAAAGTGTCAGTCTTAGCAAAGAATATAGGCAAACACCACCAAGTGATGAAAAATTGGAATATGGGAATCTATTCTATATTTATGTGGCTTGAAAAATTTAGGCTGGAAATGGGTCATAACTGAAACTATACAGATCCAAGAGCTATTATGGGAAAGGAAGAGATTCTGATTTTTCTATATATTTTTTGCCTCAAATATTAGGGAAAGAGTAAGATATAGATGCTCAAACATGTAATACTTCTAAAAAATTGATTTGCAATAGGCTGAGTTTAAAAAAAAACAAATAGTAAGTTCTCTTCAAAACACGAGTCAGATAAAATATACTGATTTTAAACATTATGTAGAAGAATAGTCAGTCATAAATGGATTTTAAGATTTCTAGGAGAAAATAGATTTCTGAGTGACAGCACTTACTTTAGGAAAGATATTTTCTCTCCACTGAGGCAATATCCTTCAATAATTTAGAATAACTAAAAAGATGCAGGCAACACTAACAAAACAAGTATATCACCTGTGATTGATTCATCAATTCTAAATCATTACTTTTCAATTTTGTTTTAACAACACTGCTACTACTTTTCCCCCCAAATTAAAGCAAAGAGAGAAATCTCAGAAATAGGACAGAAAATATTACTATTTTATTACTTTTTATTGTTGCACTGCTTTTTTAAAATTTCAGAATATTACGGGGTACAAATGTTTTGGTTACATAGATTGCTTTTGTACTGCTTGAGTCAAGGTTATAAGAGTGCCCATCACCCAGAGAGTGTACTTTGTACTCATTAGGTGTAATTTCACCCATCCCCTCTCCCCTCATCTGCTTGGTTTCCATTGAGTTTTACTTCCATCTGTGCACATGACTGCTGATCAGTTAGTTCCAATTTAATAGCGAGTACATGTATTTTTTTTTTCCATTCTTGTGATACTTCACTTAGGAGAATGGTCTCCAGTTCCAATCACATTGTTGAAAAAGGTATTAATTTGTTTTTGTTTATGGCTGGGTAGTACTTCTTGGTATACATATACCACATTTTATGAATCCACTCATGAATTGATGGGCATATGGGTTGATTCCACATCTTTGCAATTGTGAATTGCAATGTAATAAACACTTGAGTTCAAGGGTCTTTTTGAGAAAATAATTTTATTTCCTTTGGCTAAATACCCAGCAATGGGATTACTGGATCAAATGGTAGTTCTACTTTTAGGTCTTTGAGGAATCTCCATACTATTTTCCATAGAAATTGTACTAGTTTGCAGTCCCACCAACAGTGTATAAGTGTTCCTTTCTTTCCACATCTATTGTTTTGGGACTTTTTGGTAAAAGCCATTCTCTCTGGGTTTAGGTGATATCTCATTGTGGTTTTGATTTGCATTCTCTGATTAGTGATATTGAGCATTTTTTCATATGTTTACTGGCCATTAGTCTATCTTCTTTTGAAAAGATTCTGTGTTGAGGACTTGCAATATAATTATGTAGCTTAAGAATTAACCTTAGGAGAAGGAGTACGTGCCCAGTCCAGAGCGGCATGAGAGTCATACGTTCCGGCTTAGGTTCACCTAACAAACAGGGTTGCTGCTTGAAGGCATAACAAAGAGTTTGAGCTTCTGCACGTAAGCAAATGTTTCGCAGCCCCACAGCCCTGGGGGTCTGGAGGCCACTTGATACACATCTTGCCCTTATGGGTACTGCCTGAGCTCATGGGATGGCTGGTAGTCAATGACGGGTAAGATTACTCAAGGAGGAACAACCTAAGACAGGCACAGACGCAGGAGGCCAGGCCAAAGGGGATGGGAACAGAAAGTTTCCCTTTGTGGCTGCATTGCTTATTGATGCTTATCTAAAACTTTGGTTTATGGCTGTAGCCTTAAGCAACCGCATTAAGACCCTGAATCATGGGACATCTGTGTCCTTAGGCTACGTATTCCAGAATTTATGGCCATTGCTGCAATGTCTGGCTGGTCACGTATAAGGAAGTAACTTTGATTTTTAGGGTATAAAAATAAAATGACTGGTGAGTTCAGCACTGCAGTCTTGTACCATCTTGATGTGTGTCTGTGTTTTTCTTTGTGTGTTTCTTTGTGTTTTTGTTTTCATCCCCCATCCTGCGAACAGGCCACGGCAATTCTGTACATGTCTTTTACCCATTTTTTAATGGTGTTGTTTGATTTTTTTCTGGCTGATTTGCTTGAGTTCTTTGTAGATTTTGGTTATTAGCCTTTATCAAATATATAGCATGTGAATATTTTATCCCATTTTGTAGGTTGTCTATTTGTAATGTTGATTGTTTGCTTGGCTACACAGAAGCTTTTTAATTTAATCAAGTCTTATTTATTTATTTTTGTTTTTGCTGTGATTGCCCTTAGGGTCTTCTCCATAAATTCTTTGCCTAGGACAATACCTAGAAGAGGTTTTCCAACATTTTCTTCTAGAATTCTTATGGTTTCATGTCTTAGGTTTCAGTCTATAAGCCATCTTGAATTAATTTTTCTGAGTGGTGAGAGATATGGATCCTGTTTCAATCTTCTACATGTGGCTATTGAATTTCCCCAGCACCATTTATTGAATAGGGATTCTCTGTCAAAGATCAGATGATAATATGTGGATGGTTTTATATCTGGGTTCTCTGTTCTGTTCCATTGGTTTTTGTCTCCATTTTCATGCCAGTTCTATACTGTTTTGGTTACTATAGCCTTGTAGTATAGCTTAAAGTCTGGTAAAGTAATGTCTCCAGATTTGTATCTTTTGCTTAAGGTTGCTTTGACTATTCCAGCTCTTTTCTGGATTTATGGATTTACATGTGTTGAACCATCCTTGCATCTCTGGGATGAAGCCCACTCGGTCATGGTGGACTATTATTATTTTTTTTTTGATGTGTTGCTGAATTAAATTTGCTAGAATTCTGTTGAGGAATTTTGCATTTATATTCATAAGGGATGTTGGTCTATAGCTTTCTTTTGGGGGGGGTGTTCTTTTCTTGTTTTGGTATCAAGGTGATACTGGTTTTGTAGAATGAGTTGGGAAGCATTCCTTCCTCCTTGATGTTATGAAATAATTTCTGCAGTATAGGTACCAATTCTTTGTAGTTCTCATAAAATTTGGCTTTGAAATCATCTTGTCCAGGAATTTTTTTTTTTTTAAAGAATTTTTTATTGGCTGCTTCAATTTTCTTGCCCACTGTTGTTCTGTTTAGGAGTTCTATTTATTCCTGATTGAGCCTTAGGAGATTGGGTGTTTCCAGTAATTTGTCCATATCCTCAACATTTTGAGTTTATGTGCATAGAGATTTTTATAGTATTCACAGATGATATTTTGTATTTCTGTGGTATCAGTTGTAATATCTCCTTTTACATTCCTGATTGAGCTTATTTGTGTCCTTTTTTTCTATTTCTGGTTAATCTAGTGAGAGTTCTATCAATTTTGTTTATCTTTTCAAAGAACCAACTTTTTGTTTCATTAATCTTCTGCATTATTTTTTCTTTTCAATTTCATTTAGTTCTGCTCTGACTTTAGTTATATCTTTTCTTCTGCTGGGTTTGGGTTTTGTTTGCTCTTCCTATTCTAGTTCCTTGAGATGATTCATTAGATTGTTGAGTTGTGATCTTTCTGTCTTTTTGATGTAGGCATTTAAATTATTAATTTTCCCCTTAGGACTGCTTTTGCTGAATCCCATGGATTTTGATAACTTGTGTCCCATTTGTCATTCAGTTCAAGGAATATTTTAATTTCCATCTTTATTCCTCCTTGATCCAATAATCGTTCAGCAGTAGGTTGGTTAAGTTCCACATCTTTGTGCAGAATTGAGTGTTTCCATTGGAGTTGATTTCTAATTTTATTCCACTGTGGTCTGAAAAGATAGATGGTATAATTTCTATTTTTTTTAATTTTTTGAGACATGTTTTATGGCTTAAGATGTGGTCAGTCTTAGAGAATGTTCCATATACTGATGAGAAGACTGTATATTCAGTAATTTAGGGATAGAATGTTCTGTAAATATTCATTGGGCCCATTTGTTCTAGAGTCCCATTTAGGCCCAGTGTTTCTTTATTTATTCTCTGCTTAGAGGATGTTTCCAGTTCTGTCAGTGGTGTGTTGAAGTCTCCAGCAATTATGATATTGCTGTTTATCACCTTTTTTAGATCTTGTAAGGTTTGCTTTATGAATCTGGGTGCACCTGTGTTAGGTCCCTAAATATTTAAAATTGTCATGTCTTTGTGATGAATTGCTCCCTTTACTATTATATAATGACCATTTTTGCCTATATTTACTATTGTTGATTTGAAGTCTATATTATCTGATAGGAGAATGACTACACATCATTTCTTTTGATTTCCATTTGCATGGGATATTTTCTCCATCCTTTTTCCTTGAGTCTGAATGAATCCTTGTGGGTTAGGTTTGTTTCTTGGAGACAGTAGACACTTGACTTTTTTTATTCATGTAGATAGCCTATGTCTTTTGAGTGGGGAATTCAAGCCATTCATGTTTATTGAAAGAATTTATAAGTGGGATGCATTCCATTCATCCTGTTGGGTAGAATCTTATTGCTTTGTTTTATCTCTTTAGCCATTATTTTATATGGGCTGTGAGCATTAGCTTTTGGGTGATTTTACACTGGTGGGTTTCTGTTGTGTTGATCAATATATAAAGCAGATCTGAATACTTCCTGCAGGGAAGGTCTTATCTTGACAAATTCCCTCAGTGTTTGCTTGTCTGAAAAATCTTTATTTTTCCCTCATTTAAGAAAATTAGTTTTGCAGGATGCACAATTCCAGGTTGCCCTTTTTTCTGCTTAAGGAGACAGATGATGTGATCCTAATCTCTCTGGCTTGTAAGGTCTCAGTTGAAAAATCTGCAGTTAGCCTAATGATTTTTCCTTTCTAAGTTACCTGATATTTTTACCTTCCAGCTCATAGGTGTTCCTCCTCTATGTTAACTTTGGCTAGTCTGATGACTGTGTGTCATGGTGATTGCCTCTTTGCAATGACTCTCCCAAGAGTTCATTGAGCTTCTTGTACATGGATTTCTAAATTTCTAGCAAGAAAAGGGAAATTTTCCTCAATTATTTCCTCAAATAGATTTTCCAATTCTTGTGTATTTTCTTCTTTACCCTCAGGATGCCTATAATTCTTATGCTTATTCTCTTTACATGATCCCATATTTCTTATAGACTTAGTTCACTCTTATTAAATCTCTGTTCTTTCTCTTTGACTGACTTATTTAATTTGAAGGAGTTGTCTTTAAGCTCTGAGATTCTTTCTTCCTCCTGGTCTAATCTATTCTTAAAATTTCCTGCCATGTTTTCTATTTTCTTGAACAAATCTTTCATTTTCAGAAGTTCTATTTGATTTTTTTAATAATTCAATTTCTTTGGTGAATGTTTCATTCTTTTACTGAATTTTCTTTTTTTGTGGTTTCATTGAGTTGATTTTCCATTTTTTCTTGTATTTTGTTGAGCTTACTTATAATACATATTTGGAAGTCTTTATCTGTCATTTCAATATTCTGATTTAGGTTGGTAACCATTGCTAGAGAGCTGGTGTTTCCTTTTGGGGGTGTCCTTTCACTCTGATTCTTCATACTTCTGGAGTTCTTTCTCTGATTCCTTTTCATCTGGAGCAGCTGTTTCTTCTTATGTTTGGATTTTCTTTTGCTTAGATTGTGACTCAACCAGTTCAATCTCTGAGACAGTAGATGGTTCTTGTGGGTGAGAATCAACCACATCCTGTATGATTGAGTCAGTAAATACTGTAAAGGGCGTCCAAATAGACCTCACTGTCGGTAGGTGGCACTTGCCAGAAGGAACAAGCCATAATGTTGTTTTTGGGTCCTGTGACTACCTTTAGTCCATCAGGAGAAGCACTCAAATGCCTGAGGTGGTTGGTGGGGCCCTGGACCATCCAGATATGTCTTTATTCTCTGCCTCAGTGGAGGTAGGTGGGGGACTGAGGCCTAGTGGGGCTGAGTTTGGTGAGCTTGCCCTCAGGCTCTACAAAAGCTGAGACATTATCTGTTCCAGCAGGGGTCAAAAGTGTGTTCCCAGCTTCTGGATAAAGTCACCAGAGAGAGGTTGAAGTCACCCCACCCAGCCAGAAAGTCTGCTTGTGGAGGCAGGGCCATCTGAAATGCACAATCTAGCAGTCTAGAGTGGGCCTTACTCCTCTGCACCCTCCCCTGCTCTGCAGTTTCCCCCTGGTATCATCCAGTAGAAAGGAGCTCAAGCCAATCTAGCTCCCCCAAAACTGTGATGCTGTCTGGGATGTTCCCTGCCCAGGATCCTGGCCTGACTTATAAAGTTTCCTCCTGGGCTGCTTTTACTATATCCCACAGGTTTTGGTATGTTGTGCCTTTATTTTCATTTGTTTCAAGAAAGTCTTTAATTTCCTTCTTAATCAATTCCCTTTTACATTAATTAATTTCCTTCTTAACTAATCAATAGCCTTCTTAATCAATTAATTAATGTCCTTCTTAATTGATTAATTCATCTCTTAATTGATCTAATGGTTGTTCAGGGGCATATTGTTTAATTTCCATGTGTTTTGATAGCCTCCAAACTTTCTCTTGTTGTTGATTTTTGGTTTTATTCTATTACAGTCAGAAGAGATACTTGATATGATTTTAAACTTTTTGACACTTTTGTCTCAAAATTTTTTTCATTTTTGTAATCTAACATATGGTCTATCCTTGAAAACATTACATGTGTTGAATATAAGAATGTGTATTCTACAACTGTTGGGGAAATTTTCAGTCATTATCCCTTCAAATATTTCTTCCATTTCCTTTCTTTTCTTATGGTATTTGCAGTATGATTTCTTACTCCTTTTGTAGTTCTCTCACAGTTCTTGAATATTCTGTTCTGTTTGTTTTCTTGTTTGCTTGGGTTTTTTTTCCTCATTTTTTTTTAAGTTTGGAAATTTCTATTGAAATATCCTCAGGCTCTGCTATTCTTTCCTAGGCCATTTCTAGTGTACTAATGAGCCCATCAGAGGATTACATTTTTCTTTTCTGTTACAGTGTTTTTTATCTCAAGCATTTCCTTTTTATTCTTTCTTAGAATTTTCTTCTATTTACATCTCCATCTGTTCTTGCCTGCTGTCTACACCATCCATTAGAGCACTTGACATATTGATTATAGATATTTTAAATTTCTAGACAGAAAATTCCAACATCCCTGCTGTACATGAGTCTGGTTGTAATGTGGTAATGTTTATTCTGTCCCTTCAAGCTATATTTTTTGTCTTTTAGTATGCCTTGTAATTTTTTTTGATAGTTAAATATGATGCATTGGATAAAAGGAAGGCCTTTAGTAGTGTGATGGTAAGGTGTGGGGCAAAGAGAAATGTTTTGTAGTCCTATGATTTGGTCTCAGACTTTTAGTAAGCCTGTGTCCATGAACTATAAGCTTCACAAATGTTTCTCAGTTGTTTTTTCCCCTCAGGTGCAACAGGATGACTGGATGAGGCTGAAGCTGAGTATTTCCCCTCCCTCATATGAAAGACTTGAGGGGCCTGGAGTTCAGTATTTCATTTCCCCCAGCTTAGGCTGTGAAAAAAACTCATTAGTTTAGACTCTTATAAAATAGTTTATCTGAAGGACAGGCTTTCTTAAGAAGAGTAGAATTCTGAGGTATATTATAAAATTGTTACTTTTTCTCTTTCCCTGCCAGAAAGCTGGGGTTTTGTTTGTTTGTTTGTTTATCTTAACTGTAAGAACCTAGTAGACCTCCCAGAGGCAAAATTTACAAAAGTCTAGTGACCCCTCTATGACTGGATCTCCTGAAGTTTTAAACTCTCAGCCTTGTACACACTGAGCCTTTAGCAGTTAGCCAATTGCATTTTAAGATTTCCTACCCTGCACTAATTTGCACAGAAGTTTCTATTCATGAGTTTCTGTTCCAGTAAGTTGTGTTTGCCTGTTTGTCACTCCAATTTGGGGGTCAGCAGTTTGCTCTGTGACTTCAATTCTTTAACAGATCTAAGAAGAGTTGTTGATTTTTCAGCTTGTTCAGATATTTAATTGCTCTTAGGACTCATTGGCAACTTCCAGCTCCTTACATGACATACTAGAAATCAGAAGTCTCCATTTTTTTCTAATTTATAATTTTTCTCATTTCTAATATCCATCCAGAGGCTCAAAGAGAATCTAGAATATGTTTATTAACTTCCATGGCACTATGGCACCTATGGCACTTAAAGAGGTCTTTTCTCATATATCAACAATAGAATTGATTAAGTACAATTATACCTTGGAGATATTGCTGGTTCAATTCCAGACCACTGCAGTAAAGGAATATTGCAATAAAGCAAGTCATCTTATATTTTTTGGTATCCTCATGCATATAAAAGTTATGCTTAAACTATGTTACAGTATATTAAGTGTGTAATAGCATTATGTCTAAAAAACGATGTACATACCTTAATTAAAAATTACTTTATTGCTTACAAATGCTAATGATCATCTGAGCCTTCAGGGAGTTGTAGTACTTTTTCTCTGGTGGAGAGACTGGCCTCAGTGTTTTTGGCTGCTAAATGATAAGGGTGGTGGTTGCTGAAAATTGGGGTGGCTGTGGCAATTTCTTAAAATAAGACAGCAATGAAATTTGCCCCATAGGTTGACTCTTTCCTTCATGAAAAATTTCTCTTTAGTGTGCACTGTTTGGTAGCATTTACTCACAGTAGAAATTCTTTCAAAATTGGAGTAAATCCTCTCAATCTCTGTTACTTTATCTACCAAGTTTATGTGATATTCTAAATCCTTTGTTCTCATCTTAACAATGTGCACCACATCTTCACCAGGAGTAGATTGTATCCCAAAAAACCACTTTCTTTGCTCATCCATAAGAAACAGCTCTTCATCCATTCACATTTTATCATGAGATTGTAACAATTCAATCAAATGTTTGGGCTCCATTTTTAATTCTAGTTCTCCTACTCTTTTCACTGCATCTTCAGTGACTTCCTCCACTGAAATGCTGAACCTCTCAAAGTCATTCAGGAGGATTGGAATAAACTTCATCCAAACTCTTGTTAATGTTGACCTGCTCCCATGAATCATGAATGTTCTGAAAGATATCTAGAATGGAAAATTCTTTTCATAAGGTTTTCAATTTACCAGATTCATCAGAGGAATCACTATGGCAGCTATAGACTTATGAAATGTATTTTTTAAATAATAAGACTTGAAATTAAAATTACTCCTTGATCCATGGGCTGCAGAATGGATGCTGAGTTAGAAGGCATAAAAACATCATTACTTTTCTTGTACAACTCCATCAGAGCTCTTGGTTGCATTACCAATGACCAGTAATATTTTGAAATGATTCTTTATTTTTTCTGAGCAGTAGGTCTCAACACTGGGCTTAAATTATCCAGCAAACCATACTGTAAGCAGATGTGCTGTCATCCAGGTTTCATTGTTCCATTTAAAAAGCATAGGCAGAACAGATTTAATATACTTCTTAAGGGGCCTAGGATTTTCAGAATGGTAAATGTACACTGGCTTCACCTTAAAGTCACCAGCTGCATTAGCCCCTCACAAGAGAGCCAGCCTGTCCTTTGAAGCTTTGAAGCCAAGCATTGACTTCTCTTCTGCAGCTATAAAAGTTATAGAAGGCATTTTTCTTCCAATATAAGGCTGTTTCAGCCACATTGAAAATCTACTGTTTTGTGTAGTCACCTTCATCAGTGATCTTAGCTAGGTCTGGATAGCACGCCACAGCTTCTACATAAGTACTTGCTGCTTCAACTCGCACTTTTATATTATGGAGATAGATGGCTTTTTTCCTTAAACTTCATGAACCAACCTCTGTTGGCATTAGCTTCCAACTTTTCTTCTGTAGCTTCCTCATCTCTCTTAGCCTTCATAGAATTGAAGAGAATTAGGGAATGGGCTTTGGCCAAAGGGAATGAATGTTGCTACTGGTTTTATCTTCCATTCAGACCACTAAAACATTCTCCACATCAGTAATAAGGCTGTTTTGCTTTCTTATTATTTGTTTGTGTACTATAGAATAGCACTTTTAATTTTCTTCAAAAACTTCTCCTTGCATGCACAACTTGGCTAACTGGTACAAGAGACCTAGCTTTCAGTCTGTCCAGCTTTTGACATGACTTCATCACTAAGCTGATTTTTTTCTAGCTTTTAATTTAAAGGGAGAAATGTGCAACATTTCCTTTCACTTGAACACTTCCAGGCCATTGTAGATTTATTAACTGGACTAATTTTAAAATTTTTGTGTCTCAAAGGAGGCCAGGGAGAGGAAAAGTGAGCAGGAACTTCTGATCTGTGGAGCAGTGAGAACACACAAAAAAATTGTGGTTTGTGTGCCCCAAAACAATTATGACAGTAACATCTAAGATAACTGATCACAGATCACTACAATACATATAATAATAATAAATGTTGAAATTTTATAAGAATTAAAAAAATATGACACAGATACCAAGTGAGCTCATGCTGTGAGAATAATAGCATCAATAAACTTGCTTGATTTCAGGGTTGCCACAAATTTTCAATTTGCATAAAATGCAATATCCACAAAGTGCAATAAAGTAAAGTGCAATAAAATGAGGTACACCTGTAACAGAAATTTTAAACAGAAAATTGGATTATGTAGTGTACCACACTCAAATGAACAACTCTTTTAGCTATGCTTGTGTCTCTAGCAACATGGAAAATAAAGGCAGTTCTTGATCTGCTACTTTATTACAGATGTGCCTTTGTGTATGACAGAATTTTCCCATTTCTTCTACCAGTAATGTCTGCATTGTCACAGGTCCAGGATTTGCTGGTATGTTGTAAAGTTGTCACTCATCTCTGATGATAATCTAGTCTCTTACCCACAGGGAAAATCTTTAAGAGTTGCTAACCATTTATATTCCCTCTTCATACTGGCAGAGCATATTGGATCTCAGCTACAGATGACAGAAAGCCCAAATCAAATAATCTTATGCCAAAAAAGAATTTATGATTGGCTCCTGTGAATGGAAAGATCAGAGTAGTAGAGTTCACTTCAGATATAGATTGATGTTACAATGACACTTTTCTGATCTGGCTCTGTAGTCTTCTGTGTGTTAGTTTTGTTCTTAGACAGCTCTTCTTTTGTGTCTTTATGACAACTATATCAAATCCAGGTCGACTCTTTTAAACCACAAGTCTAGGAGAAAAGAATGAGAGATGTTTTACCAGGATTTTAAGAAATGTCTCATTGCATCACTCATTCCGAATGATTCTGAATAGGCCATGTGCCCACCTCTGATCCAATCACTGTTGCCCAAGGAACAGGATCCCAGTTAGCTAAGGCCCAGGCTGAATGACCCACTCATGAACAAGGAAGGGAGCCAACTCTCTCTCCTTGAATCCCTTGGAAAGAGGGCTGGAGATGGTGGGTAGCTCAGAGGAGAATTGAGATACAGTTAGTGGAAGGTGGATGAATGGATACCAGACAGCCAAATCAACATGTTTTCTTCTTGGGAAAATGAGAAATAATTTGTGATTATCTACATTATCTGAGCTTTAATGGACAACTTAAAAGTAAATTTACTTAGTTTGTGATCATTTAATTTTTTTCTTTTTCTCCAGATCTTATTTATATGATTATAGTATCAGAATTTTGGTATTTATTCATTATTTTACTTATTTTCAATTATTTTCCACCTCTAGTCAAAATGCTCTATTCATGATATCACAATTAATTTAGTTACTGTGGAGGAGACTTTGATACCATGAGTTAGGCTATAACTACAGATGAAAAGTGATTTGTAGGAATAAAAGAGAAAGAGAGAAAGAGAATGAAGACCCTGGTTTCATGAAAATGCCCCATTCTACCCACCTTTGTAATGACTGATATTTAAAAATAAATGAAATAAATGTTAAGTGTCATTTATGATGTATTGGTACCACTGTTTTTAGACACACACACTCACACGCACAAACATATGCGCACACTTTCTTTATTTTCCTCTAGGGTATGTACTTTGGTGTTATAATGTTTAATAATAATTTATAAATATTGAATTGCCATGCATTTCATTTGCATTATTATTATTTTGAACACAAACTTATAAATATGAAGTTGCTCTATACAGTTGTTTATATTGAATAAATTACAGGATTGGTGAAATTAAAAGTAAATCTGACAGAGCCTGCAGTTCATAAGAAATAACTATTATATAATAAGTTGTATTCATGGGCAAAGACTACAGATACATTCTAAAAATCAATAATTCTGATAGAGAGAGAGTAAGGAACAATAATATAAATCATAAGGCTTCTTATATTCAATGTCACTTGCATGATTTTAAGTTGCAAAAATGATGGAGTATAATAGAATGAAGCCAAAGAAGCCACATCTCACAAAGGAAGTCCTGAGGAGGGGTCATTAGTGTTAAATAAATATCAACATTCACTTTTCACATATGAATCCCAAAGGCTCTGGAGACCTGACTCTCACAGAAGTGTGGTTTTAAATTAACAAAATACAAAGAGCTCAGTTAAAGTACTTTAGTTCTCAGGTCCTGAGACCATATGAGGAAAAGAGGGAGATATGCAGACATGTCTCTAGATATTATTTCTCTTTTCCTATCATCCCAAGGGAAAAAATTGCACTGCATCTCACAACAGTCTGAATGTTAACATTCCCCCAAAATTTATATTTTGAGATCTTCACCCACAACATGATGGTATTAGGAGGTAGGGTCGTTGGGAAGTGATTAGGTCATGGAAGTGCAGCCCTCATGAGATTAGTGTTTTTAAAAAGAGGCCCAAGAGAGATCCTTGTGTTGTGTTCCTTCTACCATGTTAAATTACAGTGAGAAGGCTGCCTATGAGAAAGTAGACCCTAACTAGACACAAAATCTGCTAGTGGAAGACCTTGAACTTCCCAGCCTCCAGAGATGTAAGAAATAAATTTTTGTTGTTTATAAGTTACCCAGTTTATGAGATTTTATTATAGCAGTCCAAATGGACTAAGCCACATGCTCTAAAAGCTAATAAACTATGCACAATGCAAATATGTACTTGGTTTCTAATAAATGCTAGCTGAAATTTCCAATGTGATTTAACATTTGAAGCCACAGTACACTGTAATCACCACCAAGATCTCAGCATGATTCTCTGGATAGATAAGACAGAAAAGATGGCATGAGCCCTTGGGAGATGTCTTCTCCAAATAACAAGAATCCCAATATGATATAGTGGAGTGGAAAGCATGAGATTTGGAGTCAAGAAGAACTGAATTTGAATTTTGAAACCCACCAATGGATGATTGTAAACTCTGATCAACTTGCTGAACTTCTCTGTGATTAAATGTGATTATCCATAAATGGGGTAATTACTCCAACTTAACAAGTTTGCTTAGAGCAAATAATCTAAACTTTGTGGATAATTCTTCGTTCACCTGAAATTGTGTGAAAAACAAATACATATATTATTTTGTGTGAATAGCAATATCATTGCTCATATTGTCATACATTGTCAAGCAGAGCACTAAACTAGCATATTAATTCTTGTATATCTTTAGATTTGTGATTTTTAAATATATTTTCCGTATAAACACATATATATAGTAAATAACCATCTAACCCTCCATTTCTAAGACTGTGGGGGGGGAGACATCATTTTACTCTCATTACAGTAGTTATTCCTTATCTGCCATGTTATTTTCTGTGATTTCAGTTATCCATGGTCAACTGTGGCCCAAAAATATCAAATGGAAAATTTCAGAAATAAATCATAAGTTTTAAATTGTACATTATTCTGTATAGCATGTTGAAATTTTTCTTCTTTCTTCTCTGTCTTGTCCAGAACATGAATCCTTCCTTCGTCCAGCATGACCATGCTGTTGGCGCTCTCTGCCCATTAGTTACTTTGATGCCATCTTGGTGATCATATTGACTGTGATGGTATCAGAGTGTTTGTGTTCAACTAACCCTTATTATAGTCAATGATAGCCCAGGAACACAAGAGTAGTGATGCTACCATATTGTTATAGTTGTTCTATTTTATTATTGTTTATGGTTGTTAATCTCTTACTGTGCCTAAATTATAAATTAAACTTTATAATAGGTATGTGTGCATAGGAAAAAACATAGTATATATAGGATTCATACTATCTGCAGTTTCAGGTATCCACTGGGGATCTTAGAACATATCTCCTGTGGAGAAGGGGGAAATACTATGTGCTTTCAAAAATTCCATGAATCTTTGAGTTTGTGAGCATCAGTTAAGGATTTGGAGCAGAGGATTGCCGAGAAGCATCTTGCTTTACCTCAGTACCCAAGATATTATTTTCACTATGTCTAAAATATTTAATCCTATAAGGGGAAGAGGAAAAACAACTTTTCCATTTAATTGCTTCTTTGGTTTGTATCAGCTGCTTTAGTTTTGTTGCTGATGCCAAGCTTAGTTAGAAGAGTTGGAAGGTGAGAGATAACAGAAAAGCAGCTCTGTGTGGCTTACAGATGCAAAGCAAATCATCTTTATTGATATTCTTTTTAAAGAGTTCACTGAGGTGCAGCTCACAGTTGTCGAATAGAATGGAAAACAGAAATCCCTTTGAAAATAAGAGATAGAATTCAAGGTCATTCTCCCACAAACCAGTATTCCCTATACCTTCACCTTTTTGGAAATGGTAAATCATTTATCTGGGTTTGTTCACTGCATGCTGATGGTATCACACCTTATCACTGTCTAAAAGAAGACTTCACTAGCATATTTTAAAACAACAATTTATCTTATCTTGTCCCCTAAGCTAATTTGAACCCCAAAATGTCTCACTGGGGAAAAAAAACATTTATAAGTTGCAGTGCTTGTGATTCAAATTAAAACTTTTTTATATCTGTTATTCAAAGTTAAGTTATAGTAGGTACACTTTCTCTTAGATGGGTCCATGGTATCTACTACAATTACAAATTTCAGAAAATATTTACAGCATTCAGAACAAAAAGAAAATTATTGTATTTTTCCTACGTGAATAAAAAAATGTTCTTGGTCATTTTTTCTCTATTTCTTCTATACTGGATCTCTCAAAGGAGAACACACTTATGATGGGTTGCTGAGACCATCATATTACAATTGCACAATATGGTTAAGCCCCAAAGTCTCAAATTTTAGCTCCACCCAAGTTTCTGATTCAGTAGGTTTGAGATGAGTGCCAAGAATTTTTATTTGTTACAATTTCTTAGGTAACGCTGATATTGCTGCTCTGGGAACCATGCTATGAGAATCATTGGCACAAGCCATAGTAAATTCATTAGCCATAATTTGTTAGAACAATATATATGGAAAAATATATTCCATATATAATATATAATCATAGATATTATCATAGATAATATATTAGAATCAGAAGTAGAAACTCATAAGCTATTGAGAAATTCATTAGTCATCGGCATTAGGGTCTTTAAGTATTAACTTCACTGAAGGCGTAACAATATCTAAAACCATGAACTGTAAACATGCAGAGTAGAATAAAACAGAGCAAAATCTCCACCATATTTATAACAAATCAGTTCAGTGAGCATGATATTTTGAGACCATTAAAATATGTGTGTGCTACAAAATGTAAGATTAGGTTTACTGCCAGCGGGCACTTAAGATACAAACTATGTTCAATTATGGAAAGATAAATTATATTTTCTTGCACACCTAAGTGCTGTGGCCTAAAAGATTATATAACTGTTCCATTCACTTTTAGGGGGCAAGTATTTGCTGGTGCTTTCCTCCTGACAGTTAATGCAGTGATTTTCAACCTCTGTGCCAAATTTAATTAATGTGTAAATTTTATATTTTCTTTGTCAAATCTTGATACAGGTATAAAGTTTACACTTTCTACAACTGAATATTCATATTGTTAGATAATTGTGAATGTTCCTGTGACAGTAGAGACCAGAGTACATTTTTAAAGGGATAAATAAGAAGTAAAATGTCACTTTACTTAAAGTTAGGTGAGCCAAAAAAGAAAAGAAAAAGGAAAAAAAAATACCAACAAAAAGAGCTCATATTTACTGAAATACAAGAGGGCTTTGTTTTATTATTATGCATGAGAGATATATAGGGGAAGTAAACAGTTTTCCTCTAATGCAAAATAACAAATAACAACAAAAGAGAATGATTCCTGAGCATGTTTAAATTAAGAGTAAGACAAAAAGAAGTGATGAATATATCTTCCAAAGTTACAATGTAATGTTTTGAGTCTTTTAATCCCTTTAAACTTGCCTTTCCACTGAATCTGCTATTATTTAAAAGTGCTCTAACAATACAGAGAGGATGAAAACTATAGACCTGGAGCTGAATTGCATGATTTATTTGAACAACAACAAAAAAGGAAGGATAAAGTAGCTATCTCCCAATGTTAGTGAATATTGCTTATGAAAACTGAAGATGTATAGACTTTAGTTCCAAAGAATCTAATTCATTAATTTGGGAGTAGCCTCTGGAATCTACATTTATAAATGATTGCATTAAGGACCAATTTGAAAAGCCCAAGAAGAGAGGGTAATCCCTAGAAGGTTCTGTTTTCTTCTATGCCTTGTTTCTTACTCTACTATAATAACTTCCCTACTCAGGATTGCCATAGGACTTACTGCTGATCATGAGACTTACAGTTATACTACTGAAAAGAAATGTTGCACTCTACAGACCACCCCTCTCTATATTCTGCCAGAGGAAGTAACTGCACAACATATCAAATATTCCCCTTAAAAATAAGACATTTAAATACTTAAACAGTTCAAAATGGCTCCTTCTCAGGAAAAGAAAGAAAGCCTAGGTTTGCAGAAGACTTCTCCAGTTTTAGCACTGAAAATCAGGTGGTCCATGAAACCCCTTAGACCTGGGCAACCACAGCAGTTGGTAAACCCACCACTTGTTGTGATTTTCATGTTTTATTCCCAGCTGCCTATGTAGCAGCTGAAGCAATGAAAACAGACATACAAACAAAGAAACAAACAAACAAAAACTGCAACCTAGAGTTTTTTTCTTCTTCAATTGCATTCTTGTTCCTATTCTTCTGATATCTTTCAGAACAAGAAACAAAACATTAAGCAGCCATCAAAGCCATGAGTGACATGAGGGCAAAGAGAGAATCGTACTCACCTTTCCATACCCAGTGTCTAGCCAGAGCCCGACACTGTGAGAGCGATTCAATAAAGGAAAGAGGTGGGAGGACTTTAAAATATTGCTTTCCATATGTATTGGAGAAGTCATTTCCTTCTGTGAATATGCTTAAGGCTGGTTCTTCTCACACCCAACTACTAACAAATGTGTTTTTACCAATCTTAGACTATGTTTGAGTTATATTTTCCACTTGCAAACTACATTTGCTTCTCAAAGTGGGCTTTATAAAATAGAAGGTCTCAAATTTATCCGTCAGAAGAATCGTTGAAGTGCTAGAAATGAGCTCCATTATCTGTTGTGAAGTTTGCTTTAGAGAAATATAGAAATGCAGATATTTGCATAACCAGAGATTAGGACGTTCTTCCCAGCCCTTTTGACGTCTATCAACAAGGATGCCAGTAAAGTAAGATGAAATTCAGGCACATTTCTCCTGATTCCTAGTGACAGCTGAAAGGCATATGCCAGCCATTCTGACAGTGTGAAAGTTTCCTTCTGGGAGGGAGAAAACTATAGAATCAAATATGCTCAGACACCAAAGTGAACACTCCCTCTCAAGCTTTCCAGAGATTTTTCAATGAAGAGGCTTAAGGAAGAAATTCTGTCCCTTGTTTGAAATGTACCACAGAAACATCAGCGACAATTATAAGTTCAGCATTCATTAATTTCATTCTCACCACTTATCAATTCAAGTTATGAGGACCCCCAAATATCCAGGAACGTATGTGTGTACACATGGGTATACACATATTTGGGTGTGAACAAGACCATCATAGAGCTTTGAAGAAGATACAGATCTCATTCCTATACAAAGAACAGCAGGTGACTTGAGAGCTGGCAGTTCACACTGGTGTAGCAGATTTGAAAACTCTGTCAGTGAATTTTCTCCCAACTCTTAATCTTCATCCTTTATCAAACTTTCTTATGCATTTTAGTTGCCTGTTAATGATGACCAGACACCCCTGAAAAGCATTCTTTGAGCCCCAGTCTTTCAACATGGTCTTTTAATATTCCGTGGTTCCTGAACCCACCACTCACATTTTCCCTTCATTTCTGCCTGGCACATCAATTCTAGGCTTTTCCTCTCCCTCTCACCCACACCCAGACTTTGAAGCCTTCCCTGCAGCATCCTAGCTCCTCTTGTTCTGACAAATAGATTGATGAGGGACAGGAGCACAGGGCTTCTACAAAGTCTTTCCACTTAGGCAGTACAGAATGACACTGCCCAGTAGAATTCTTCCAAAATATTCAATAGGCACTGAAAATATTTCTGTTATTTCTTCCATTCCACACCTCCTCTCTCTACACTAACAGCTGGCTTTGGCAGTTATGTTCCATTCTGATACCAATCCCAAGCATATGATAGTTAGGTCAAAGTTTTAACAAGAATGATTCAATCGGGTTGAGGTGCAAACGCATTGCTAATAAAATCCTGGGTACATTTACTTGACTCCCACCTAAGAAGATGGAGTCATTGATTTTTAAACCCAAACAATTATTTTAGTGGTGCTTTCTACCATTAAGAGCTTTGCTTTTTTTTTTTTTTTTTTTTTTTTGCTTTTTTGCTTTTATCGGGTGGGGAAGGGTTGTTTTTGTTTGGTTTTGCTTTTTGCCTTAACACTTACTAATACATTTTGTTATTTCCTTGCAAGAGACTATTGTTAAAATTTCTCTTGCAAAATAAGCCATTTGACTCTCTTGGACATTCCCAAGATATAGCAGTTTTTGTAAAAAAGCAAAATAACATTTAAATAAAATTTTTATACACTTTGGAAAAGATATTATAATAGCACATACTAGATATTTAGGGATAAGTCAATTATTTTTTATTGTTAGAACTATAAAATCATCACAGAATAAGAAAGTCATAGTTGCAACACATCTCATGGAGACTATAGACTTGTGCGAGTCATCAATTTTTACAGATTTAGGCATGAAAACTTTTATGGTTGCATGAAGCCTGTTTTAGGAAAACAGAAAATGGCAGGTCACTTGAGGAAGTGATTGCCATGGACAAAAGGGGACACAGAATTTAGCAGTTTGTCATTTTTCACTAGAAGATATACAATTGGCCAAACATATGTAAAAATACTCAGCATCACTTATCATCAGAGAAATGCAAATTAAAACTACAGTGAGATACCACCTTACCCATGTCAGAATAGTCATTACTAAAAAGTCAAAAAACAATCGATGTTGGCATAGATGTGGTGAAAAAGGAATGCTTATACATCGTTGGTGGGAGTGTGAACTAGTACAACCTCTATAGAAAACAGTATGGAGATTCCTCAAAGAACTAAAAGTAGACCTACCATTTGATCAGCAATCCCATTACTGAGTATCTACCCACAGGAAAAGAAGTCATTTTACAAAAAGTCACCTGTACCTGAATGTTTATTGCTGCACAATTCACAATTGCAAAGATACAGAATCAACCTAAGTGCCCATCAACTGATGATTGGATAAAGAAAACGTGGTGTATATAAACCCCATGGAGTACCATTCAGCTATCAAAAGGAATGAAATAATGCCTTTTGCAGCAACTTAGATGGAAGTGGAAGCCATTATCCTAAGTGAAGTATCTCAGGAATGGAAAAACAAATACTGCATGTTCTCACTTATAAGTAGGGGCTAAATGATGGGTACACATGATCATACAGAGTGGTACAATAGACTTTGGAGACTCAGAAGGGGGAAGGGGACAGGGGAGTGATGAAAAATTACCTATTGGAGACAATGTGTGCTATTTGGGTGATGGGGAACACTAAAAGCTCTGACTTTGCCACTATAAAATTCATCCATGTAACAAAATACTTGTACCCCCTAAATCTATTAAAATGAATTTTTAAAAATTGGGGTTCTATATGTACACTCCTCACCATTTACCCTTTGATCTTGCTCACATTCAAGTTTATACACTCATGGATTGGCGTATAAGCTTGAGACAGTAGGACATCAAAAGGTATTTTAGGAAGCAGAGATTATTTTGTTAATTTAGTGCTACGTTAAACTGTGGAGTTTATTCATCTGGGGAAAAAAATATGGTGACCTCTCCAGTGTATATTTGTTTTCCAAGAAGAAAATGTGGTTCTATGAAAGAATACTGACCTGGAAAAGGAGAGCAACATATTCCTACAACAAATGCCTGCTGAGGAAATGCTAGAACAAAATGCAGAACATGGGACCTAGCCGGGGGCAGGCAAGATGGAAGTTCAGGATCTAAGGGCTGAGAAGTCTCTCTTGCCCAAACAGATGTTCTAGATGATTATTAAGACTTGTTTTATTTTGTAGAAATGATGCTGCTTTTACTGAAATTCAGGTGAGATCTCTGTCACCATTTTATTAGATTAGAGACTGTAGAATTTTGAAACGTTGTTTCATTTATTCTCTTTCAAAAATGAATGATAGCAAAATTATCATGGTTGGGAGGGGGAGAGACTAAAAGGCTTAGGGGTGAGGTTACAGATTTGGGGAGGGTTTTTGCCCTTTTATCCGTTTAACAAAGTTTCATAAGCTTGAGTTCATGGCTTCTTTTTCACATTTTTTTCCTTGCCTCCAATTAAATTTATAGAAAAAATCTTCATTTAAAGTAATATTTAGATTTTGAAAGTGAGATAATGTTTTCCAAGGGGGGAGTCCACTCTTGTGGATGGGTGAAACTGAAGATCAAATCATCAAGGATGTAGTGTTCAGTACTTGGTTTTTCCACTGTCTGTCCCTATTCTGAGTTGCTAATGATTTATTAAAGGAATGTTTACACTGTACATGTTTTGGAGGCTCATTTTCCCCTTCATTTCTCCTTACCAAGAAGAAACTTTAAGTTTCAGTAGCTTGTCCTTACTAAAGCCAATATTGAGAGACAACATTACTGTTGATTCAACACAGCTGTTCTAGCTTGAACTTCAATATTGCTTGAAATGCTATATTTTCTCATTAGAACTGTTTTACTATATATAATGTTAATTTCATTAGGTATTTGGGATAATTTTAGAGACGAAGGGAGCAAGGAAGATAAATATTAGGAGATGTTCCCTTAGACTACAAAGTTCATTATAGGGTGACTATTTGCTTCATATGAAACATGAGAGAATGAAAATGTATTATACTATAAGAATAATTCTTTATATTATAAAGGGTTATCCATTGTAATTTTTAAGTAGTCATTTTGCTGATTTTTTTAAAGTGCTTTTATTTTATAAGTTCCCTATAATCTCTCTTATGTTAAGGAACATAAAATAAGAAGTCATAGTCTCTGATCTGGGGTTGAGTAGACCAAATATATACATATAAAACAAGTGAAGAACAATAAAATCAAGTTCAGGTTTCTGTGGCACAGAGTTCAGAAGTTTACACAATCTTATTCCATAATGACCCTCCACCTTGTCAAAGTCATCATAGAAAATGATTTGAATTGCCAGTCCAAGTAAGAGATACAGTATATGCAAAGGCACCAGGAAGGGTACAGCATAAAGTGTACATTTTAACATATCATGTACTTAGAAGCAGAAGGTCTGGTGAAAGAATAGTAAGGAAGAAAGTTCAGAGGAGAGGAGAACTGATACCTATATCTATCAAACATATTAAAACCAAAAATTAAGGTGAAACCGTTTCATAAATTTCTAACCAATTTGGAAGCATGGGTATCAATTTGTCATTTGTTTGTAAATTTTTATGATATTTTTGTGTATAATTTACTATTTCCAATTGTGGTTTTTTTCAATGTCTTCATTGAACCATATCTATGCTGGGTGCCCACTAGGCAAAAAGTATGGCAGATTATTTTTGTTTTAATTTTTAAATGATGGGGAAATAATACTCTAATTTCTAAGAGATTGAAAAAGTAAAGTTGTCTGTTCTTGCTCTAATTTTACAGTCAAAAGCAGCTGGAGTTTATACAAGGTCCAGACAGTTCAGACCCAATCAGAGTAGGTTATTTTCCTTTTCCACTTCTGACCGTGAAAGACCCGGTGCCAGGTTATCACTTCCAGAAAACATCTCTGCCAGCAAAACCCACAGATAGAGATTTTTTTTTCTTTCTGAATTGTTAGTTGGTCTCCCAGCACATTTTGAATGTAACCTTTTTAATCCCTGCATTTGCAATTAGAGATTAAAATTCCATTCCAAGAGCCATTCAGCAGATGGCATAGCATAAAAAAACTGGAGGTATTTTAAAATTGTATTTATACAGAACACCAGATGAATTTGCCAGCCTGTTTCTCCCTAAGCTTATACATTCTCTTGTGAAAATTGATTGTTTAAGATGTAGATTTCATTTGCTGGGATTTAGCATTTTTATAGGATTTTAAAGCATCAATTAATCCATCTCTTTTGTTCAGCACAGTTGCTTTAAATATGTAAGTAAAATCTATATTTAAAGAAACTGCTTCTTAAGAAGATTAAGTCACCTGTGCAAGGGTCACCAGGGTAGGTTCAGAAAGGCCAGATGATAATGGGATGGACAGGTCACTGAATCAATGCATCTATTAAATGGAAACCTCATCACATCTTAGGCAATTTAGGCAGTTTGATTCTTAATTAAGATTTCTCCTTTAGCTTCCTCTAAGAGCTTTTTAAAATCCTTATAGCTTTTAAACTTTTATTGACATATAATAAATATATAAAGGTGCACAAATCATAAATGTATAGCTTGAGGAATTTTTTTAAAAATGACCATGTAACTACCTCCTGGATTGAGGGGGGGGAAGTATTGGTACCCCCAAAGCTCCCTCATGCTCCTTCCCAAATTACTCCTTCCCCCAAGGCAACCACTATCCCAATTCTAGCACCAAAGATTAGTTTACATCTTATTAAAATGTATAATATATAAGTAGCCTCACACAGTATTTACTCTTTTGTGTCTGGTTGCATTCACTCAATATTATGTTTGATATTCATCTATACTGAATATCTAACAGGGGTATTTTGTTCATTGGGATTGTTGTATGTAGTACATTGTATAAATATGCCACAATTTATTCATTTTACTATTGATGAATATTTGGAATGTTTCCAGTTTAGGACTTTTACAAAGATTGCTTTTATGATAATTTTACTGCATATCATTTGGTGGGCATAATATGTGTGCATTTCTGATAGGATTAAACCAAATTGTTGGTTCACAGTTTTCCAAAATGTTTGTACCAATTTACATATCTACCAGCAGTGTATGAGGCTTCCAGTTGCTCCACATGCTTGACAGCACTGGAAAACTTTAGCAATCTCGTGGGTATGTAGTAGTTTTGCATTATAATTGTAATTTGCATTTCTCTGATGACTAATAAAGTTGAACACACTTTCATACTTACTGGCCATTGGTGATGTATCTGTTGAAGTCATTTGGCCATTATTCAATTTATTCATCTTTTCTTTTTAATTTAAAGAGCTCTCTCTATATATTAGATGTAAATCTTTTGAAAGACATGTGTCTTGCAAGTAACTTATATTCCATGGTTTGATTTTTTATTCTCTTGAGTCTCTAGGAAGTTCTTAATTTTAAAGAAAATCAATCCATTGATAATATTTTTTCTGTATAGTGTGTTGTATGTTTTCTTTAAGAAATTTTTGCATCTCTGAAGTTCACAAAGTGAACTATGCTACCTTCTAAAGTCTTTATTATTTGGCCTCTCAAACTGGGCCCACAATTTGAATTTATTTTTATATGATGTCAATAAGAAATTAAAATCATTATTTTTCATTTAGATTCCTACTTATCCAAGCCCTGCTTATGGAAAAGACTACCGTTACTCTTAATGCACTGCAGCGACATCTTTTTTTATAAATCAATCGCTCCTATATATGTCAGTCTATAACTGGACTCTATTCTATTTGTCAATTTTTGCATCAATAACACACCCTTTAATTATTGTAGTTTTTTAAGTTTCAATATGTTCTCTAATTTTGTTCTTTTTATTCATTAACTCCTTGATTATTTTAGTCTTTTGCATTTCCATGTAAATTTAAGAAAAATGTATCACCTTCCACAAGAGAATATAACTTGTAAGGATTGTAACTGAAATTGCATAACATTTATAGATTATTTTGGTAGAAGGTGACATCTTTGCAATACTGTCTTTTGTTTCATTAACATGGTATAACCCTCCATTATGAGGTTTTTAATTTCTCAAAATAACATTTTGTTGTTTTCTGTGTAAATACACGCCATTTGTTATTTGCCTAGTTTTGCTGTCGAATTAGATAATAAAATAATTGCCTTTTCAACATTTTTCTTTTAAAATATATACATTTAAGGCTATATATTTTCCAGGAAGTCTGGCTATAGCTAAACCCCATATGTTTGAGTAAATGGTATTCTTATTACTTAGTTTGAAATGTTTTCGAAATTTTATTTTTATTTCTTCTTTGGCCCATGGATTATTTAGAAATGTAACTTATGTTTTCAAAGATATCTTTTGTTATTGATTTCTCACCAATTTCACTCTAGGTAAAGAACATGCTCTGTATGATTGCAATCTTTGAAATGTGTAAAGTTTTGATTTAAGAACTAACATATAGCCTATTTTATGTGCATTTGAAATAAATGAACTCTACAGTTGTTTATAGAGTATTCTACATATCAATTCAGTCACATTGTGAGTTGATAAAATGTTCTATGTCTCTACTAATTTTCTGTGTATTGTGTTATAATGAGAAGTGTGTCAAAATATTTATCATTTCTAAAGTTAACTCTTTAAAATATTAGCTTTATTAGTTTTACTTTATATATTTATTATTGTATGTATAAAAATAGAACTGTTATATTTTCCTGCAGATTGATCCTTTTATCATTATGAAATGTCTATGTATATCCAGCCATACTCTTTTTCTTATGGTGTACTTTCCTGGTATTAGTGTGATTATGCCTTCATTCTTTTTATACAGTGTTTGCCTTCTCTATTTATTTTAATCAATATTTCATAGTGAAACCCCATCTTTACCACATAAAAAATTTAAAAATTAGTCAGGCATGGTGGCACGTGCCTATAGTCCTAGCTACTTAGGAAGCTGAACCTAGAAGTTCAAGGTTATAGGCAATGATCATCCCACTGCACTCTAGCCTGGGTGAGAAAGCAAAACTGTACCTCTAATAATAATAATGATAACAAAAATAAAGTCTTGAACTACAGTTTTTGTATTGCCAAAATTAGAATTCTGTTGGAAACTCTGCTTACATTTTTAGCCTCCATTTGTTATTGCTTGACTTTTAAGGGCATTCTTCCCTGCCTAGAATATGAATCAGCAAATGTTCAAGTGGCAAAGTAGCATAAAATGTCAGGTCTATTTTGCTGTTGTTGTTCCTCTCTTTCTAGAATCTTAGCTTCTCAAGTCCTGACTTCCTTCATAGCTCTGAACTCTATATTTTATCTAATCAACCACAGAAACAGCCAAAAGCTCTGGGCTACTTCTCTTTGCCCAAACTACTTAAGAACTAGAGAATATTTTTAAGGAAAAGTGAAAGAGAATGTTGAGTTCACCACACTCTTTTCTACATGATCTTTTAACATCAAGTCCTAATTACTTTGATTGCATTATTATGACTTTATAATTTTTACATTGCCTTTATAGTTGTTCTCATAGGAGGGTTGGTCTGATATAAGTTATTCTGCTATAGCCAGAAGGAGAAATTTTTTATCTGAGAGTTTTGCAAAACTTCAAAGTTGGACTTGGAGAAACATTAGTGTATCTTTGGTCACTTCATATATATATATATATATGTTTATATATATTTATATATATATACACACACATATATATACACACTATATATATATAATATGTGTATATATATACACACACACGCTATAAGATGGAAGATCGCTAAGTCCAAATTGGTAATCAAATTATTCATGCTTACTATGGAGTGAAGGGATGAATTGTAGGATGTGAATTAAAAGGACTTATTTTTAGATTGCACTAGCTGTGGGGCCATGGCTAGTCACATAAACTTACTGAGTGCTGGTTTCCATCTATAAAGAGGAATGATAATGAGATCAAATGTTTTTATGTAAAAATAGCTTATAAATTGAAATGCAAGATGGAAATATGAAATAAAATTACCTGTCATAACAAATAAACACAGAAAGCTTCAGAAATATTTATATGAAAAAGGATCAGAATTTGAGGACCTAGAATTGACATGTACTAATCTGCTGTTCACATAAAAACAAGCCTGTTGTAATTTCTCAGGAGCTAATTTCAATGGGTTTGTATTTATTCAAACATACCTAACTAAAATATAATCTGTTAGAGGATTAGAAAATATGAACAGTCATGTAACAAATAAAGAGAATAAACTGATAATAAAAAAGTTATCCATAGCCGCAGCTCAGATGGTTTCATTGGTGAATTATCCTAAATATTGAAAGAAGAATCAAAAAGAATTGAGTGTCCAGAAATAAGCTTTATATTTAGTAGTTGTTTCTTAGGCATTTAAGCATAAACAACAAAAGAAAAAAATTGATAAATTGGACTTCATAAAAATTGAAAGTGCTTACGTTTTGAAGGACACTATCAGGGAAGTGAAAAGCCAGCATGGTGACTGTAGTTAATGACAATATATTTAAAGATATATTGTTCTTGAAAAATACTAAGAGAGTGAATATTAAGAATTCTCACCACAAAAATGACAACTGTGTGAGATAATATGTTTGCTAATTAACTAAATGTAACCATTCCACAATGTATGCCTACTTTAAAACATTATGTAATACATAATAAATACACACAATTTTGTATGTCAATTTAAACATAAATAAATAAATTTGGGGAAAAAAGAATTTAAAAAATACAACCACAGAATGGAAGAAAATATTTGCAAATCATATATCTGACATGGTATTTATATTCAGAATATATAAAGAACTCTCACAACTCAATGATAAAAGACAAATAATCCAATACCCAAATGGACAAAGGATTGAATAGACATGCCTCTAAAGAAGATATACAAATGGTGAACAAACACATGAAAAGGTGATCAACATCATTAGTCATTAGGGAAATGTAAATTAAATTCATCACAGGATACAATTTTACACCCACCAGGATGTTTAGAATCAAAAATCAGAGGCCAGGTGCGGTGGTTCATGACTGTAATCCTAGCACTCTGGGAGGCCGAGGTGGGAGGATTGCTTGAGCTCAGGAGTTCAAGACCAGCCTGAGCAAGAGTGAGACCCTGTCTCTACTAAAAATAAATTAAAAAAAAAAAATTAGCCGGGCATGGTGGCACGTGTTTGTAGTCCTAGCTACTCGGGAGGCTGAGGCAGGAGAATAGCTTGAGCCCAGGAGTTTGAGGTTGCTGTGAGCTAGGCTGATGCCATGGCACTCTAGCCCAGGCAACAGAGTGAGACTCCATCTAAAAAAAAATAACAAACAAACAAACAAAAAAACACAAAAATCAGATAACAACAAGTGTCAATAAGGAATAGCAAATTTTACCCCAATCATTTATCCTGAATATTTTTATTTGCAGTTGGTTGTATTTGTGGTTGGTTGAATCTGCAAATGTGGCACCTGCCAATACAGAGGGTCAATTGTATTTGCTCAGCACTGTTGCTAGTTACAAGGGCTTAAATTATATTAATATACATATATAAATCCTTATTTTCAGAGATATAATAAAATCTATAAAAAGAAGATACAGGTTTTTTTTTAATTAAACACCACACCAACAAATCAATATTTGCCACATTTTACAGATATTAAATTTCAGGTTTTTTTTTAAAAAAATTGACATTTAAAATTAGGATATATCTTAAAATCAAGGTGTAATTTAATGTGGGTTACCACTCCTCAAAAATCTATGAGTTGTCTTTAATAAAATAAAATAAATGTTGAGGACTGCAATAGAAAATAATTTCAATTATACAGGTCTAATCTTATTGCCAATTCATAAAAGAACAAGTCCCATACTAGTAAGGTTTGAAATGATCAGAGAAGCTTTCGTGGAGATTTGTGCTCAAAGAAGTATTTGAAGAATGGGAAACATATAGATTGGGAAGAAAAAGCAAGGAAACATTTTTCAGGAATTTTTTTTACAGAATTTCTGTGGATGCTTACAGTACTTTTATTCCCTTTTGCTTCTACTTCGGTGCCCTTGCTTTGAGTCATATTGAACACATACATCTGCTGTATATAGTCATCCAAATAAAGAATGAGGCCCATGTCTTTTCCTTTTATAAGTCACACATATCACCAATACAAATACCTGCACATCATTCAAGATAAAATGGATAAAAATAAAGCATTTTTTAAAAAATAAAGGATGACAGAGTTACCATGATTCTGAATCTATTCATATATAAGCAATAATTGTATTTATAGGAAATCCAAATTAACAAAATGATTTTACACTTTGCATAACCTATCTCATCCTCTTCAAGTATTCTATCCCCAGCTACACAACCAACTAATCCCATAAAACAATATAGGATAAGCTCAGGCATTATTGCCTTATAAAATTAGACAGAATAGTATTGTTTTTTATTTTTATTTTTTTAATTTCAGCATATTACGAGGGTACAAATGTTTAGGTTAAGTATATTGCCCTTGCCCCACCCAAGTCAGAGCTTCAAGCGTGTCCATCCCCTGAATGGTGTGCACCACACCCAATAGTACATGCATGTATACTCATCCCCTCCTTCCCCCTCCCATCTGCCTGACATCCGATGAATGTTATTGCTATATATGCACTTAAGTGTTGATCAGTTAATACTAATTTGATAGTGAATACATGTGTTGCTTGTTTTTCCATTCTTGGGATACTTCACTTAGCAGAATGGGACCCAATCCAGCTCTATCCAGAATAGTATTGATTGTTAAGAGCTCAGGCTAATTTCAAAGCCAAAACTCTATCATTACTACCTATAAGATTGTGTGTGTGTTCCCTAACTTTTTTGATTCTCAATTTCCTTATTTTAAAGTGAGAATATTATCTAGATGTGAGGAAATGGATTTTTTTCATGGACTTCATGAAAACTCAGTATCAGAAAAACCCAAGGCTGGGAGTAGTGCCTCATGCCTGTAATCCCAACACTTTGGGAGGCCGAGGCGGGAGGATCACTTGAAACCAGAAGTTTAAGACCAGTCTGCACAACATAGTGAGACCCCATCTCTACAAAAAATAGAAAAACTAGCCAAGCATGGTCATTCATGCCTGTAGTACCAACTACTCAGGAGGCTGAGGCAGGAGAATTGCTTGAGCCCAGGAGTTTGCAGTTGCAGTGAGCTGTGATCACACCTCTGCACTCAAGCCTGGGCCACAGACTGAGACCACATATCAAAAAAAAAAAAAAAAAAAAAAAAAAAAAAAAAAAAAAGAACCACCCAGATAAAAGGCTACTAAACCAGAATCGGAGTAGACTTCAAAGGAATTGAGTTTATAGAGTTCAAAAAACCTAGAAGGTATAAATCTACTTTGTGCTTCCAGATAAGGATATAGACATGATGTTACTAAGTTTGGCTTCAGAATCATGAGGTTCCCATCAGTTGTAAACATCCCTAAAAAGGGAACACAGACATTGTTTGTACAACTTTCTGAATGGTAACACCAAATGACCATGGCACAGTGAAGATGGTACTCTCAGGTATGGCAAGATCCTACCTTGTCAGTATATCCAGGTGATCCCCAGTTAGAGACTCAGGGACTTAGAGACACATGGGAAGCTGTGCTAAGATATACTGCACCTGGTCCTGCTGTCTCTCAGCATCCACCTCACTTATACAAAGATTTTGCATTCCTGAGTAATTAACCCACAGTCACAGTCTAACCTATAGAGGGTGTTTGTGTAAATGCCAGTCTCTTTCCAGGACCTGTAACATCCTATTATAGAATAAAGCCCTAAATAAACTTCAGTTAGGATGATGATGAAGATGATGATGTTGATTATGAAATGAACAGACTCATATACGGTATTAGCATTCTATTTTGATAGATGATCAGTAAGACAGGAGTAGGGGGAATGCTTTCTTTACTCCTCTATAAGATACCACTAACATGAAAGAATGGGGATTTTAGTCTGTCTTGGAGTATACTGCTTCTCCTCTTCTTGAGAGATTTTAAAGTAAGGTTATTAAAGGCAATGAGATGGTCCAGAGATTACACCAATGGACACTTTTTTCCTTTATCTTTAAAATATAAATGAAATGATACTGATGGATATTAAATTAAATTGAAGCTCTTGAACATCTGACATCCCAAATGTGGTCATTTTTGTGATTCAGAGGGATTCTGTGTTGCCAATGTTTTTAAATACAACAATAGTTCTTTCACTGCAAGATCATCTGGAAGACACAGATGAAATGTCCAAACTCCCCTCACAGTGAAAGTAATGTAAAGGGATGAATGACCTCAGGCCTTTGCCTCTGTCACCTCTTACATGAAAGCTTTGCCACTAGCAGCGCTCTGGCCTCAGGCACATTACTTAACCTCTCTAAGTCTCATTACCCTCACTTGTAAAATGTGAAAGTAGAAGAAACTTCAAAGTTTGTGTGGGAATTATTATCATCATTTCACCATTACAAGCATTATCCAAATGTCTTAATTAAAAAGAAAGGAAGAAAATTAAGCCTAGATTATTCAGGAGCCATGGCATGGTATCCATCTTCCTTTCTAGTTTTATCTAGATACATTTCAGATGCAGCAAAATATTAATTGTTCCTTAATCACATGCTAATTCATTCATTCTCAACCATTTGTTAAGCACCTACTATCTTTCAGATCATTGAAATACAGTGTTACAGCCTGGACCCTCTTCTCAAGGGGTTCATGATCTGGCAAAAGATTATTATTATTCCATTATTTACACTGCCCCCTTAACCAAACATAATTATCTATGACCAAATTCACTCAGGAACCATTTTGCAATACACCTGAGCAGTCTGTATCTATCTTCCCTGTTTTATTAACATTTTGTTTTTACCTTGAATATAGTACCTAAAACACTGGGTCATACAGAACAGTTCATCAATATATATGGAACACATATAAGTTCCATTATGAAAAGAAAGGTGTCTTTGTATTTAGTATCTTATTTATTTCTCTGTTTCCAACATACTAGTGGCTATATCTGTCAGCAGACATAACACATACATAAACGTACTTGGACAAAATAATAAAAATACCTATATTCCTTTGACATTTTATATTTCTCAAAATATTTCCTCTCATATCTTTTCTTTTAACCTCACAGTTACTTCTAAAATGTATTAATCTGGAAGGGGAAAAAAAAGACTGCTTAAATAAGTTGCCAAAAGTCACCAAAAGATAGAGCTGGGAGCATATAAGAAAAGACTTCCAACTCCTGGTCCAGTGATTTTTCTACCACGATCTTATTGCCTTCTGAGAGCTGTCCTACAATTTGTCACTTTCAGATGGATTTTGAAGGAACATTTAGGCAGAAGATTGGAATTTAGAAATAAAAATCAGGAGAGTGAAAGATTTACTACCTTCTTGAAAAGGATGAAAAAGCTACGGTTAGCAAAGCACGAACCTAAATACTAAATGCAATCCCAGTCAATAACTTCTGGCACCATTTACTTACTAAAATATAACCTAAGTCAAAACCTGTTTACCTCTTTGAGCTGCCAACATGTCTAACTTCATATTCTTAGCAGTCAGGTTCAGGGCTATGTTCATCTCTCAATAAACCTTATGATATTGGTTACAATGTTTACAAAAGGCATTAATTGATTTCCCCACATATGTATGTTAATCAATACATATATATGTATTATATGTATATATGCATATACGTGTGTGTGTTTATAATACACAATTCCTTGTCATTGTAAAGAAGCACACTAGACAAGTCCCTAGTTCAGAGAGCTCTCTCACCAAGAGAAAGGAGACGATTGAACAGAATCCAATGATTTGAGTCTGGAATCATGAACTATCTTCTTTTAATTCAGCAGATCCCTTCTATTATTTAATCTTTTCTTTTTTGAAAATATAGATCTGATTTAAACAGTTATTTTCAACATGTAGAATTTTCTGGTTGATGCTGGTACTAGACATGAGGCACACTTAAGCAGCCATTTGGCTCAGGCAAGGGGAATATAACTGCCTAAAACAGACGAGGTCAAAGTGGCCATGCTTCTACATTCCTAAAGACTAACAGATGTGAGACTTTCGTGGATCCCACTGACTCCTGCTCCTTTACCTGGCCAGCACCCCTAAAGTCATTTGGACAAGCCCACCCAGGGAAGCAAGAACTTCCCACAAATGCTGAGCTTATCACTTTCTCTTAAAACTTCAGGGTAACAGAAGGAAAAATATATCTTATTGTCTCCCAAGATAAATGGCTTTGTAGCTAAGGAATAAAAAGAGAGAGACAAGAAGATGGATTTTAAAGCAAAAAGGTATCCCTATCTGTTGAAAATTTTCTAGGTTCAAATTGTAGCCTACACACACAGCAAATGTTTCTTTTTATTATTCCCCTACCACTTCACACAATACACCTTCTAAAAGGACGTAGTCTCCAGGTGGTTTTTCCAAACTCTCCCAGTTTTTAATCATCAATTCACATGATGGGTCTAAAACCAAGTGCAGAACCAGATTTATTGCTGTGGGGATGAGGTTCTGTGCATAAAATATCAGCCCTGTTGGCCAACTGGCAGCTTTCTTGTTTGCATACTCTTGCAATTACTTCCAGGTCATTAGGCTCATCTTGAGTAGATATTTTATTGTCATTAGCAAAAGTGGTGTAATGACATTCAGTGATTTCATGATTATAGCAATAAACGTTGGGGGGTGGCGATGACAAAAAGGAGACTTATAGGCATTGAATTTGAGCTAAATTTTATAGGAAAATATGGTAAGAAGAAAACCAGCATTTTCATATATTGATTATCAGGAGATTTGCTTCACTCAACAAAAACATATTTGTTTATTCAACAAAAACAATGAGTCAGTTCAGATACTGTTCTGGGTGCTAACGGATAGAGTTTTGGATCAGACTGACAAGGCCCCTGAATTCACAGTATTTATTTTTAAGTGGCTTAAAATAAACAAATGAATAGATACGCCAGAAACTACTATCTACAAGTGCTATGAAGAAAATAACACTAGATGATGAGATAGAAAATGACAAGAAACCTACTATAGTCCTTCCTGAGGTATCACACTTAAACTTAAACCTGGATAATAAAAAGTACCCAATCCTTAGAAATCAAGTAAGAAATGAGATAGCTGATGCAAAAACTGTAAAACAGGAATAAATTTTGCATGTTTTAGGAAAAACAACAACCACCAAAATCAATGAGGCCAGAGAATATTGACCTAGAGGAAATGGTTAGCAAAGTAGGCAGGGTCCAGATCATTTAAGGCCTAATAAGCCCCAATAACTGTGCTAAATATTTATTGAAAATCTGTATACCAAGGCACTGTTCTAAACCCTAGAGGTATATCAATGGGGGAAAAAAAGAGCAAATTTCCCTGATTTCAGAGAGCTCACTTTCTAGTCGTTAGAGACAGAGTATAAACAAATATTTAAAAATACAAGTGTTATGAAGAAAAATGAGATAAGGAAAATACGGTGTGTGGCAGGGGGAGGCATACTACATTATATAGAGTATGGCACTGCACAAAGGGGCCTACCAGTTCCTTGCCACTCTGTACATTGAGAGGTTGAGTCTGATTCCCTTCCCCTTGAATCTGGGCTGGCCTTGGTGATTTCACATGATCAATAAGATGCAGTGAAGGTGATGTTCTGAGACTTCTGAGGCTAGAATCCTTGCAGGTTCTGCCCAAGGATGTTCTCTTAGAACACCCTCCCGGGGAGCCCTGAGAGCACCATGCTGGACATGTCAAGTGTGGGCACTCTGGCCGTAGCAGGCAGCATCTAGATGGCTTCCAACAGCCCCTGCTTCCTGATATTCACACCCTTATATATTTCCTTCCCCTGGAGTATGGGCTGAACCTAATGATTCTCTTCTAACACAAAGAATACCGCCAATGTATTGCGATACCACTTCCAAGAATAGGTTACAAAAAACTCTTTATCTTCTGCTTTGATCTCTCTTGCATGTGCCCACTCTCTCTCTCTCTCTTCCTATATCTCTTTCTCTCTCTCTCCCCTTCCCTTTCGGATGCCTTTGTCTGGGGAATGCAAGTTACCGTGTTTTAGGTAAACTTATGGAAAGGCCCATGAGGCAAGAAACTAATGTTTCTAGCCAACTTCCAGCAAGGACTTAAGACCTGCCAACAGCCACATGAGTGAGTTTGGGAGTTGGTCCTTCTCCAGCCAAGGTAAGATGACCGCAACCCCAACAAACACCTAGATTGCAGCCTAGTGAGAAACTCTGAGCCAGAAGTCCTAGCTAAGTACTAGAATCTTGATCCACAGAAACTGTGAGGTAATAATTTTTGTTATATTAAGCCACTATTTTGGGCGGTGGTTTGTTACACAGCAATAGACAACTTGCATACTGGAAGACAATCCTAGTTGAGGCCAGCTTTCTATATTCATCCCTGCCAAAGTGCCAGGCATGTGAGCAAAGCTTCACTTGGAGCCCATCCACCAACTGGACACCACGAAATTCCTTCTGTCAAGGCCCCTTGCACTAGGAGATTCATCTGGCCAAGCCCTACTCAAATTCCTGACTCACAAAATTGTGATCTAAAATGAAAATGGTTATTTTAAGCTACTGTATTTGGGAGTAGTATGTATGCAGCAATAGATAAGTGGAACAGGTGGTCAGGAATACTTCTTTGATAAGGTAACACTTGAGCAAATATCAGAAAGAAATAAGGGATTGAGCCGTGCCAATATCAGGCAAAGGGGATGGTGAGTCCAACAACCAGGTGAAACCATGCTAAGCATGTTCAAGGAACATCAAGTGTCCCTGTGGTTCAAATGTTATAAGTAAAGAATAGAGTGTTGAGCTCAAATGATAGCAGGTGATGAAGGCATTTGCAAGGACTGGCATTTACTGTTAATGAGTTGCAGAGTTTTAAGCCTTGGCTCAAAGTTTTGAGTGGAATATTCTGTCATGAAATTTTGTCTTAGTCCCACTCCCTTCCCCTATAATAGCTATATCCAAATGGTAAGAGCCACATGCCTGCAGCAGACACTCTTCCTAGCATCAAGCACTCACCAACAACCAGTCATTTTGGAACTCCCCCTAAGAGAGTGCTTCATGGACTCCGGGGTCTGTGTGTAGCCTGTGCCTTCGCCTCTTCCCATTCCTCTTCTTTGCCTGGCCGTATTTGCAGTTCAGCACCGGTGCTTTCATTTTTGGAGTGTTTACATTAACTTGAAGTTGTTAACCTAGTTGTGTTGCAGAATGTTTCAGACAGTGCCAGAGGCTATAAATAAATAACAGTTATTTCAGGTCTGCTTGGCAAACAAGCGCCTGGATTCTGCTGAGACCCCGGGAATTGCGAACGCTGCAGTGCTGAATACCTCACACAGGGCTAAAAGCAGGTATTCTCAAGGAATACTAAACAGACACACTCCATGTGACACAGTTATGTCTCTCGTCAACATGGGCCTTCTGATTGCCACAGAGACCAATATAGGCCTCTCTGTCATACCCACTTGGAATAAACTGCAGCTAACTTGAGCCCAATTATTCCATATTAACAACCAGATTTCTTATCTCCTTGAACTTTAGCAGATAAAAAATGAGCAAAACAAAGTTTCCCAAGAACCTTTATTTTTTTTAATTTATTCTATCCTCTAGAGCAGTAAGTCCCAAATTTTTCAAGTAAAAAGCTATTTTTTAATCTCCTTAATTGCCAGTACCTGGCTATATAAACTTGAACTAGATCATTCATCTCTCTGTACCTAGCTTTCTCTAATTGTAAAATGGGAATGAAATTACCTATGCCATAATGTTAATAGAAATTTAAATGAGAAAATGCATGTAAAGTGCTTAGAAAAATATCTGACCTGTAATTAACAGTCACTAATAAATATTAGGTCATCTTTTTAAAATATTACTGACTATTCTTCTCACTATATAATTGTAATTATACTGAGTTTTCAAAAAAAATCATGACAATCATGACCTCATTACAATGAATTCAGTAGTATTTATAAATAAATATATAATTCATTACCCATTAGAACAGTGGTCCACAACATTTTTGGCACCAGGGACTGGTTTCATAGAAGACAATTTTTCCACTGCCTGCGGGGGCGTAGGCGGGAAGGTTTTGAGATCATTCAAGCACATTAGATTTATTGTGCAGTCAAACATCTCTGCGGATGATAATTTGTATTTGCAGCGCTCCCCAGCGCTAGCATCACTGCCTCAGCTCCACCTCAGATCATCAGGCATTAGAGTCTCATAAGGAGTGCACAATCTAGATCCCTCATGTGTACTGTTTACAGTAGGGTTCACGCTCCTATGAGGATCTAATGTCCCTGCTGATCTGACAGGAGGTGGAGCTTATGTGGTGATCTGAAGGATGGGCAGCAGCTGTAAATACAGATGAAGCTTCCCTCACTCACCTCCTGCTGTGTATCCCAGTTCCTAACTGGCCACAGACTTTGGGATTGGGGACCACAGCATTAGAGAATTGCATAGACTGGAAACATAAGATATATTTGAGAAAGACAAATTGTTTAGCTGCCACAGAGTTTGGGAATTTCTGGTCCAGGGGTCAGAGCTCATTTGTCTCCATCCTCTTTATCATTCACATCTCCAGTATTATACAACGAAAATTACTATTCAGAATTATGATTCATTGCCCCAGAACGAGTCTTACTTATCAAAGAATGTAAGTAAAATTTACATTAGTACATTTTAAGAGGAAGATGTAGAAAATTTGAATGTGGGACTCTAGCAACAAAATTGAAACAAAAAAAAAATGTCCTTCTGATTCTGTTTCAGTTAAGTAAAATATTCAACACACTTATCTCCAGTGAGAATGGCCTTTATCAAAAAGTCTCCAAACAATAAATGTTGGCGTGGATGCAGAGAGATAGGAACACTCCTACACTGCTGGTGGGACTGCAAACTAGTTCAACCTCTGTGGAAAGCAATATGGAGATACCTTAAAGTGATACAAGTAGATCTACGATTTGATCCAGCAATTCCACTACTGGGCATCTACCCAAAAGAAGATATGACACTCTACAAAAAAGACACCTGCACTCGAATGTTTATAGCAGCACAAT
>VBSM01003159.1:340009-356368 GCA_008086735.1 Cheirogaleus medius | reverse complement strand
GGGGCATGGGCAATATACATAACCTTAACATTTGTACTCCCATAATATGCTGAATTAAAAAAATAATAAAATAAAATAAAATAAAATATTCAACAAATCAAAATTCCTCTTTCCATGGCAATCTAGCTGGATAGTATTTTATAACAATATCATTTCATTGGAGCACCTTAGTATACAAAACTGGTAGTTCATTGCTTTGGGTACATACTTTGTTATTTCATGCAACTTCATCTTTTTATAAAATGTCACCTAACATGTAGATTAGAAGTCCTGGGAAATGGCTAAGGGTGGTCAATTTTCTCCTTACAGCTAAGCTGTTTCTGATCTTCTTATAGCTAAGCAAATTATTTATGGAAAAATAACATCTGTCTCATCTGGCCATATTGTTAGTCTTAAATCAATTTCAAGCAAGAATCAAATTAAATAGTATCTTCCAATTTACTAAACATTAACTAGATTCTTATGTGGGAGGGAAAGTAGAAGAGAGAAAAAGCTGTAAATGGCACCCAATCTCATGGCCACGAGTTTAGCCATGAAGTTATATACTTCATATTTTAATTAAGGCAAAGTCTTAATTACTAGCAGTCAGTGTCAGTTGCCTTTATCTAGTTTAACTTCATTAATGTTTTTGAACTTAACTTTATATGGTAGTAGAAAGAAATATCCTCCAATGAATTATTATAGGAAATGGTTGTAAAAGAGCAAAATAAAATATTTTAGGAAAAGGGAATGGGGGCATATTAATGCAGTTTTAGTGTTGGAACTATTTATAGTATCATTAATGAATCTATTCATCTTTAACAATTTTTCCTTCATAATCATTTTTACATTTGCCTGTCTTAAGAACATACAAGATTCCACATAGACAAGCAAACTGTACAATTAAATAATATCATGGCATCTAATTACAAAGAATGATTCTGTCTTAGGAGCAACAGAACCTATTACAACTAATCTTCAGTACTGAATCTGGATCAAAGTGTTGATTTTTTTCTTCTTAAAATTACCCAGCCACACCCATTTAAAGTGCATGCCTTTGTTCTCTGCTTGTCTTGGAAGTCACACGTCCCTCGTTGCTGTTTCCAGGCTGAGGTTGGTCTAGGAATGCTTCACCCAGGTCTTTACTCCGAGAAACTCTTGACAGTGTGGGTTAATTATGTCTCATCTCACCTCCCACTACCACTCACTCAATTAAATACAAATTTGAATGGAAAAGCAGTTTTCTTCCCACACAGATGTTTGTTTTTAGCCTAATGCACTTTCCAAATAACTGGTTGCCATAGTGGCAGGCACTTTGGACAAAGCGTCTCAGAGTGAGTAAAGTTCATTAAAAATGACTAATTAGCCATCAGATAGGAAGCTGCTATTTTCATGCTCAGGTGAGAACCAGAATTTTTCTTGCAAATTTCACATACAGGAACATAAAATGGGAGAGAGGTGAAGGTAAAGAAAACAATGTTTTCTTTTATCATTCTTTCTCCCTGATCAGAACTCTATTTCAAAAGCATATTATAGGCTGCAAAAATTGTTTGATCTTCTTGGTTACCTGAGTACCAATTACTGCTGCCTTTCTAGAATATCTATCCAGTATCTGTCCTTTCATGGGTCAGTAGTTTGTGATGTGTATGAAAAGAATGTAGACATTGGTACTTTAGCCATAATTAGATTCTGCTACTTCCCTCACCAATTCAAAGCTCACGATTGTATTTCCAGAGAAATGTTTCTAAGCACAAGGTCACAGAGACACTACCAATTTCAGTTTAACCTGCTTCTTCAATTGACTACTTAAACTGACAACTCTAATTGTCCACTAGTGGACACATTTGTGCATTAAAATGTCTGGTTACATTGTTCTAAACCAAAGTATAATCTGACTTCAGTAATCAGGTCTAAATTTAGAGGCTAATTGCATCTCATCCTTTAACCTTTAAAATGAGTTGCCCTTATAATTTAGCAGAATCCTCTGCACATTTGTCTAAAACCAAGGATTCCAAAGACATGAAAATGAAAAACACAGATTATTCTATGTGACTGAAAAGTGACAAAGCAATGACCCCCCAAGTCTTCAATTTCAAAAGGGTTATGAAATCTATGTTCATATTGTGTACTTATTGGATTTATAATTTGTTCATTGCCCATTGCTCTCATTTGCATGAAAAAGGGAGGAAAAGGTCAATATGTTCTTTTTAAAGTGTCTGAACTTCAATTCCAGAAAGCACTATTTAATGGATGGTGTCCTCTCTCTCTCTCTCTCTCTCTTTCTTTCTCTCTCTCTCTCTCCCCCCTCTCTTTCTCTCTCTCCATCTCTATCCAAAAGACACAACCCCAAAGTATAAATCTATGTTTGGTTTCAGAAAAATCTGAGTCTTGATCCTAATTCTATCCTACGATGTCAAATAACTCAGAGCAAATATCATTTTTTTCAGTATTGTTTGTTTCATGAGTGTAAAGATTATTTTTACAACCTACTCATTTGCTAGCAGAATCTTCCATATGTTTAGCAAATAGTCATTACATATTTGTGTGTTGCTATATCACCTGGTACATTTGTAAAAAGCTGAATAGAAATGAAATAAATTATGTATGGTTAATATGAACCACAGTCACTGCCCTCAAAAAGATTATAACTGTACACCTACCCAGATTAAGGAAGCAATGAAAATGTATCCTCAGAGAAAGATGAAATCATATGTAAATATCAGATGTTATTACTTGTTTAAATTTCTCTATCACTTGTCTGCTCTGCTATATAAAAGAAAAAATAATTTACAACTCATGAGCTTTTCTTCTGATTCCTAGACTAAATTATAAATTCTGTCATTCATTCTGATTGTTTCCACATACAATGCAAGTTTCAATTGGATAATATTGGTGAAAAAAATGATAATTTCAAGGAAAGTATGAATATGCTTATTTATGCCTATTTGATTATACCATTGAATTGAATGGACAATTTGAATTTACAACATTATGTCTATTTAATGAATGAAGATAATTCCTTTTTTTCCAATCAAGAATGCTCCACCAAAAGTCTAGGAAAGTCTAGAAGGGCAAATGGAAGGTTTCTGTTCAATGAGTATAGTTTCATGTAAAATGAAAAAGTTCTAGAGATCTGCTATACAACATTGTGCATATAGTGAAAAATATTGTACTTAAAAATTATTAAGAGAATAGACCTCATATTTTATTTCTTTTAACCACAATAAAAAATAAAAGTCTAAGAAAGTCCACTCCGTGGATGATTAAGCAACCACTGGGATTTGAAAGAATCATTTAAATAATCATCTATTTAATCACTGATAGATTTAGTGATAATCTGCTGACCTAAATGAAGAGGCTCTTATTTTTTATTTCCCACAGTGATCAGAATACACTTGGTTTCCTTGTTTGCTGTGCAGTTTCCAGGACTCCCAGAGGTAATAAATCAGTAGGTCAGCCTTATGGTACCCAAATCTGCCTTCATGAATTCATAGAGGTCTGCAGACCACACTTTGAGAAATCTGGGGTGGTGTGTCACTTTACCTCAAATGCTGAGGATGGATTTGAGGAATCCATTTGTATCACCTTTCATGGTTTCTGTGAGATGTGCACTTGGGAAACATTGGCCTGAATATACTTGAAACTTAATCTGGTGTAATATTAAGGGATCGATTCTGGGAATAAAATCTATGACTCTGGCACTATTAATATCAACAACTGGTTGTCATGGTGACAGAAACTATGGTGAAAGTCTCTTAAACAATAAGTCAATTTCATTAAAAATGATTAATACACCATCAATAGGAAATTTGCTAAATTTATAAATAGCTATAATTCATGGGCAATTTAGCTTAATAGAGAAAATAAAAAAAGAGGAAAGAAACTGCTCTTGAATCTGCCAGATCTCAGAGGCTATATTTGTTTTAAGATTCTTGTAAATACAATGAGACATCTAAATGGTGATTTTGCAGCTTTAATCATTCATTTGGCTCCTTCCAGTATGACAATACTAACTTTGATTAAGATATTAAAGTTCCATGAGTTATTCTAATTTAAAAAGCATATTAAGGAAGGCTAATGATAACAAAGGCAAGCATAAAATATATCACCAGGCCACAAGATATTTCAAGCTTATAATTCTTTTATTACAATGAAAACTTTTTCCCACTCTAAAATCTTTAAATCACATTCATGACACTTTGGTATTCTTGGAATATTCTTCTCCTTTATATAATATTTAATGATTGTAAATTGAAATCATCAAATAGAATCATACTCCCAGACAATAATTTCCTGGATAACTAACCTTGTATATTTTAAGATGTCTTAGGATATGTAAAAAATCTTCCTTCTCTAATCAGACCTGCTTCAGCAGAAGCCTAAGAAAGTCTTTCATACCACGCACGATTAAGAAACCATTGGAATGTGAAGGAAGAATTTAAATAATACAATCTTTATAATACTGGAAAGTTGTCAAATCATTCACAGATCACTTGCATTTGTATTCTTCTTTCTTTGTATATATGAGCTTCCACAATACTCACAAGACCGAGTTATCAATTAAAAAAAAATTGGTCTCAAACAAAAAATTTAGATCTAGACCTTAATGGATACATAAGACTGATTAATTCATATATCTCTCTTTCTTTAAAAAAGTTTGTCACAGTTTTCTCTCTGTCAAAAATACAATACAACCATCAAAAGAGAAGTTGCCAATTATAAGTACTATAAGTAAAGTCCAAATCCGTAATGCATTTTCACAATCCAAGGAAATGACTTCACACTAAAGACAACAATTTGAATAACTTAAAGATTTTGTTTCATTAATGCAGCAGGCACTGATTGAGTGATGATGATGATGTCAGCCCACATGTTAGGCAATGAAAACAAAGCTAAGCAAGCAGCCTCAAGGAGGCTGCATTGCAGCAAACCTTATCATCACAGCACCAGTTTTAGCCAAAGTGATGAGAATTACAATCCAGGCATGCAAAATATGTGTGAGAGCATAAATGAACTTGAGAGTGACTCTTATGTCTAAGAGAGTCACTATTAAGTGAAATATTTATTTCATGAGCAGTAGATCTTGGACAAGTAGAAAATATTCTAGTGTAGAGGGACATTTGTGATGGAGGGAAAAATTTATCAAGACACAAAAATATATGGAATTACTTCGCAGGGTTGAAGGTTGGAGTAAATGTAGAATGCAAAAGTCTTTCCAATCAAAATTTTTCAAATTTTTCTTTTTTTTTTTTTTTCAGTCCACCAGCATTTTCTGAGGGCCAAGCATTCTCCTTTCCAACTGTTTCACATTGTAGCATGCACACCAATTAAAATATGGAGATAGTACATTGAAGTAAAAGACAAGGACTAAAGGAAGCAAACTTCAGCAAACCTAGCACACCTGAGACTCATTCCTAGCCCACCAATAGGAAGCTTCAAGTCAAAAAAAGCATGCCCTGATTAAGAATCAGACTTCTGAGAATTAAACTCTCTGGATTCAAACTCTATTCACTAGCTGTGTGAGGTTGGAGAAATTTCTTAATCTAGCTAACTTTCTGTTTCTATATCTGTAAAATGGAGATGATACTATTTACTTTCCCATCTTTTAAGAATTGAATAGATAATGGAAATGAGTAATAAAATTTAACAATTCACCAAATGTTAATCACTAATATTATCATTATCAGTTATCATAAAGAATAGAGAATATCATAATAAAAAATACCTACTATACATTGAAAGCCTTCTAGGAGACAGGAGCTACTTAATCTTCATAACATTCCATGACAGATGCACTATTATCATTCTCCTTTTTACAGATGAAGACACTGTAGCACAGAGAAGTTAAGTAAATTGCATAAAGTTGCACAGCTAATAAATGATAGCATTGGAAACATGTTAGGAAAACTGTCATTCCAGGAAGACCTTCTAGCCCATAAATGAAACTTGTTCTCTTCCTTTTTATTTTCAAACAAATGAAAAATAATAGTGCATTCCCATCCTCTCGTAATAGGCATCATGCCATTTCTAAGTCTGTCTAAAACCTCTTTATGTTCATTTGTGTTTTCTTCTTCACTATCTGCTAGTGATTCTACAGTGTTTTCATTTCATTTTCCTATACTTACTTCACTCAAATCACACCTAATATCTCCCTGGGCTGATATGTTCATATTTAGACTAAAAGTTGATTTTCCCCTTAGACTAATGTCTAACTCTGACTTCACATAGTAACCCCTTTTCCTCAGTCCTTCACTAGATCTTTTTTTAAATGGCATTATGTCTTTTTGAGGTCTGACTGCCAGAATTATGCCCAGTATTTCAGGATAATTTGGAAAGTTATGTTGATTCTGCTTTGCAGTATTTTTCTTAAAATAATCCCTGCTCTCATGAAGCTTAGAATATAGTTGAGAAGAGAAGTAAATACACTGACAACGCTTGATGAATAATGTAGATGTATTTTCTTATTCCCCTACCCACTACACTCTTTGCCTTTCTCTACTTACTCAAATGCAATGCACTTTTCCATGGAAGCCGAACACAATTCTTGTAGGATGAATGGCATTTTCATAGAAAGTGGTGAAAAAAATTTAGCGAATATTACAGAAAAAGGAATAGCATAAAACAATGCTTCCAGAACTGGCTGCCTGCTCATCAGCATTTTGCAGGCTGTTAATAAGTTTGCTGCAAAACAAAAAAGTATTCTAGTTCAAATAAGCTGGGGAAAGGCTGGTTTAAGAAAAGTAAAAGACATTTTTATGTTGTAGTTTTTGTGTCTGTTTTTTTCTTTTAACACTATAGGAATTTTCAGAGCTTTCAGTATGCTGTTTGTATATTGTGAATCTCCAAGAATAAGATATGGTTTAGTATTTCCCAAACACATTTGACTGTGGAATTCTAGCTAACACACCATGGAACTAGGATACCATGAAATGCAGTTTAAGAAACACATTTTAAAAACCACAGAGGTAAAAAACAAAGCATTATTTAGGAGACACAGAAACATAGCAAAACTTAATCAGAACATCCATCATGGGGATTAATGGAACCTGATAGGTTGACATTGGGGAACTAGACCCAGCAAACGGATTCCTCCTGGGTGCTGTACAAAATAGGAGTTGATATTCATGGAATATACCATTATAGGATTCAGTCATGTAAAGATATATGAGTTTGGGTAGAGAACAACATTCACATTCAAGATATGTTTTTGCTTAGCAAAACAGAGCTCCTGGCATCTCACTATTGTTTTTCATAGAACAAACATAATAAGGGCAAAACATTTGCCTTCTGACATCATTAATTTTCTACTTTGCACAAATAATTTCTATAAATTAAATTGACACTTGGAAAAAAATTGGTAGTCTGTTCATTGGAAAAACTATATTACGTCTTTACTCAGAAAGGCTGAGGTATAAATTAATTTGCCAGATCACCAAATGAAAACTGGTTATTGTTTTCTGAAAATAGACCAAATAGACATGCATGATAGAAAACTTTCCAAATTGTCATCTTCAGCACAGGTCTATCATTCCAAAAAGAAGTATGCAGGATAATCTTGTTATATAAGGACATGGAGGTAATCCCAGATGAAACAGCTAGAATTGTGTAAAAATAGTTGCTCTGGAGAATGATGTAGTCCCAGAAGGATGGTGAGGAAAGGAGCTGTTTTTAACTACGTCTTTTAGTATTGTTTGATATTTGAACACTTGTGTAATGAACTTTGTAAAAAAAAAAAATTTTAAAGGGATCACACCTTTGCCATTTAATGCTCATTTGTTAAGCCATACAGGTGCAGAAATGAACATTTAACCTGAGGATGATATGGCTATAATTTATGGCTAGCACACACTGTGAAAAGGGTCTATTACAAGTTTGATTACTAATATCCACTCTCCATTTAAAGGTAAAAATTTAAAATAAGTCAATGAAGGCAGTCTATATGCTTAATCAAGAAAATTTTAAAACTTGAATTATTTCAAATGAGATTTTCAAAAAAGAAGTAAAAATCTCCCCTACAATTTGAAAATATAATTTACTTTCGTCTTCCCTATGCTATTATCTTTATTGTGTTACTTAGTGGAAAACTAATCCCTTAAAACTAGTCAACAAACTGATGACAGGTCTATATTTTCTTTAGTTTTTATGCCACATAGATGCAAGATAAAATAGGAATGAAAGGAGGGAGGAAGAGAGAGAAAAGAAACAACTTGAGAAATTCTTACTCTGGGTTTTTACAAACAAACATGTTTTAAAACCATCTTGAACCTCGGCAGCGTTGCTTTTCTGTTCTTTGTGTGTTTTTATTTGATTATACAAGAATGATCTCAGAAGCTAGTGGTGGTTTTAATTTGTCTGATAGAGAGAGCTAGAGAATTACCCTTCATAATACTTAATTAAACATTTCTATCAATTACATTGAATAAATATGCAGTTGCAACTGCTGCTGGTTGATTTGGCGTTTAAAAAGACAGCATATATTAAAGCCCCAGTTTGGCTATGTAACACATTAGATTCGGTTAGCAAACACAGCAATTGTTTTTCCTAAGAAAATTGTTCCCTTTAATTAAAGCATTAGCTCTTCTCTTAGCACTTTACAATGTGTGAGGCAAAATAAACATAAAATAGTTACTGTATATTTTTCCTCAGCTTTCGCAGTCCAGATTCAGAATAATTTGATTCAGAAAAATTTCTTAAGAGTTTATTTACTTAGAGTGGGAGGAAAAAATAACTACTGGCAATGCTGGTAATCACAAAAGCTACTTTATCAATAAATCATGCTATTTAGAAAACATGATGAGATGTTATGATGTGAGATCTTATACCTCTTTTCATTCATGACTAACAAATGAAATCTCCAGTGACACATTAAGATATATATTGGAAAAAATTGAGTCATTTGAGAAAATTATTATTTCAAAGTTCATAGATCAGGTAGAAATAAAGAATATGGGTCTTGAACCTAAAGTAATTAATCAGAACTAGGTGTGCTTTCTCTAAAATACTGCAATTAGGTAAAGAAGGGTGAACTGCATTTGAATTCATTTTAAGTTTTTTAAAACTAATCTCTGATCATAATAAAAACTGACCTCTACTTCATTTACAATTTAGAAATGTTTCCATCCCTTTGTCCCCTGGCACATGCACCTTTCTCCCTCCCTTTCTCTCTCTCTCTCTCTTTCAATGCCCTGGATTCACCTTTTAAAAGTGAGTATTAAATGCAAGAGTGTTTATCTAGTATGCAAGAACCATCAGAAAAGTGTGATTCTTCTGGATTTTACTCTTCAAATCAGTATTAACAGGGATTGTAGATGCTCTGGAATCAATTTCTCCTTTAGAACCACTTTCGATGGAAACTAAGTAGAGAACAGTCAGAGTCTATATACACACTTGAGGGACAGAATTTTTTAAAGCAAATTTTTAAAGAAAAAATGAGTAAAACCATTTTATGATCCTATTGATGCCAAATATAGCTTTTACTTTTTAATCAGGTATTTAGAGTTTACTGGGTTTTTTTTTTCCAGCTACAGCTGAAAGAAATTAAAGTTCGCCTCCCCTTAAAAAATGTATGTGTGTTTACATGTGGATGTACGAGATATAAGGGTCGGTCACAAAACTGGGGACAATGCTCATCTTTCTTCATGAAAACCCAGAGTTAGGTTGGAAAGAGTCAGAGTCTATACCCTCTGCCCACCCCTCCAGGTCCATGCGTGCCTACCACCTGCTTCATGTTTTTGCTGTTTTCCTCACATCCCTCTGACTCTACGCTCTCCCCCTCTACCCAATGAAAAGAGTCTCTTTTTGTTCCTTTTGTTCTTTCATTAAAAAAAAATAAGACAGCATAAAGATAGTTTTATCAACTAATAGGAAAATATCTGTCAAAACTCCAGTGAGATTAACTAAATCAGTGGCCATGGTGAGACAGTGAACATAGCTAGCTGATCATCACAGGAAATAAGGACAGATGATGCCATAGGAACCTTTCAGGAATTCATGTCCCACAAATGCAGGGGTACAAGACAAGTGACCAGCTTCTTATTACCCATAGAGCACAGCCCCCAAACACCAAATTTGTGTGCTTGGCATTTATGAATATAAAACACTAGAACCAGAATACAACAATAGGAATTCAGTTTGAGGAAAGAGAATTTGATTTAAAGTTAAAAGACCTTGGATTAAATTTCTAACTAAATCATTTGTTAGTCAAGTAACCCTGGGGAAATAACCTTTATGTGTGTCTGTTCTTACATTTTTTTAAATGGATATAATATTATGAACTTGGTAAGGTTGAGGAAGTAATGTACAAATGCATATAAAGTTCATGGCACAGTGACACAGTTCTGACAAAGTGTATTTATAGGCTTGGGTGCAAGAGGGAGGCAATCAAATGTAATTGACAGAAGAATCCAGAAGAGAATCTGTCATTTCCTAATCTGGTCAGGGCCTTCTGGGTTGCTTTTGTTCCAGTAATTTCTCCTCTTTGAAGTATACGATACCAGAATACAGGAAGATTAAAAAATGTTTTAACTTAACAGATAAAACCAAGAGCTAAATTCGAGATACAGATGGGAGTGAGAAGAGTCACTTTGATAATGGTGGGGAAAACCATTGGTTTTCCTGAGAGGCTGGGATGACTAAAAAGAAAGTAGGTCTAGAAACTTAATCTGCACAGCAGGAGAAACATGAAACAGAGACTAAGATTTTCAAAATTGAAAACACTTGGAGCTGGGGGCTGCTAGGAAAACTATAAGCACCCCTAAATTCTTGGTGAGTACTAGGAGGAATGCAGAGTTCCTGGGTTAGAGGGAAAGTGAGGTAATTGTTTTGATTTACATTTGTTAATTGGAATTCTTCAGTAAAAAAGAGCTAGCCCTTCTTCCCCATTTATTTATATATTCAAGATATGTAAGTATAGATAATCTGTACAGACTCATGGATATTTCTCTATTCTGTGAGTTATAATCCAATAACATCATTTACTTTGTTGCCCAACATATCCCAGCTTTGGCCATTGGGAGCTTCTTCAGATTAGTTTTTGTATCCATTAAAGATGCTGATATGGTTTTTTAGGCACTTCCTTACTTTCTGGAACCACTTTCAGCATGATCCTAGCTCATCTTATATTTTCTCTCACCTAGCCCTGGAATCACCCATTTTTCCTAAAATCCCTGATTCTTTTTATAGGAGAACATTTAGAAACCAAGTATTCTGGGTATTTAGAACCAAGATTAGGAGCTATGTGAGTTCATTGCTCTGTGGGTATCACTGCATCTAGGCCTTCTCAGCAGATTGAGCTGCAAACTGTATACTTATAGACACACTGTTGCATATATTTATGCATCAGAAATTTAGGAGAAGAATTTTTTTCAAGACTCAAACTGCTGAACTAATATCTATGAAAAATCAAGGTCACACTAAGTGATAATAAAGACCATTGACTGAAAATATAAAGGCAATAATCTAATAGTCTACAGGTAGATACATCCATATGTCAGCTCCTTAGGAACTTACATTTATAAATATCATTTATATAATTTGATGTAGAAAAATATGAATAACAACCCTAGTAAATTGGGCAAACCATTAGGGGTTGCTTTCCAAAAACTATTTTGGTCTGTAGTTAGGGAGCTCTTGTGACACAGGATAGCTTTTCAGGAAGGCATTATCTTTGACAGAAAGAAGCTGTGTGCATTTCTGGTAGGCAAGGAGCGAGGTTGAGTTTTCATCATTTTAGAGTCTTAATCTGCATTTTCCTTCGCTAATACTCCTCCCCTGAACCCAGGCCACCACCAGGCCTATCTCAAGTTTTGGGCTTGATTATTGTGATACATCTTTTGAAAATCCATGAGTTCTGAAGAGGAACTGAAACTATTTAGGCCTATAATCCAGATATATTCTCTGAAGAGGTGTTAGCTTCAGACAGAAACACCAATTCAGCAAATAGTTATGTGCAATTTAAATGAGCAACAGTTCAAAATGACTTTTTGGAAATTTTTGTTCTGTCTTTAAGTTTCTCATGCATAGAAGAATGGAATTAAGTGTGGGTTATTGATATGAGGAACAGTGGCGGGGACATTTGGATTTATAAATTACTATAATGTACTTAACTAAGCCTCAAAGGACATGTGTTATCCATTTAAACTAGTATTTAACAGTAGAAAAATGATGAACAGTCTGTGCTCTAGGAACATTCTTGTAGGTTATTATGTTATACTAAATTTGTATTAGAGGACTTCTCAAATATTTGGTGGTTAGAGTTAGGTAATACAGATACCAAAGTTCATGGTATTATTGTAACATCATAAAATATCAAGTTTGAAGATTCAACTTACTATCATTATTAGAGCTGTTTATTAAATGTAGACTTTAGAGAGTTTTCTTGCTTAACCATTCTGAAACAGTGCCAAATATTGTGGATGGGCCAGCTACAGTCATGTTGGTAAATTTAACTAACTGCAGAACAAAAAGCTGCTAGCAGTTGGTGAAAGAAAACAATAATGTTTCCATTAAACTAACATGACAGGGAATTTGAGAAATAAGAGATAAAACCAAAATTAAATTTCCCCTAGAGTACCTTAACTTTGCATTCAATTGTACCAAGAAAAAAATTTATAGTGTTTCAGCAAAGAATGTTCCAGTTTCTAACATAAGTAATATACGTCCATTTCTTTCCCTCTCCACTGATTTTCCCTAGGATGCCCTCCTAACTGATCCCCTTGCCTCCAGCTTTGCATTCCTTAATATATTCTCCACAGAACAGCACTGGAGTATTTTTTTTGAAAGAACAAATAAAATTACTCTCATGTCCTGCTTAAAACTCCTCCAAGATGCCCTCTCCCTATCCCCTCAAGATAAGTCCAAACATCTTAGCATGGCATACAGGGCTGTTTGTAATCTGATACCTCTCCAGAACCAAAGCCCCACTCTGCGATTAAACTATTTTCTCTGAACATATTAAAGTTCCTTGAATGGGTTACTTTCTCTCGAGACTTCCCCTAAAACTTCACTCATGCTCTTCCCTCTGCATGGGTCACCTGTCTTCAACAATTGCGTGATTGGTTAACTTCTACTCATCCTTTCATTCTAAGTTTAAGTGCTCTAGGAAGTTTTCTGTTACCAACTGACCTGCCTCCCAAAGACTAAGATAGCCCAGTGATGCCTCCGGTTAGTCCAGGAGTTATGTCCCATGTTATAACATGTCATTTCTTAAAAAAAAAAAACCACACTGTGAGATTCTTTAGAGCAGGTGGCTCATGTCTGTAATCCCAGCACTTTGGGAGGCTGAGGCAGGAGGATCATTTGAGGCCAGGAGTTCAAGACAAGCCTAGGCAACACAGCTAGTCCTCATCTCTACAAAAAATAAAAAGTTTAGCCACATGCAGTGGCACACACCTATAGTCCCAACCAGTTGGGGGGCTCAGGCAGGAGGATCATTTGAGCCCAGGAGTTCAAGGTTATAGTGAGCTGTGAATGTTCCGCTGCACTCCAGCCTGGGTGACAGAGGGAGACCCTGTCTCTAATAATAGGGGGTAGGTGACTGTATGGATTTAGGATTGGTTGGTTTGCATATCAAAGGGGTGCTCAGGAGCAAGTATTTGCTGTCTCTAGGAAATATTAATAGTTACCTCCAGGAGAGGCAATTTCTTCCCCACTCAGTGACGCCCCACATGTGAGAGTATTAAGAATATAGAAAATAAGAAAATATAGTTTATACAATTTATATAGCATCTTTCCTTTATACATTATAGTTTATTCAATAACCTTAGAATAAAATTGGGTGTGCCCTGTGGTTATCGAGGTGTTAGCTATATTTTTAAGTCTCTAAAATCAGTCTAATGTCTTGCTAAATATCAAGTGAAAAATAGCTTAGATGATGTGCTAAGGCATATTCCTCTATATTCTGCAATAAGCACTATATAAACATTGAGAGATATATTTAATTTGTGTATGGAAAGATGGATTACACAGTCAACTTCTTTAACTTTTATTTCCTACTGTGAATCAACAGAAGCTATGCTTTAGTGCCTTCTAGGATAAGTAATAGAAAATGCCACAGACACAAACTGCTGAGTTATCTTCACCCTTGTTCTTTTATTTAATATTATGTCCATGTTATTTCATTTAATAAAAGATACAAGGGCTGAGAAAACACAATAATGTGTCTGTGCATGTAAAGATATAGGAGAAATCAATTACAATATAATAGAAAGCATTATATTTTCTTACATACATTTTGTCTAAAGTATTAGGAAAAGGTCATACTATATTAGACTTTAAAACATATTTAGCTTAAATTAAACCCCACTATAACAAGAGAAGGAAACATTTATCACTGTTCTAAGATCACTAGCAGGTTTTCATTTCTGACTTTTCTCCTTCATTTCTGTTTCTAGTCTTAGTCAGGGTTAAATTGTTGTTGGGAATAACAACAATTAAGTGTAAGACTACCAATTGCTGTCATCATAGGGGTCTCGACTGCTGTGTAAATACACAAAATAAAATATTTATTTAGGAAATTGTGTTTTGTGTCTCAAATGGCCTTTCTCAACTGCCCTCTTATTTCCAAGAATCTAAATAGAAACATTGGCTAACTTTAAAAAGAGTTTTTAAACGTAACCCATAGTAACAATAGTAATTTCAAACAGCTAATATTTGATATCTCACTGTGTGCTTACTCAGCATTTGACATACAATATCTCATTTATTTCTCCAAACACCACATGAGGGATGCATTCATGCCATTCCCATTTGCAGATGTAGAAATAAAAGAACAGAGAGATTAAGAAACTCAGCTTGTAAGTAGTAAACCTGGGATTTAAATGAAGGGCTCTCTGACTCCTGAACCTACATGTTTACTCAATTACATTGTTTCTCAAGTAATAATATAAACTGTTTGGTAGGAGCATTTTCCCCTAGAAACCATGTTATAGACAATATTTATAGTCCTATGAGTAACCACAAAGTGCACTGTATCCACGTAAAAGTACCAATACTATTATATAAAATCTCACCATGAATATGTACAGTTGTTTCTGTAAGACAATACATTCTAAGATTTTTGTACTTGGCATAGCAGGAATATATTTTCTATTTATGTAGTTGTACAATGGAATCTCTTTCCTTTTCCCTTGTGCCTTATTAAGCCTGAATATAGCTGATTATGTGGGACTTGGTGACATAATAAGAGAGTAAAATAAGAATCATTTTCACCATTGAAGAGACTGGGATAGACAATTCTAGAAAGGCTAAAATAACTATAATGGACATAGTAGATGAGAACGTATTCCATGTCTATTTTCGAGAGAATACGTTCCTATCATACATTATGCACTCACAGTTTCTAAGCCATTCCTAGATAGTTTAAAGATATTACCTCTAATCCTCACAGCATCCTTATAAAGTGTATACACATGCCCTCATTTTATAGTTTATGGTTAGTTGAAACTAAAAGTTGTTCATACAGCCAGGAAGGTAGCAGAGCCAGGCCCTGAAATCCTCGTGTGTCCAGCTCCAAAGATTCCATTATTGTGTGATCATTGGTGAATGAAAAGTCTCTGAGAGAGGCAGTAAACTGAAAGTCAAGGTTATCCCACAGTCATATTTTATTTGGTGCATCAGTGTTTTAAGTAATTTTTAAATTTAAGTTCCTGTGCACACTGATTTGTTACAGTTCTCCTATGTACTCTCTTATACTCAGCTTCCAACACAATTACATTAATTTGATGACTCTTCAAAGGATTTAAGAAGTCTGGTGAAAGATGATGATGATGATGATGGTATCAAGATACTATACAGAAGCACTTCACTAATTTCTGTATACATATTTATCTCATTTAATCTTAAGAACTACCTAATTTGTTAAATATGATTATTCTCATTTTATAGGAAAGAATATTGATTCATTTTCCTAAGCCCAATATAATTCCTTAGTGGTAGAGCTTGGATTTGATTCCAAGTCTGTATTACCCAAATAGTGTGCCCCTAACTACTAGGCTATATTGCTTCTACTAGAGCTAGGTTGTAAATGTTTCTATTAAAAATTACTCTTAAAGATAGCTGAAAATATTGGATCATGTTCTAAGAACTAGCAAAGAAAGCTGATTAACTTGTTCTTAATCAGTGACTCTTGCCTTTCAAAACCACAATGAGATACCACCTAACCCCAGTGAGAATGGACTATATCAAGAAATCCCCAAACAACAAATGCTGGCAAGGATGTGGAGAGACAGGAACACTCTTACACTGCTGGTGGGACTGCAAATTGGTGCAACGTTTGTGGAAAAGAATTTGGAGATACCTGAAGCAGCTAGAAATAGAAATACCATTCTGCCCAGCAATAGCATTGTTGGGCATCTACCCAAAAGAGCATAAGACATTCTATTA
>VBSM01003159.1:285938-336395 GCA_008086735.1 Cheirogaleus medius | reverse complement strand
ACAGCCGGATGTGGTTGGGGAAAGAAGAGGAGGAAGGGTCATTTCCAGAACAACTGAGGCAAAGAAATGAACTGAATCCTGTGAACACCTTAGAGTCCAGGGGTCCTCAAACTTTTTAAACAGGGGGCCAGTTCACTGTTCCTCAGAGGGTTGGAGAGTGTGCACTGTGGGCTGGGGACTAGTCTGCTAAGCAAGACGAGCAGCGGCAGCAGAAATACCCAGCAGGCCGGATAAATGTCCTGAGCAGGCCGCATATGGCCGGTGGGCCGTAGTTTGAGGACGCCTGCTAGACTGACTGTTATTGAGCAGGACACCCCATCCCCCATGCCTTTCTGAGCGGTGAAGATACAACGGAGCAGTTTTACAAGTCATGGAGTCCACTGCTCCCAAACCCAAGTCAAGACACTTCCTGAGAGCCAGTGACCATAGAACACAAGACGAGTGACCAATACAGTTATTACTAACAATAAGAAGATAATAAGAAATTATCAACATCTTATGCCAACAACTCAGATAAAATGAAAATATTTCTTGAAACATACAAGTCACCAAATCTGCACCATATGTGAAAAAGAAATGAGACACGACCTTATGCCATATACTAAAATAAATTCTAACTGAATTATATATTTAACTGTGAATAACACACAGTCTACTTGTAGAAAGTAACAGAGCTGAATGCCTTCATGACTTCAAACCAAAAAGAAAAAGAAAAAAAAAACTAAGAGCTTCTGTTCATGAAAAGATATATTTAAGTGAAAGGCAAAGTATATAGTAAGAAAAGATAAATATAACACATATAACAAAATAAAGAATAATTTTTAAAAACTAGTAAGAGAAACTACCTAAAAATAGAAAAATAGGTGAAAGATTTTAGCGGGCACAGCACAGGAGTTATCCAAATTGACAATATAAATATGAAAAGATTCTAGGCCTCATTAGTCATCAGGAAAATACAAATTAAAATCAAAACTAGATCCCATTGTCTAGGGTAAGAAGATTAATAATATGAAGGTTAACAAGAAAATGAAACAGTGGGAATTTTCATAAATGACTTTTAAGAAGTAAATTCTACAACTCTGACCTAGCAATTTCACTCCAGAGTATATACCCAAGGGTAGCATTATATATCATAGCTCCGATCAGGAAACAAACAGAATGTTCATCAACAATGGAATGGATGCATCATTTGCATTATGTTCATTCAACACAGTACTACGCAGCAATACAAATGTGAACTACAGCTACACACAACAACTTGGATATTGAACATAGACTCACAAACACTATTGAGCTAAAGGATCCTGACACAAAAGAATACACGCTGTGTGACTGTTCACATAAAGTTGAAAAACAGACAAAACTATACTATAATGTTTAGGAATGCAGAGTTAGGTGTGAAATTATAAAGAAAAGCAGGAAAGTAGTTGCTATAAAAGTGAGCATGGTGGTAACCTTTAGTAAGAGGCATTGAGAAGAATGGGAAATGAGAGTTCAGGCATGCTGGTAATGTTCTATTCCTTGACCTGGGGAGTGGACACGCAGGTACTCATTATTGTTTCATGTACTTCTCTGCATGTGGGTTATACCTCACAACAAAAATAATGAAAAAGAGAAAATTTAAAACTGCAAATCAGAAAACCACAATGCCAAAGTTCCTCAAAATCACTGCAAATAATTCTGTTTACATCTTAGCTATGTTTCTCTAGGACAACACAATTATGGGCTCAAGCCATGATTGTTACCACATGGCTGTAAAACATTACCATTAGGCATTAGAATGCATTTGGAATCACCTTTTATAAATGTGCATGCATGTATCTTTAAAATTTTTAATTCAGAGAATATTCCCGACTTGGAAACAGCAGCACAGAATGTCATTTCCAAACTATGTCACTGTGTTTATTATCTCTGTGATATTGGACTTGGCCATCACAGTTGTGCACCTCTAACTAAATAAGGAAGGAAGAAAAAAAATATTTTTAAAGCAATAGCTCTTCCACATACAGTATACATGAATAAATGAATAATTATAAACTAATGGAATCATATTTATTTCTTCTAAAAGTTACTGCAACCAATTCTTACACATTTAAGCAAATGAATATTACATGATCATTATTATCTCTGGTAGTAGTTTCAGGTGCCCCAAAAATAAAGCCAAAAACCTAACCCGCTGATGAGACCTTTACACGTATTTCCTCGGTTCAAGGGAATACAGTATCAGTATTCCATGTGTAAATAAGTTCAATTAACAATGAATTATAATTGCATGGGGAGATGAAAATTAGTTTAAACAAGTCAATTAAATCATAAACATTTCAGAAATAAGAGGATGTGTTTGTAATCCAATTAGTGTGTTAATATACTAATAAATTTACTGATTTGAATAGTATCTTAATTGTATAGTAGGGCACCAGACCAAAAAAAAAAAAAAAACAAGTATATCTTAATTGTCATAAAGGGAGCTTTGGCTGCAGTATGACTACATAAGTTTGGAGAAAATTATCCATGTTAATGAGATCAAAATGCTTCTATCTAGAATAATAAATAAGGTTACTTGATGGTTCGGCTAATAAAAATGCATCCAAGGGACAGGGGAAATGGCTGAACACAGTGTTGTCTGCCAGACACTAATTACACTAAGTTCCTGATGGGAGAAAATGGGATATTTTATACTATGACCAAAAAAAAACCACTTCCATAGTTTAAACACTCAGATAATCAAGGGAATAAAATATTCCAGGGGTAATTCTTTATTGCTACCTCAATTACCACAAATTAAGCTGATATTAATACACTTTACTGCTGCTCAGCCTTAAGTGAAATCAGTTGCACTTCACTGGTGACTCAAGGGAATGAGCCTCTCTCCTATTTCTGCGTAATTACCTGTAATTTACAGGGCACAGAGAGACCTGTGCAGCCTAGTCAAGGTCACGTTAAGAGGGTTGAATTGCATTGTTTTCAATCACCATCTGTATCTGGACTGAGGTTGCCACCTCCCCAATTGCCACAAGAGGAAGGGACCTCTTCTTGGCACAGGGGTTGTAGTGCCAAATTCTCAGGCCAAGGAGCAGACTGATCATGGGCTTTATACAAAGTGTGCATTTTAATGAGTACATGGCATTCCAATTAAAATGCTGAAATAGATAAATAATGGTTTTTAGTGCTAATTGCAACAATTTAAATCAATTAGAATGCCTGCAAAGAATGTTGACGACCCACTCTGGATGAATTCCAACTTACTTATGCAAACTTGGCCTGCTCCTCAAGCCTTCAACTCTAGTGCTGGAGACATCTGTAGCATCCTGTCCATATCTCTCCAACTTGGCTAAATCTCTAGGGATTTGAAACATCACCAAAAGCCATCATTATTTCATTAATATTTCTTAATTTTTACCTCACTCTAATAAAATTCATTGGGAGGATTTTCTATTTACTTCCATGCTTTTTTGTTTGTTTGTTTAATCAAGTGAAAAAACATTTGGGAAATGATATGCAAGGTAAATCACTAAATCCAGTGATAAACTGGGAGTAGCATTTTATAAGCCAAAATCAGGAAACCAAGGTAGAGAACAATAGCTCAAGAACTAATTTACCAATATGTAATAAGGACTTGCTTTGTGCTGGCCATTAGAACACATAGCCCCTATGGCCTGGAATTCACGACTCCAAATTTATTGCTTGGATGACAGATAAACCAACAAAAAAGCAAATGTAAAATACTGTAATAATTGAGAAGTGAGAAAAACAAAGCAAGAGAAGAAGAAAGGGAAAGCAGTAGGGGAAGGGGTGAAGTTTACTTATGGTGGTCACAGAAGGCCTATCTACTAAGAAACATCTGAGCATAAGTAAGAGCAAGCAAGCCATGTGATTATCAGAGAAGGAATGTTTCAGGCAGAAGGAAGAACATGAGGTTAGGCCATGAGGTGGAGGTGTGCTTGGCATGTTTCAGAAGGGACAAGGAGGCCAGGATGGCGGAAGTTCAGAAAGTGTAGGGGAAAGTCATAGGATGGGATATCCGAGAGATCATAAAAGGCCAGATATTAAAAGATATTATAAGCCTATGTAAGAAAATTTTCTTTTGCTCTGATGTTGCCATATAATTGGAAGCCATTGGAACATAATGTGATCTGACATGTTTTAAAAGAATCATTTAACTGCTGAATTGCAAATGGATGTTACTGTGTCAACACAGCAGGCAGAATAGTTAGAAGGCTGTTGCAGTAATTCACATGAGAAAGTATAGTTGTTGAATCATGAAAATAGCAGTGGAGGTAGTTAGAAATGATCTCAATTCTATATATAAGAAAAAATATATATATATATAATAGAAGCAAATGGATTTTTTCATTTATTGGAGGTAGAGTAGGAGAAAAAGACAAGACTCATGGACAAATCCAAGATTTTGGCATGAATCACTGGAAAGATGGAGTTATTCTTGACTAAGATGGAGAAGATGGAAAGAAACAAGTTAGGATGGAGAGAACTGGCAGTTAAGTTGTAGACACATTAAGTTTGTGATGCCAATTCGTCATCCAAATGGAATTGTTGAGAGGGCAGCCAGTTATATGAGTTCATATTGGCCCAAGCTAGAGATACAAATTTAGAAGTCATAGGTTTTTAAATAGTTCTTAAGTCTGTATGAGATCACTTTGGAGTGAGAGTAAATAGAGAAGGGAAAAGATCCAAGGACAAAGCTGGGAATATGAGAAAATACTCGCAAAGGGATGAAGAAGTATCTAGTTACCTAGGAGAAAAACCATATCCCAGGATCTACGTGTTGAATCTGAGATCAAGAAAGATAAGGACTAAGATGTTGCTATTGGATTTAGGAGGTCATTGGTGATTTTTTACAAGTCTCTTTAGTGGCATGATGGGGGTGAAAACGACTTTGAGTATGTTTAGAAGAATATGGGAGCAAGCAAACAGACACCCCTTTCAAGGAGTTTTGCTGGAAAGAGGGGCAGAAAAATAGGGAAGAAGCTGGAAAGAAATGTGAAGTTAGAAAATGTTTTCTCATATGTGAGAAATTATAGCACATTTGCATGTTGATAAGAATACACCAGTAAAAATGAAGAAAGATGGGGAAATTGCTGGAACACAAGTGTTGGCTTTGGCCTTACAGAAAAGCACAGAGATTTCATTCCTAATAATGAAAGAAAGATAGATTATATGGTTATCGTTTCAAGAAGATTGGCAGATGTCAGAGTGGGACCATGTAATTTTAAGTGCTTTTACTTTCTCAGTAAAATAGGAATCAAGGTTATCAGCTGAGAATGAAAGAGAAGTATATGTTAAAAGTCCAATGAAAAGAATATTAAAAAGAAATGGTTATTTAGGAGAATAGAACAAATGGATTAGGAAAACAAGGCAGGATTGCCCAACAGTATAAGAGTCCTCTTGAAGAAAGTGGCGATGGATTTTGAGTAAGACTATTCAACATAGCTGGGATTTTCTCCTGTCATGTTCAATTATTCAGGTCCAGAAGCAGAGTGAGTAGAGAGTTGGAGTCATCTTCTACTCTCTTGGTTGAGTGTTGACAGGTTAATATGATGAAGGGATAGAGCAAGAATCCGCAATATAGTTGGGAGTGTATGCAGGGAAGTTACTAAAATGATGGCCCTACTAAAGTATAACAGAAATATCAAAACTTAATTTATTAGTTTGCCAGGCAAGAGAAAGACAATTTACTCTGGAGTGGGCAATAATTCCTCTGAGTATGAACTCGGAGTCTAGCTATAGAGCAAGAAGGACAAAATTCTATCCAAATAGGACAGGATTGGATTCTGAAAGGTACTTTTTGATTATAAAAAAGAAGATAATAAAAGTCTTTCTTGGGTTCATTTGTTATCTCAGCATTGCTGGTCATTTGGGCAGGAATTGAATAGAGCCCAATTCTGAACTAGATGGGATAAAGTAACTCAGTGTCAAACTGGTTTAGGATTAAGAAAGATCCAGTTCTTATATGCCAGTGCAAAATAGGAACAGACTTAGAATCAAGCAGTAGTCAAACCTGGAAATGCCAGTGTAAGGTCTGAGCAGAAATATTTCATAAAGGGGTGAGAATGGCAGTGAAAATGTGATATTAGTGCAAAGCCTATGGACTGAAAGAATTGTTGGTGGGACTAGTAGAGGGATTGAGCTTGAAGATAAGAGGTGACAGCTGAGGAGTAAAATACTTGGAATAAAAATTATGGAAAGGGTATCATTTTAGAGAATCTCAGGGTCTGGGTTCAACTAAGCATATATGGCAATGTTAAGGTAGAGGACAAGATACTTGGAAGAGAAGAAGTTGAACTTGGAAATGACAGTGGTAGAAGAATTATTAACATTAAAAGCCAAATCCATCACAATGATGATGGGATAGTGTTAGAGAAAATGGCAGTGAGCTAGGAGTTAAAATCATCAAGAAATTAGGAAGTGATCCATGTGTCAGTGTAATACTTCAAAAAAGGCGGAGAGCAGGAGGTGCGAACTGACCCTTCAAGTTTCAAGAATGGAGACCTCTTGGGAGGAGAGAGACAATGATCTCTAATTGACAATGAGAAACAAAGATGACAACACATCTTCAGGCAGAGTAGAAGGAGCCAAAGAAGGGGAAGATGAAATCAGATAAGGGGATGTGCAGATCCAAATGGGGATGGCGGTGCAGGTCATGAGAAATGACCTGGGAAGTCTTAGGCTTTTTTGAAGAGGCTGAAGTATGTAGAAATGAATGGCATGATGAGGTTATTCCTGGTGGGCTCCAACTCCATGTGCAGAGGAGAGACCACTGGTGTGGAGAAGACAGAAGCCGTGATCTTACCAGGAGCACACTGAGCGCTGGAACATCATTATAACCCATTTCAGCTGTCTCTCTTAGCTTTTTGCATTAGCACTGCAAAATGATTTTCTGCTCTAAGAGTTTCCTTGACTACTATCCCCTGCTTTAAGAAAAAGTTTGCATAAAAGATCCAGTCCTTCGGTAGAGTCAGTGCATATCCTCAACAAAAACCTGGATTGCATACCACTTTTGTCCAGAACTCTCAGATATACATTACCAAGCAAGTTGTATCCTATTATAAACATTTATTTTTCCCTGAAGTAGGATGAAGTGTTCAGCTAAAATCTGAAGATGCAACTTCATCTTCTGCCTTTCCCTGTAATCAATATTCAGCAAATTCTCAAACAAACTTTTCATTTTATTTGTAGTATCTGCTGAGTTCCATAGTGTAAATACTTTGACTATGGCATATTTCAAGTTACCAACATGAGGTCACTGAACACATACCATTATACAGTATTATTTCCATTCAAATGAAATACATGTAAGTAACCTCAAGATCATAGATAGTAATAAAATGTAATAAATAGGAAGTGTTAAGTTTTGAGTATATTTTCTTTTTAATAAATTTATTAATTGTAAGATCATATAGTATATATTTAAACTAATGGATGTGTTTAATAGCCAGCATACAAAATTCCTGAAAATTAAACTATCATGTATTATAATCCACATCTAACACACTACTAGGCACCAAATATCTCCTGTATCTTGATTAATGTATTGGTTACAAGGGTGTATACATTTGTCAAAATCATTGAAACATTCACTTTAAATGGGTGTACTTTATTGTATATAAATTATACTTCAATAGGGTTTATTTAAAAGAAAATAACTGGTGTCCCTCAGAGTTCTGCCATAGGCCCCCTTTTCATTCCCCTTGTTCTTCCTAGGCCAGTTTATATCCTCCCATTTCTTCAATTAATGTCCATATGTTGATAGCTCCTGATTATGTACCTCTAACCTTCCTCTCCTGAGTGCTACTTTATTATAATCAATCTTCACTTGAATGTTCAAAGACATTTCAAACTCAGTAAATCTTAAACTGCACTAAACATGTAATGCTACTCACTGTTCTCCCTCCTGGATCCCCAATTCAGAAAATAACACTCCCATTCACCAAGGTGCGCAAGCCAAAAATCAATATGAAACTTAAATCTCCCTTCTTCCCTAACCCCACACCTCTAATCAATCAACACCTGTCAATTCTTCCCCTAAATACTTCTTAAGTTCATCTGTCTCTAAGTCTCTATTCTCCCTGCTCTAGTCAGGCCACAGCTCTCACCTGGAATACTTCAAAAGCCTCCTAATGACCTCTCAGTGTCTAGTCCTGGCCCCTCAAATCATTCTGCAGGCTATGTAAGCATAATTCGCAAAATTCTTGATTAATTACATGGTTTCCTATTAATTCTAAAGCCCAAATTCCTACCAAATTCTTCAAGTTGACATTGAAGACCTTGTCAACAAAATATGTAGAATGCTTTGAACACTCTTTCTAAAACATAAATTTCATGTTGTTTTTTACCCTGTTTTCAAATATTTCCTCTCCTTGCCTACACCTACACCTATATCTCCTTCCTCTCCTATCCCCACCCCTAATCTATGTTTTTCCTATTGCCACTATCTTGAATATCTTCAACTTTTGCAATTAATATCTTATACTCTCTTCAAAAGACCCCTTCAATTCTTGACTTTCCTACTGCATATCAATTGTTTAAAGAACATTTTTCCAATACCATCTGTCCCATGAATAGGACTAGATGCTGAGAAAAAAAAATTAAGTAATCTACCATGTAAGAGTTTGCATGCTGAGGGTGGGGGTGGCTGGTATTTGAATATATAGATTTAATATACTATGATAGGTGCATAAAAGCTTCTGTGAAAGCAGCAAGAAGTGAGAATCCTCTGAGTATGGGAGGGAGACAAATGGGAGAAGCCATTAAGAAAATTATTATACTGCCTTTGTTTGAATTCTTATAATAAAATAGCATAGCCCATTCATTCTAGCACTTTCTGTAGCTAATGTTTGTTGAGCACACCCATTAACTCATTTAATTCTTATTACACCTCTATGAGATAGAATGGCATAGATATATGCCATATACAATTGGCCTTTTATAATTGAGAAATAGACTTGAAGACACTGAGTCAATACCCATGCTCTTTACCACTACACTGTATTACCGTACTGGGGGCCAAGGAAGGGGCGTACAAGTGTCACATGAATCCTGGGCACACAGTAAATCATTTGCAAGTTTTTTTTTGTTTTCTTTGCTTTCATATATTTAGGCCCAAGGACAATCTGCATATCAATTTCAGAGGCAGAAATGAAATCTATAGCTGCTAAAGCCTCTGCTCCAATATCTTTACACAGCAAACCTAGTTTTTTTCCGATTGTCATACATTTGTTTTATTTAAATTGAATTTGGGTATGTGTTTGCTCAACGGGGGAAAATCTCTCAGAGAAAAAGAATGAAAGAATACCATAATACCTGCTCCTGTATGAAATAAGCCCAGAAATGAGAATTTGCCATAATTTTCCTCATTTTTATTAGGAAAAGAGTCCTCCTCTTGCTTCTATCAGTGTAGACACTGAGGTGGTCAGGCCAGTCCCCAGATTCCCTCATTCTCTGTGCACATACAACCAAGGTGAGGCTTGCGTCCAACTGCCCTTGTGTGGCTTCTCTTGCTGTTTGCATGAAAGAAAAGCCTGAAATAAAATTTACTCTTTGCTCTCAGCAAGAAATAATACTTATCAAATGCCCTGGTCAAACACAATAAAATCATACTGTGTAAGGAAATTGCTTTTGTAATTGATTTACTAGTTTTCATAGAGGAAAAAGCATTTCAGTAGCATTTTCATTAAATTGCTTGTCTACAACAACCGAAAAATATCTAGTTTTCAGTTTTTAAAGACCCAGTATCACTGTTGCTTGGATTTAAAAAAAAAAGGAAAGAAGTAATAGAATGAGGAAAAATACTAAACTTAATGATGTACTGTATGGTAAATACAAGATCTAGATGCGGGCTTTGTTGTAGAGAAGTATAAAATTAGATATTATTTATGGGAATGACACAGCTTTTGTTATTGCTGTCTTAGGTTGGAAGACAGAAAAGTAAAGTGAGAGAGTAGTCTGGATTTGTCTATACAAAAAACAAAAAGTGCCTTAACCCACTGCCCTGAGCCTCAAAGCAGGACCCAGCCCACAAGAAAAAATCGCTCAGACCAACTCTCCAGGACATTGCACATTATTCCAGGCTGCCTGATAAGCCTGCAGCTGCCAAAAGAAAGCTTTTATCACTGAAAATGTACTTAGTTCAAAAGACATCAGGGTAATAAACTGCATCCAACTTTCATTTTGGTGAAATTAGTTGACACAAAACCAAAACACTATGCCATTGGCGAAAAATATGTATTTAGCCATTTCCACATTAAACTGGAAGCTCTCTAAGGACAAGGTCTCTGTGTGTGTCACCAGGTCCAAACCCACAATCAATATTTGCCTTTTGAATAAACAAATGTATTTTAATTTCTCATGGAATAAAATAGAAAATTTCTTTGAATGAATGTCAAAATAATACCTCTCATCATTAACTTTTCACAGTGGAAAAATTTTCAAGCTCCTATTTTTTTCTCCCATTTTTGGGGCACATCAAAGAGAGAGAAAAAGGATTGAGAGGGCAAAAAAAAGAGTAGTAGATAGGAAAGATATTTAAAAAAAAGGAAAAATGTCACTTGGGACAATAAGATCAAAATCCTGAGCTCCAAACCCCAAATAGCTATCTGTGCTTCTCTCTCTTTCTCTGTCCCTGTGTGTGTGTGTGTGTGTGTGTGTGTGTGTGTGTGTGTGTAGTTGATTGAATTATGGCTACAAGTGGTGAGCATTGTAAGAAACTAGGCAAAGTAAAATTTTCCTTTGGATAAACTAAAGTATTTCAGGAAACCCACTTTACATGCTGACACAACCTGAGAGCATTCATTTATCCAACAAATATTTATTGAAACCTGCTATTTGCTAAGCACTCTGCTTGGTGTTATGGATTCAACAATAAACCTATAATGTACATCTGAGATTTTTTTGAAGGTCATGGATAAATTTAAGAATCTGATATATAGACCCTCTCCCCAGGGTGGAAAAACACATTTAAACATGTACATGTTTTGCATACAATTTCAGGAAAGTTGTAGATCCCCCAAAGCCAATTTGCAGACCCAAGATATTTATATAAATACATAGCAATCCTACTGATTCCATTGCCCTCTGCCCAAGCAGTCATCTAACATGCTGCTGCTATATTTCGTACCTTTTTATTTCAATTAAATTAAGGTTATTTTCTGGACAGAAGCCTCTCGATTAGAACAAGTTACAGAAGGAAGTTTTTAAAGGCAGGGCAAGACAGCAGGTGATCTCACTCAGACCCTTCCCAATTTTAGAGAGCTTCCTGAAGTAGCTTGTAGAAATTAGTAAATCATTTTAATATAGTTTTTAGAAACCTTCCCTAACCTAATTAATCAATTTATAACACTTTCTATTTAAAATATTTTTTTTCACTTAAGACACTTTTGCATTCTCAATATGTGAATAACAAGCCAGGTATGATGCAGAATCTACAAAAAATCAAGTCAAGATGTCCAATTTCACGCAGAAAGAGAATGGCTAGCTAGGTTGACATTTAAAATACTTGTTTGCACAAAAGATACTTGTTTTTCTTTTTTTAAAATTAATTATCTTGCTCTGACTTGCTTTATGTATTATAATTTATGGATTACTGGAATTCATAATTGAATAATATGTAGATGTCACCTAGGGGTGCTAAACCAATTCTCCTATTTGGAATTGCCTGTCTAAATAAGAATGACACTAACTTTAGTATTTTCTCTCTGATTAGAGACACTATAGATTTGCAGTCGCCTCCATGTAATATAAATCAATAAAGAATAATTTTCCAGGCAGTAAATCAATTGTCAGTTCACAGACCCTAATACCCCTGTGCAGGATTTATTGAAAAAATGAATGGCAGTCTTGTTAGGAGATGTACGGCATGCTTTATAGGGATATAATGGTGTAAACCCCAGACTATTACTTTCACTACAGCGAGGAATGCAACAAGAATAACCCTTTCGCTTCCATGGAACACAAACTCAAGTGGATTTTCCAATGACAAAATGAAAATATCAAAAGATGATAGCAAAATAATACATGTCTGGACTGGGAGGATATGTCAGTCTTAAGGACACCATTACTCCTTTGCTGGGGCTTTCTGTACCTTGGGTGTGGTGGACCTGACAAGTTAATAATATCACAAACTTTTGTCACCCAATAGGATATCTGCTAGCCACATGGGATTACTGAGTATCTGCAATGTGGCTAGTCCAAATTGAGATGTGCTATAAGTGTAAAATAAATACTAGATTTCAAATACTCAGAATATCACAAATAATATAAAATATCTCATTAGCAATTTTATATTTTTATTAAAATGGTAATAATTCATCTATGTTGGGTTAAATAAAATAGATTGTTAAAATTAATTTCAACTGTTTCTTTTTATCTTTTTATGTGGCTGCTAGAAATTTTAAAAATACATATGTGGCTCACATAATCTTTCTATTGTACTGCACTGTCCTAAACAAGGCGTTTTGTAAGGGAAGTCTCTTAACCCCACAAAAGAGGCTCTGGGAAAGGGCCTAAGGCAAAGGAGTACACCAAATATATCTTCATGGGTAAGTCTTTAGGAGTTTGGAAAGAAGAATGAATAACAGCCCAGAACATTCAGAATTAAATGGGTAAAGTGGCCTAGGTGGCTGATTGAAAAATTACATCGCAGTCAGCCACAATGACCCAGCAAATCGTTGGATAAACCAGATAATTAAGTAAGGGAATAGAAAAAAGTGAGGCTCTTATTTTTAGAAGGGAACAATATGTGGGTTCTCTGAAGAAGTGGGAAAAAGATAATGATTGGATGTTCATTGGGGATGGAGAGACCAAGGTCATACGGTAAATATTATTATTTCAAATACCTGGCAAATGAAACTAGTGAATCTGAAAGAAGAGAAATGCCAGATCTGTGAATGGCTACATGACCAGATTTCAGCTGATGAGAGTCATAGGGAAGACTATGCCAAGAGAAGTTTGATTAATGCTCTACAAGGATATTTTAAATTTGTTTGTGTCAAAACATATCTTTGGTTCAATAGTTACAGTCTTATTCATTATTGTATGCCCAGAATCTTGCACAGGACCTGATATAGAAAAACACTCAGTAAGTCCTTGATGAATGAATGATTAAATAGAAAGAAAAAAAAAAACCTAATTCATGATTTAAATTTTTCTACAGCACCAAACTAGAAATATCCATGGACTGGAATGGAGAGATTGGAATTCTAGACAATGAAGGAACTATTGAGACACGGTAGCTTTTTAGACACAAGAGTAAGGAAAAAGTAAAATGCAAAATAGCATTAGTGAATCCTAAATCAAGGGAAGGTAAATAAGAATTATAAAATGTAAAGAGTGTCAGGGGGTAGGCCAATTCTCTGGCTGAGCAAGATAAGTTATAGCTTTCTGAATCTCAGATTTTGAATGTGTATAAAAGACTTTGATTATAAAATTCCGGCAGTCTGTGATATCAATGATATAGGGGAAGTCAAAGGATGCAACAATCCCAAAACCCTCAGGAAGTTCTTTGACAGATTTAACATCAAGGAGAAAATGCATGTAAACTTCAGTGCTTCTCACCAGTAGTGATTTTGCTCCCCAGGGGAGGTTTGGCAATATCTGGAGGGGTTTGCTTAGTTGTCACAACTAGGAGGTGCTACTGACATCTACTGGGTGAAACCAGAGATGCTGTTAAACAACCTGCAATACACAGAACGCCTGCAACAAAGAATTACCCGGCATAAAATGTTAATAGCACATGTTTAAGAATCCCTAATCTCGAATGATACACAAATAGTATTTACAGAAGCCAATGAGAGTGGGACAAGACTATCCCAGAAATTTCAGAGCACTCTGCTTATAGGACAAAAGAACAGTTTGTGAAAGACTTAAACTGAAAAGAATGAAATAACACCTAAATTCATGATTTGCGCCAGGTTTTCCTCTCTCAATATCACTTCAGATATTTGCTAGAATTCTTCTTGATAAATCATCATCTAAGAAAATGAGAAAAATAATTCAAATTTATATGGGAGATATATGTGCATTTTATGCAAAGGAATTAAAAATTATGCTTGATTCCATTATGAATAAAAAGACATCATAAATTTAGACTGGGTTCATTTCTCTGTGTTTAATAAAGCCTGTACATAAGCACTTGAAGAGAAAGTTGATAGAAAATGTATCCATTGAATATTTACCCTTCCAAGTAACCTAAAGTGGTAAGAAATACAGTCTTAACTATCTTCTCAGATTTTCAGCTACCATTGAATTTGCAGTCCTACTATACTTGAAAAATAGAAAAAAAGTTCACTACCAAATTTAAATCTACTGCTTTAAAAATACTTTCCTTTGGGCTGCATACTATAATCAACTATTCTATATCACCATGAGTTTTAGTACATTAATATGATATAAAATGTACTTTAAAGATATATTCATGATTTATAATAATTGCAACTCTCAGAAACTAATAGCCAGAAGCATTTGACTTTTACCTTCAAATATTCTCACTCAAATCCAGTTAAAATGCTGTCCAGATTAGCATAAGAGCTTCTATAGTAGGATTTTAGAAACAATCATCAGTTTTTAAAGAACCCTGCTATTATGTTAACAGTTAATAGCCTGATGTGTTACTCTTCCCAGGTATCATATTTTTATTTTGATAGAAATCTATTAATAATATACTTTAATGGAATTCTAGTGGCGATACTTTCAAGGACCTAAAGCTGGAAAGTATATATGTATAGGGGTGGGTGGGATTAAGGAAGTAAGTGAGGGCGGGTAAACTTTTTAGAATTTCTTTACCACATTAGTTTGCTGAGGCTGCTATAACAGAGTACCACAAATTGTGTGGTTTAAAACAACAGAAATTTATTCTTTCACAGCTATAGGGACTAGAAATCTGAAATCAAACTCAACAAGGTTAGTTCCTTCTTCAGACTCTAAGGAAAAATCTGTCCTATGATTTTATCCTTGTTTCTGGTGGTTGCCAGCAATCCTTGACATTAGGTGGCTGTGACAGCATTTAAATCCATTATCTGCCTGTGTCTTCCTGTGGCCTTCTCTGTGTCTCTGGCTCTTCTTTGCCTGAGTGCCTCTGTTCTTCTCTTATGAGGACATCAGACATTGGATATAGGGACCATACAAATTCTGGGATGATTTCATTTCTAGATCCTTAATTATATCTGTAAAGACCCTATTTATATAAAATCACATTCTGAGGTTTTAGGTGAAAAAAAATGTTGTGGAGACATTATTTCATCCCACTACATTCATATTTTATTTGTGGTCAACTATTTTGTTTAAACATGTATCACTGTCTATGTATCCCTCTCTCATTTTCCTTATAGTACCAAGCTTGAAATTATATATGCATCACCCTTCCTAAAAACACATTGATCTCATCTATAAAATGGCCTTGGCATTAAGAGATGTAAATGAAATAATCCAAACTGACTTGGAATAAAGTGGTCAACATACAGGTCTGCACTTTTTCAAAATTGGTTGGGTATATTAGATAAGTGATTTAATTTCTCAACGTCTGTGTTATCAGGAAGATAAAATGAATTAACCATGATATAATGTATTTGGAGTTTGATCCTAGCTCTTCCAATGAATGGTTATTTGACCTTAGACAAATTGCCCAATTTCTCTTGATCTCAAGTTCTTTATGTGTAAAACCAGAATAATGTAGATTTTAATGATAAGACAAAAATTCTATATATGAATACACTTATCACTGTGGATCCAACGATTAGCCAGCTGACAAGTTTTGTTCGGTCAGCACAATGAAGTTTATTTTTTATTTGAATTTAAATGACTTGAGGCAGAGCAGACATTCTCCAATTTGCCAGAGGCACCATTCTCCCTTGTCTTAAATGGGATTTATCTGTACTGAGAGGCCTTTGAGTTTATGACTACAATGTACAGAAACATTCAGAAAATGAGAGTAATGTCAGAAGCTACCTGCCCCAATACTGACCGTCCAGTTTAGGAACAGAGAATTCACCATCTAGAGAGAAAGTTCATTCTACTTTTTAATAGAACTCCATTTTCTGGTAAATTCTTCCTTCTGTTCCTGTAACTTTTATTCAATGATCTTAGTTTTTATCCTCAAAACAATATCAAATATATCTAATCCTGCATCTAGTCAACCATCTTTTATTTACATAAACACATCTGTTGTGACTCCTCAATACATGAGATCATTTCTGTGACAGGATTCACAGGCATAATTGTAAATTACATTTAGTATACATCATTGAACCATTCATCTCACGGTTGTCAAATATTGCCCAAGAAACTGTTCATTCCACGAGATGATTATATTCCAAGCTAATAAATAATCAGCCTTCCTTTATTTTTCTGACTTTGTAAGATATGACGGGAAAACTCCAATTAGTCACTCCCAATGTTTAGAGTAATAAAGGACAGAAATATATCCCCTGTGAATTTAATAAAAGCTTTTCTTCAATCACTTCTTTTGGGCCCAAGAATATATAAGATTCTTCATGCAAAAATATTTTTTAAATATAACCTTCACCCTGACTCAGGTGGGGCAAAAGCAATATACGTAACCTAAACATTTGTACTCCCGTGATATGCTGAAATAAAAAACAATTTAAAATAAATAAATATAACTTTTAGATTTAACAATAGGATATAGTGTGCTTTCCCTCCAACCCCCAGGCCACTTTTCCAGTTCCAAGAGCCCCATAGAAAAGCTTAAAGCTTGGAGTACAGTGAAAATGCTAACATGAAACTACTCACATTGTAAGATATCAGGAGTTTGGAGAATTTGACAAGGGCTCTTGGACACCCCCGGTATTCCCAATATTTGGAATGTATGAGAAGGAAATGCCATTCACCTTGGGCAGTGACTGCTCATGCTAAGGCTGTAATTGCCAAGTGATCAGAGGTCAATATAGTCAGCTCTCTGAAATGACTATAGGAATTCTGTGGAGTCTGGAATGTTGAGATACTTATCTTGCTGATGGCAAAATAAACTACTGTCACCAAGTCCTTGATATTTAGGCCCCATTGAAGCTAATTCACTTTAGATATGGCAATCCAAGCATCCTATACATTAACTATTAGTGATAGGAAAGACTAAGATGACATTGCCAGTATTTTCAAAGTATGCCATGTTGATATTTCTGTCTTTTTCCCCCATTCTAACCATATGTTAAACTTACCCAAATAATCCATTGATTAATAAAATTGCTACATTCAAAATCTTCTAAAGCAAAAGTCTATTAAGTCAATAACAGTGAAAATAATACCATGAACAAAGTGCAATGACAACCCACGAAATGGGAGAAAATATTTTAAAATCATGTATCTAAAACGGGACTTGCATCCAGAATATACAAAAAACTCTTATAACTCAACAATAAAAAGACCAAACCCAATAAAAAATGGGTAAACAATTTAAGTAGTCATTTCTTAGATAAGATGAATGGCCAATATGTACATGAAAAGATGCTCAGCACCATTAGTTACTAGGGAAATGCAAATCAAAACTAAAATATGTGAGTTTACCATGTAACCTAAATGTCTGTATCCCCATAATTTCATAAAATGAAAAAAATTTCTTTTAAAAACCTAAAATATGATAACACTTCACACCTACTTACAACAGACAATAAATAACCAATGTTGGTGAGGATCCAGAAAACTTGGAACCATCAGAGACATTGCTATGGGAATGTGAAAGGGTATGACCACTGTAGTAAACAATTTCATAGTTACTCAAAAAGTTAATCAGAGTTAAAATATAACCCTGCAACTCCACTTCTATGTATATATCCAAAAGAAATTAAAATATATGTCCACACAAAAACTTGTACATGAATGTCCATAATAGCATTATTCATAACAGTCAAAATATGGAAATAATCCAAATATTCATCAAATGATGCATGAGCAAATAAAGCATATTATATCCATATAATTAAATATCATTCAGCAAAAAAATGAATAAATTACTTATACATGCTACAACATAAAAACAGTATTCTAAGTGAAACAAGTCAGTTACAAAATCTCACATATTTTATTATTCCATTTATATGAAATATCCAGAACAAGCAAGTCAATAGAGACAGAAACTAGATTAGTGGCTGCTTAAGGCATCAAAGTCATGAAGATAATGCAGTGGAGAAAGCTTAGTCTTTTCTACAAATCATGCTGAAATTCCTATGCCAAAAAACCAAACTTTAATCCATACTTTACACATATATAAATTTAGTACTAAATGGATTATCAACCTAAATGTAATACCCACAACTACAAAGCTTCTAAAAGAGAAACAAGAGAAAATATTTGTGACTTTGAGATAGGCAAAGGTTTCTTTGACAGAACATACCAAGTATAATCCATAAAAAAAGAAATTGGACATCATTATATTAAAATTTTTATCTTCAAAGATTAAAAAACACAAGGCAAGCTGCAGACTCAGAAAAAACAGTCATATCAAATAAAGGACTTGTAGTCAGAGTATATCTCTTACAAAGCAATATAATAAGAAAAAAAATCATAAAAAACAGGCAGCACATTTGAACAAATATTCACAAAAATATTTAATTAGCTGAAAAACATGTGAAAAGTTGCACAATATTGTTAGTCATTGTGGAATGGATTAAAACCACTATAATATATAACTACATGCACAGTACGTGGCTAAAACTTAAGAGTGATCATACTAAGTGCAGGCAATGATGTAGAGAAACTGAAATTTTCATACACTGTGAGTGGAAATATAAAATAATAACACATCTTTCAAAAACAGCTTTCCAATGTCTTACTACACAACCATTCCACTCCTAGATACTTACCTAAGATAAATGAAAGCATATGTCCCTATAAATACGTGTGCATTTGTTTGTAATAGCTAAAAACTGAAAACAACCCAAATGCCCATCAACTAGTAAATAGATAAAACTGTGGTATAGATACACAGTGGAATACCACTCAGCACTAAAAGCAAAGAACTACTGTTAAATGCTATAATATGGATGAATCTCAAAACAATAAGTGAAAAGAGCCAGACAAGAGTGTATAATATCATTTATATAAAGTTATTAAAATGCAAATCTATGCTGACAAAAAAGAGATTAGTTGTTGCCTTTGACGAGAGAGATTGGGAGGGGTAGGTGGGAAGGATTACAAAGGGAAATGAGGAAAATTTGGAGAGTGATGGACATTTTCATTATCTTGATTGTGGTGGTGGCTTTACTGGTATAAACATATGTCAAAATATATCAAATTTTACACTTCAAATGTGTGTAGTTTATTTTATGGGCAATTATACCATGATAAAGCCATTCTTAAAAATTAAGCCAAAAACAAAAAGAAGTGTTCCTATGGAAAGTGGATTTAAAAAGAAGTATTCTAATCAACATCTGGGAATAAACTAGGGTTAGATTAAAATGCAGTAATAATATTTTTAATTGATGAGAATATTGGACAGTTATAGTTCACTTATATTTACTTTAAAAATTACAAATCAGAAAAATCTGTTTCATATAGCTAGCACATCATAAGTTCAACTGAATTACTAAAAGGTATACTTTTTAAAAATATCAACATCTGATTACACAAGCTAACAATTATTTTATTAATGGCTTCTGATTATTATCATATATTTCATAAATTTCATAGTAGTTTGGAATTATAATTCTAATTTATGTTCTTGATTTTTAAGATTTATTGAGTATTTTGTATCATATCAGTGGAAATCTGAAGCATAAGCACCTAACATTTTGCAATACCTATTATACTTTAAATAGCATAAGCTATTCAATTAACATGTTTAAAATTAGCATTCAACATAAACTGAGTATGAACAAACCTCAGCTTCTCTCTCCGGTTTCCTATATTTTATGTGGACAGAGAAATGGTTATGCAATGCATAAGGAAGGTTCGCAAAGGTTAAATGTATTTCTCTTATAAATTGCTGGATATTCAACATGTACTTTTTATATGAAATATTGTGGGCCAGAGGCCATAGGATATATTCAGCTGCACAAGATTTATTCTCTGCCCTTAAGGAGTTTGTAGTGTAATCAAGGAAATAAGGTTAGCACATTAAAAGGTATCAATAATAGGAAAATAGATAAAAATTACTAATGTAATTAAGTGCCCAGTGAGTAATCTCTAGGAGTTTGAAGGAGCCAGAGTGGTTTGGGATGGTTTCCAGATGATAATGAGATGAAAGTTTATCACATCCTGTTATAATTGCCTATTTACTTGTTAAATTCTCCCCACTATAATGGAATAGCCTTGAAAGCAGAGATCCTGCCTTGTTATGAGCTGGGTACTTTGTCATCAGTGCCCAGCTCAATGCCTGCACCTAGCATGGACTCTAGTTGATGAATAATATATGAATAACAAAATAAACTTTATAGGATTTGAATACACAAGTAAGACAATTCAATTTTTGTCCGTGCTAGTAGTATTAAACAAAAGCACATGGTTGGCAAAGCAAGAGTGATTCAGCAAGAATGGACAGGCCAATGTACCTGGAGGATAAGATTCATGCAGAACAGTCAGATGAGAGAGAATTGGTAAGGGTAGCACAACCCCAGTTGAGACCGGAGGTAGCAACGCCAATTATGAGAATTAAAATAACATTCATGCCAACTAAAGAAGATCTAAGCCAGGGAACAGGCAGTGGAAAAGGAAACTAGTTATAACCTAACATCTATTAAAAAGGACTGTGCTCACCTTAGCAGCACGTATATTAAAATTGGGATGACACAGAGAAAATTAGCACGGCCCTTGCACAAGGATGACACACAAATTCATGGAGTGTTCCATATTAGAAAAAAAATTAACTGTCTGAACATATTGACCAAGTTGAGAGGGAGTATAAAAAGTTTGGGAAGTCAGGGATGATCAAGCCTTCAAGTTTGGATAACAGGAAATATAGTGTTGCCTTTTCAACATTGCACGGGGAATTAATTTTGATAGGAAAATGATGAGTTAGGTTTTAATTTCAAACTTAGATTTTTGCACATCAAGCAGGAAACGTTGGGGAGAATGTGTGAGATTCTAAGACAGACCATTGGAGAGATTAGAATTAGGTATGCTTTCTCACAGAACACATGAATCACATCTTTGGGCTGAATCCAAAAGAGTAGATCTGAGCTGTAGTGAACATCCATAATATTGAAGGGAACTGGAAAGTACAGGAAAAGACCACTGAGAGAAGGAAGAAACTCAGGATGGGGCAGCACTAAGGAGGTGAGAGAGTCATATTAGTGCAGGGGTAGATAACATTGCAAATAGCACTATTACTAGAAGACCAAGGAGAAGAAAGGTACATGTACCTATGAATTTGACCACCATGGAAGACCCTGATTACCTTTCAGAATGCAATTAAGGCATGAAAATCATGAAAATATGCTAGTAAGACTAAAAAGACTAAAGACTAAAATAACCTAAGACTAAAATAACCTAATTGGCAGATTGCATAACCAAATATTGACCTTTTAAAAAAGTATTTTCTCAACATCTCTCTAAATCTGCTCTGCCCAAAATGATATCCACCAGCCATATGTGGCTATCTAAATTTAAATTAAAATTGATGAAATGAAAAATTCAGTTCATCATTCATGCCAGATATATTCCAAGTGCTCCATAGCCACATGTAGCTAGTGACTATCATCTAGGACAGTGCAGATTTAGCCTATTTCCCTGATATCAGAAAGTTCTAATGGACAGCATTGCTCTAGACCATGGCTTTTTGAAAGTATGTGAATTAACTGCTAGTTTTCCTGAAATGTGTTTGTATTATAGTAATGAATTCTCCTCACACACACACGTTTTACCATGACACACATAAATCAAAAACAGAATCCAACTTACACAGAACCATAAGAATTGATTACAACCCCCCCCCCAAAGTACTGCATAACTGGTGAATGTCTTCTCTTTTTAGTTACTTTTCTTGACACATCAATATGTCAAGCATTTCCAATAAACAGATTTCACAGATGGGTTTTGCAGATGGGCAGACTGAGGCCTAATGTGGGGAACAGTTATGAGGAACAGCAGGTGCTCCAGTCAGTGTGTTTGTCTCCTTGAGGATTCTCTTCTCGATATCTAGACTTCAGTCTGCTTCCTCCCTGTGTACTTCCAGAGACAGCATTTCCTTTGATCTTTCTGACAGGTGTCAAAAACCTCTCCCACTGGCTATGTCAAACACTCACTGAGAAATCACCCACAGACCAGATACCTACTATTAGATGTGTATAATTGTGGAGGTGGAAATTTAATCTGACACAATTATCTGCCAAATTATTATTGCATACAAGTACATTTGAATATCAAGTTTTATAAATAGTTTTTCTGCCAAGAAACTTAACAAAAATTCTTTGAAAAGGCATCTTCTTCCATTCCCCTTTCTATTCACTATAAATATCATCACTGACTTTTATATGCATGTGCTTAAGAATGTCCCATCCATAAATGCATGCAATGTGGACCCCAGCAGCTCATAAAAATAGACCTGAATAATAGAAGGATACACATTTTAAAGGGAGAAGGAGGATGACAAATATGGCAGAAGAACTAAGAATAATTCCACTTTCCCAACTTCCCACAGTGGAAGACTGACTTTTTCTAGTGTGCAACTCCCAAAGAAGTTCTGTATGGCATTTTAGCAACTTGCAAGGATAAAGATGATCAACTATATTCAACAAATTTGCACTATACTTCTTGGTAATTTTTTAAATTTCTCCTTTTTGTCCATTGTGTTGATGTCACTGTATCTAACCAGGTTAAAATAAATATATATATATATATATACACACACATACACGTACACACACACAGAGCTAATAACGTAAGGAAACAGGCTCCATAATTCACTGGAATTATTATCTGATTGATCAAGACTGTTTCCACCAACCCCTTTCTGATGCCACACATGTTTGTTCTCCTAAAACTCTTAAGTCAGTACTTCTCAAGCTTCCCTCATTCCAGAAATTCCACATCTTCCTAGAAGTCTTTACTTTAGTCGGAATGTTCAGCAAATTGATTCTCTTTGTTTCTAATGCTCACTTTGTGCCATTTCCATTCAGGTCAAGGCTAAATATCATCTCCACAATGAGGTTTTACTTGGCCATCCCCTGCACCACCAACTAACTGTTACAAACTCATTGTCACATCATCTTGCTTAATTTTCATCATAGCACTTATGACTAGGGGAAGTTATCTTTATATAGGTTTGTAATATGTTTGTTTAACATATGTTATCCCCAAATGGAATTTGAGCTTCATGAGTGTAAGGCTTTATCTGTTTTTCTTACCACATGGTGTCTGGAATATTATTGGTATTCAAACATTTAAGGAATGAAATCCAATCAAGCCCCTAGACCTAAATTCCAGTGTGCAGTAAATTTGGGGGATAGAGGTACACATTAAATGACAACAAGTGGAAACAATAGGGAAATCAAGAATGTGGGTGATCATAAACAATAACTGATATGAAATCTTCAAAAAGTCAACATCATGGAGAGAACAAGGTGGAGGGATTATTCTAGATTTAAAAAAAACTAAAGAAGCATAAAATTAAAATGATTTGCATGAATCCTAGGCTGAATTCTCATATGAAGGAAAAAACACTTTAAGAAAATACAATCTTAAGAGAAATGCAGATATTTGAGAAGGATATAAATAGTCAATAATTTCTGGAACTATTATTATTTTCTTAGAAATGATAATAGCATTGTGGTAATTTAGGCAGATGTCCTTATTGATAAGAGATCTATGCTGAATTATTTAAGTAATAAAGATGTTTAATATCTGCAACTTAAACTTTCAAATGGAATGGCAAAAACAATGTGTGTGTCTGTGTGTGTGTTTAGGAAGACAGAGACAAAGAGGATGATAATATGGTTGTTTATTGTACTCACCTTTTGACTTATTTATACGTTTTATTATGAACATTTTCAAAGTTGGGAAAAATAGCCTTTGAAAAAATGACTAGCAAGAAGAAAGATAGTAAATTTCTATTGATTTCAGCCTGCCTAATACCCAATGCTCAGGACCCACTCTTCTTCCAATTCTTCATGATCAAAATATTTATTTATACTCATTTAAATCTAAGCCATCTGTTGTTGACTGTTACTAAGTTATATGTCCTTTGTATCACTTGGTTCAATGATGTTCCTTCACAGAATAAGGTGCCAGGGATCATGTCGGCCAATGCATTTTCAATGCCCAACCAGAATGCCAAGCACAGAAATAGAATTAATAAATGATATGAGGGACCAAATATATGCAGATCCACTGCCCATTTGTGTAAGCCATGGATCCCGAGTATTTAGATAGAGATCTTAAAGAGTCTCAGGAGAGCTGGCCATAAAAGGGGAAAGCAATTAACATTTTCAAATCAGGTAAATCTGGTTCAGGTCCCAAAGGCTTACCTTGCAACATTTTCCAAGGGCCTACCGCAAATGCTATGGTCACTGAAAAGAGCATCTTCCAGGGCCCAAAATAGTATTATACCAACTAATGAATTTCTCATTTCTTTTGACTTTTCCACATTGTCCACTAGTATATAAGTTGCAAGAGAGTAACAGTTTGGCTATTTGTTAATATTGCTGTATTATCGATGCCTAAAAGAATGTCTAGAACTTGTTAGATAATAAATATTTACTACAGGAATTAATGAAGTGAATTCCTGAAGAACAATGGTTCTCCAACTTTAGCATAGATCAGAATCATCTGGAACACTTGCAAAACCATAGATTGCTGGACCCACCCCCTGCCCCAGAGTTTCTGATTCAGTACTTCTGAGGGATGGCCCCAAAATATGCATTTCTAACGAGCTACTAGATGATGCTAATGTTACTGCCTTAGGGGTGACATTTTGAGAACCATTGCTATAGAAAATAGCTCTTTTAACTTTCACCTTGTCGCAGAAAGATGCTTCTTTAGAAAAGTACACAGTACTATGCAATCCTTTTGTATAAGATAACTTAATGCACTCGTTGTTTATCTGACAAATAATCTTCTTAAGGTGTTATAGAAACACTTAAAAGTTGAGTTTAGATTACTCAAAATTCAGACACTTTCTCATCGATCAAGCTAAACAGATATTTCTCTTCCTTGGGGAAGCTGGTATTCCACCAGTAGCAGCTCAGCACACTATTCCTCCAGCACATATTTGTGCATTTGGAAGAAGGCTGGGAAAATATTTACCATCTCTATGCAGCACGATTGCTCCATGAAGCATGCCTGCCCCCAGAGAAATCAGGTGCCTCGTGCATTGCTCAAATTTATGTTAAAAAAAATTCTGTTTATGAGAGGCAAATGTGAAACCCAAATTTATCTCCCAGTGACAACTTTAGAATCTGAAAATTTCCAACTTCTCCCCTTGTGAGTTGCTTGAAATTGCTGTTTTTCAAGTCAAGAACACCTGTTTAGTGTTTTTCTTCTCACCCTCCCTGGTAAATGGAACCACTAGGAAAACAGATCTGAAGGTTTTAATGAATGAGAAACACAAAGTATTGACAGATTTCAGCACATTATACCACCCTTACTCTGTCCCCCTAATGAGGTAAGATCAAAAAGGAAGAAAACAGTTGTGATATTGGGCTCTGGAGTTTGTTTTTAAACTGCTGCAAATGAGCTCAGGTTGAGTATCATTCTACTGGGTACAGTCATAAGCAATTTGCACATTACTGTGAAATAGCATACACAGACATGACTTTGGTAAGTGAACAACTAAAGGTTTGATGTTCAGCATCAGGCACCTTTCCAAATAACTTTCCATTTCAACTATACAACACTCTCGCAATCAAAACTCCACTTGTGCCTTTACTGCTGGGTCATATCTAACTACAAACCACAAAACAAACAACAAAAAAGCCTGAGTCACTCACTTATTGAATCTTTTTCTAATTCAAAAGTTATTGAGTACATAGTCTGTACAAAGTACAGATCTTGAAGAATAGAAAAGGAAAATATTAATAGTAATTATGGTGAGGTGATATGAAGTATCAGTGAAGACTTTGGAATTAAATAACCTTTATTCACTGATAAACAAATGTAAAGCACCTACTTTGTGCTAGTCACGAACCTACATGCAAATATTTATTTGATGATAAGTAAAACTGTAATTGTCCTTATATACCTTCGTGCATCTTGGTCTAGTCAGGGAGGCAAACAAGCAGGGCAACATAAACGGATGTGCAATTACAAATCAAGTAAATTAAACCAAAATAAATGAACAGTAGGTCTTTCATTCAACCAATATTTGCTGTACAGCTGCACTAGGTCAGGTCCTGTGGCTTGAAAGATGGGTGGAATTTTGAGAACCACATAAGGTAAAACTGAGGAAAGAAGGAAGAATGGTAGTCTATGGAGAATGAATAACCTGAGAAAAAGTAAAGCAAAATCTTAGAAGGCTCTGAACTCTATGCAAGTGTATGGATTTTATTCCCTAGTACAGAGTTCTAAAATTGGGGTTTGCAAAATAATCAACCCATTGAGAGTAGGAAAAATAAGTTACAACATATATTTATATTTCTTTTTTTTATTGATACATAACATTTGTACATATTAATGGGTTCATGTGATATTTTGACACATGTACAATGTGTAATGATCAAATCAAGGTGTTTAAGATATCCATCCACCTCAAACATTTATCATTTCTTTGTATTGAGAACATTTCAAATCTCATCTAGCTATTTTGAAATATACAGTGTACTGTTGTTAAGTATAGTTACCTTACTATGCTAGTGAACACTAGAACTCACTCCTTCTATCTAGCTGTATGTTTGCACCCCTTAGTCAGCCTCACTTTATCAAACACACACACACACACACACACACACACACACCCTTCACAGCTTCTAGTAACTACCATTCTACTTTCTACCTCCATGACATCAATGTTTTTAGCTCCCACATAGGAGTGAGAATATGTGGTATTTGTCTTTATATGCCTGGCTTATTCACTTAACATAAAGACTCCGTCCATGCTGCTGCATGTAACAGAATTTCATTACCTAAATGTTTTAATATGAAATTGGCATGGCTTCCTTACTTGACCCATAGGTTGGATGGACATGACTCACCAATGGATAGATAGATACGAGAAACCTTGAGAGAGAGGGTCATTTCTCTCAATCTTGCCTTCACCTCCAGTGATTATATAGTCACCTCCAGATGTTATTGATGTGGATAATTTTAATTAGTAGTATTCTTATAATATTTTATAATAAGATGAAGTCTCATTAAGAATATCTTATGTATCACCCAGATGTTTGTTTATTATCTCAAGGGAAAGTACTTAAAAGAGCTGTAGAATTGTCAAATTAAAGATGTTATATGTTTTTCTTTTACAGAAAAAGTATTCCAAATTTTCAACCTTTTCTATGATAATAATAGTTTATTATCACACATGCCTTGTCTATCCCTTCAAGGTAAATGTAAATATTTTAAAAGCTAAGAAAGTAAAATAGCTTTAGAGAGAGAAAACAAGCTGTGGAAACAACATTTAGAATAATCAATGTTGGGAAATTTTCCCATTTTCAAAAAAATTTTTGTTACCCAAAATAATTTAAGTATGTATTGTTGTTAAAGAAATATATCCACTCGGATGCCCGTCAATTCATGAGTGGATAACTAAAATGTGGTATGTGCTCACAATGGAATATTATTCAATTCTAAGAAATGACAGTGAGCTAACACCGTTTATGCTATCCTGGATTAAGCTTAAGCCCGTTATCCAAAGTGATATGTGTCTTCCGACACAAGATATGGAAAAAGGGCTCCACATCTACTCGCCATCAAATTGGTACTGACTGTTTAAAACTATGGTGCTCAAATGGTGGTAGTGTACACCAGGGTTTCGGGAGGGGGGCAAGACCCACATCATAGGGATGTGGAGAGCATTGGGGGGGGAAGGGCATACCTCTAACCCTTCTTAGGGTGAGGCAAAGTTATACAATGTATCCAAAGTGTAAAAAAAAAAAATCTTTTGTTGGATGGAGGGCAGGCGGGAGGGGGGAGGAAGTGTAGAGTTACATGATGCGTGCGGTGCGCGCCACCTGGGGATTGGACTCGCTTGAAGCTCTGGCATGTCGGGGGGTGGGAGGAGTGGTAGGGGCAATGTATGTAACCCTAACAATATTTGTATCCCCATTATATGATGAAAATAAAAAAAAGAAATATATTAATGCACTTAAATTCAGAAATGAAATTTTCCAGTCTTTATAGAAATCTTCTAAATGAAGAGTTTCAGATGATTTGAAGCTATTTCACATTATTATAAAATGAAAACACTTGATTGATTAATTTTCAAGATTACTTAATTTGCAAGAAAAACTAATTATAAAGAAGGTAGAAATTTAGGTGTCAAATTTCAGCCAAAAAAAACCAACTTTCACATAATTGGCAAAACAGATTGAAAAATGAGTATCATGACTTAGTGTGGTAAACAATGTATTCTTTCATACATATCTTATGAGAGAACTTTTTTAGTTATAACATCTATAACAAGTATCAAAATAATATAGATTTACTCCAAAATATTCAATGTATTAAATCAAAGTGTTAAACCAATATTTTTTCATAATATAAACATGCATAATTTCATTACACTATCACAATTATTAATTTTTACTGAAATAATGGAAGTTTTGAATTATAAATGTTTAAATATCTTATTATCTTATTTTTTCTTTTGCACATTTTGAAAATTTGCTTTATATGTTTATAAGTTTATAAAATTTTAGTGTAATAGTATATGAACATAAATAACTAAATAAAAACATATATGGTGCATACAAATTATATTTATGAGTTACATAATCCAAAGAGCTTGTTCAGCACTGTCTTACTAAAGATGCTGCTAAGGAAGCTTTTTGAGAAGAGTTTTAACACTCTACACCTGACTTTATGGAGTAAGCCACCAGTGGTTAGAGTGTCTGGAAAGATTTGAAACTAAAGGCAGAGAAGAAAGTCAAAGGCTATTATAATGAGCCTAATAAGTGGGACTGAAATAAAAGAGTCATACAGTTATCAAAAAGGAAGAAATTGATAAAATAGGTATTGTGGTAGGCAGAATAATGGTCCCCCAAAGATACCCATGTCCTAAATCCTAGAACCTGTGAATATGTTCTATCACATGGCAAGAGAGACAGGTGCAGATAGAATTGAGGTGGCTAATGAGATGACCTTAAAATAAATAAATTATCTTGATTGCCCAATGTAATCACAGGGGTCCTTAAATGTGGAAGATGAGACAGAAGAGTCTGTCATACAGGGATAGAAAGTGAGAAAGATTCAACAGAGCACTGCTGGCTTTGAAGATGAAAGGGGGCCATGAGCCAGGGAATTCAGGCAACCTCTAGGAGACGGGACAGGCATGGAAATAAATGAATTCTCCCTTAAAGCCTTGAGAAGAAATGCAGCCCTGAAAACACCTTGATTTTATTTTAGTGAGACACATTTTGGATTTCTGACCTCTAGAACTATAAGATAATAAATTTATGTTGTTTTAAGCCACCAAGTTAATGGTAATTTGTTACAGCAGCAATAAAAATCTAACGTATATATCATGGAAGAAACATAATGCTTGGTAGTTGGGGTAAGAATGCAAAATTGAAGATATCTTGGGGCTTTAAAGCTCAGGAGACTCAAGGGTAGAGTTATTAATTACAGAATAAAAGAAAATAGGAGAACAAACATGTAGAGAATATGCTAAAAATAATGCAAAACCATCTAGCTCTGTATTATATTTGTCTTAGTCCATTTAGGCTGCTAGAATAGAATACTATAGACTAAGTGGCTTAAACAACAAACATTTTTATTTCTCACAGTTTTGGAGGCTGGGAAGTCCAAGATCAAGGTGCTGGCAGATCCCATGTCTGGTGAGGCCCCCACTTTCTGGTATGCAGATGTCCATTTTCTTATTCTATCCTCACAAAGAAGAAAGAGAGCAAGCTCTAGTCTCTTCCTCTTCTTATAAAGACAACTAACATTATGGGGGCACCACCTTCATGATCTCATCTAAACTTAGTTTGCAAAGGCCCTATCTACTAATATGATCTCAATAGAGGTTAAAATATCAGCAATTAAATTTGGGGATAATACAAATACTCAATCCATAGCAATACTCTTAATACATATTATCAATTATAATAAAGAAAATGTATACTGTTTCAGTGAAACCTAGGAAGCAATGTCATATTAAACTTTTATAATTAAATATTAAATTTGTGGAAGATGTTAAAAAAAGAAAGTATCTGTTTTCCAGTGATCAAATGCTATTCTACATGGAAATCTATCATAAATATAATTTTAGTATCATGAAAAGAGACACAGTGCTAACACCTTTTATTGTTTTTTTCTTGGATTTCATTTTTCTTCTGCCTATAATGTGTTGTATTCCTAAAAATGACAAGGTGCTTTTACACCTAAATTTAATGCACTCAAATCAGGATATTGCTTTGGAATAGAAGCAAAAAATTAAGAGGGCTGAAATGGATTAGTGTAGTAAATGTACAATAGAAGCCTCTTTTCTGCTTTTTATGTCACATCTTTTGAGCTGTTCCTTGAACTCCTTGACTGACTGAAGCATTGGTGAAGACTGGATGTTATGGGAACTCAATAAGTGCAACTTTGGATTAGATAATGGGAAAATGCACAGGATTTTTAGATGCTGACAGAGCACTTGCTGTTGAATGAGTATAGACTTAAGGGGAGAACTAAACTGAACGCTCTGTTGTAGAGCTCTCCATTTTACTTCTTAGCTGGAAAATCTGGGTAGTGTTCAACTTAAGTATTTTCCATATACTAACAATTTGGCAAGATACTACAAAAGCATTTAAGTGTTGCACTCTCAGATCCCATTTCTAGGATTCTATATTGAAGAACTAACCAGATATATGCATGTGTGTATATATCAGAGTAATTTCTACAAAGGTTCATTTGATTTGTCCTTTCTGTATTTCCCCACTCTCTTCCAGTTACAAGCAGATGGACAAGTTATTATTTGATTCCTCAACTTAGGTATTTTTCAGGAAAAAAAGCAAAAGAAGCACACATCTAGAATTCTTTCTAGAGATGGTAGGTCATAGAAGAGATAATGCCAGGTGTGGGAAGGAAGGGAGAGGGACAAATTAAAGAGCAAAGAAAGCAGAGAAGTTTTCTCATACCAGAATAAGGAGTGAGTACTGTGAGTCCTTATTTACTGTATACACATCTCAGTTTTTACCCGCCAGTGGAACCCAGGCTGGATTTTAAGCTCCAGCTTTGCCACTGACAGGGCAGGCAAACTTAGTTAAACTCTGTTCCAGGTGCTGGGGATATAGTAGTGAATAAGATAGACAAGGCCCTATCCTCATGGATCGTATATCTCCATGGAAGACAAAATAAAATAGATAGCTCAATCTGTCCCAGCAAAACCAGGAGAAAAATCAGTGCAAAAAAAAAAAAAAACCTCAGCAATGATACAGATGGTGGAACCAGTAAACATATACATTAAGCCAGCTAATATAACTATGTTCAAGTATTTATAGGAAACCATAAATAAAATGAGGAGAAAAATAGATGATATAAGATTCATATGGAAATTCTACACATGAAAAATACAATATCTGAAAGGAAAAATTCACTGAAAAAGCTTAATAACAGATTATACTCTGCAGAAGGAAAAAAAGTCAGTAAACTTGAACACATAGCAATAAAATACATCAATATAAAGCACAGAGAGAAAAAGAGTAATACAATAAGCAGTCATAGTAAATTATATGAAAACATCAAGCAGAAGAATGGCAGCAGGGATAGAAAAAGCATCCAAAGAAATAGTGGCCAGCTTTTTTCCAAATTCAAGGAAACATTTCAATTCACAGATCCAAAAAGATTAATAAGCCTCAAGCAAAACAGATACAAATAAAATGATATCAATGCATATAATAATCATATTACTGAAAAACAGTGATAAAGGGAAAATCTTAAAAGCAGACAGAGAAAAATAAAGATAGGCTACATATATAGAAGATAAAAAAGTAAAAATTACCAAAGACTTCTCATTAGAAACTATGCAATCTGAAAGACAATGGAAAGACATCTTTAAAGAAAATAAAGAATGTCACCATTTTACAAATCCCTAACTTGCCTTAAGTAATATACCTAGGCAATGATCATCTAGGCTGCTATCATCACATAAAAACAAAACACTTACATTATTTGTTTTGTTATGGACAAAAGACCATATTAAATGACAACGTGGTCACAATCAGCAAACTTTAAAATGAGGGAAATACTACAGAACAAACAACAGAGCTCCTTACCCAAATATATTGCAAAAAATAAAAAAAGACTTAAGAGACATAACAACTAAATTCAATATGTGAATTTTATTCCAATCCTAATTTTAACAGACTAACTATAATTTTTTGAACTGTACTAACTGGATATATGATGATGATATTAAGAAATCAGAGATCCATACTGAAATATTTGTGTCATTTCCAAATTTGTTTGGGGAAAGGGTGAAGAAATATGTACCATATGTACAGGTATAAATGAAATCAAAGTTGCCATTAGTTGATTTTTACTATAGCTGGGTGAAGAATAGATAAAGGCTCATTTCTCTCTACTTTTATTGATACATTTACAGAATAAAAATTTTTTAAAGAAAATAAAACTAAAAAATGCAATGTTTTTTTTATTTCTCTAAGCTTGTAGGATGAAATTCACATACTCTATATGTACAGATATGTTATCTGTAGTGTTATAGAACTGAAATGGGAGGAGGGGATATAAAAATGTATGTGGTGTGATCCCAATATAATTTTTAAATGTATAAGACTATTTTGATATACATGTAAATGAGATAGGGAGAGGAGGAGAGGGAAATACACATGTCAAAATATTAGGTGAAATTATTTCTAAGCAATAGACTTATGAATGATTTTAACTTCATTAAAATTTTCTCCATTTTTCAAGTTTTCCACATGATTTATTACTATAATCAGAAAAACTATAAATTAGTTAAAATAGAGACCAAAACCCAATGTATCCAAAATCAAATGTATAGTGCAGAATATTAACTCTGCCCTTTACTTAGGAGTTCAGGAATAAAGGGATAATCCAGAAATAATGAATCACACCCACACATCTGCTATAACTTCCCTAGGAACGTTTAGTCCTTTCCTTCCTTGTTTTCTGAAAGCACATGGTACATGTCTTTTTTTCCTAGTGTTTATCCCGTTATACTCTTGCTTTTTAAGTATCTCTCACTCTTCTCTTGCTTTAATGTGGAACCTTAGAGACCAAAGCCCATATCTTATTCACAATTGTGTCTCAGCACTGATATGTGGCAGATGTTCAATAAATATGTGCTAGATGATTGAATGAGTTACTAACATGCTTTCAAAAAAGAAAACGGAAACTAGAGAAAACAGGGAAAAAAACAGGGATTGCCTTTACACTAGAAGACCCTTCATAAGATCTATTAATTGATTATTTATTTATTTAAATTAACATTTATTTTCAATCTTGTGGTAGGTAGTTAAAAAATATAAAACAAACAAAAAATCAGATTATCTGAACCTCAAGAAGATTAGAATCACATAAGAGAAAAGAGATAATTATAAATAACCTCAATAACAAAATAGGTGAGTAGAGGTGTGAATGATATAAAAGTCTATCGTGGAAGAGTAAAAAATATTTACATTCCCACCGAGAATATAAGAAAGCTCTGCGGAGAAGACAGCATTGGCATTGTCTTGAAAGATAGCTGGAAAAAATACATCGGTAAAGAATCACACAAGTAAAAGTTATAAAAATACACATAGTTTGACACCATTAAAAAAATGAAAAATGCAGAAACTGAGTGGAACTAAGAGGCTTCTGATTATTATGTTTAGTGATTGAAAACCAATGACTGACCAGACATCCATGAGTTTCTCCAGTAAATATTTATTAAAAGATCCTGAGCACCAGGTACCATGTCCGCCACCACTGTGGTCCTCTGTTCTCCTGTCCACCCCAAATAGTTCTTTCGCCAGCACACATGCAAGGTCTTAGCCTTCTGGCTTTGCTCCTTCCTTGCTCTTCTCTCCCACATCCCTCTCACTCCTATCCAATTCATCCATCACAGCTCCTTTTAGAAGTCACTGCTCAGGCAAATTCATACCTTTTGCCACCCTCATGCTCTCCGATGTCGTGGGTTGGTGTGTCCACATCACCCATCACTCTCTTGTCACATTACACCCTAATTTCTTGTGTGTTATTTTCCTACTTTACACCTTAATAGTCCTTGCGTTCAAAGAGCTTTTGCTCACCATTTGGGGAAGGAAGGAAAAGAGGAAAGAAGGAAAGAAAGGCTATAAAGAAAAAAAATCCTTGTCACCCAGCGTGTTGCTCTGCCTCTGCATTGTTTGCCTACTTGTCATCACAAGCAGTAGAGCTGATAAGTGTTTTGTTTAAACCACGTGGATCTCCATCTGTCAAGCTTTCTTACCAGACCTCTCTGCCATTAATCAGTGTTCCTCTTGACTATCAAATTATTATTGACTTTTGGTTGATGCAGTATAGATTAATCACTGATCAAACAATCACTGATCCCAAATGGGGAAGGTGTCCTTGGTTAGTATATAACTGTGGATGCTGAAAAGATATTTATTTTTCTTCTATTTGTAAAAATGGGCAGGGGAGGAAGGGGGAGAGGTAAAAGAGGTTGGGGACGAGGGAAGGCATCTGTAAGCATCCCATTGAGACTAGAAGTTTTTCTCTCAGATCTCCCACCCATAACAAATCTCAGTGGACATGGGAACAATTTTCACCAGGGAAATCAGGTCATCCTACTGAGTTGCTCTTTATAGCAAAGCTAACCTAGTGGCATTTTGGTTTTTTCCTTCACAAAGGGAGCTGGAATATCTACTTCACTTTCTCCAAACTATTTACATCTCAGCCAGTGTCAGATTATTTCTTGCTGTCATGCTTGGCTACCTCCATGTTGCTGACTTAATAAATCAAACTTATCTAAATGTCCCCATATGTGGCCAGGAAGGAGAATCTGATTTTTTTTTTTTTAATAAGCACACACTGACCAACCATTTAGACTCCTCTGCACTTTTAGAGCTAAGGAGACATACCCATTACTTCACAATGTTCCTATTAGTTCTCTCTGGTTTTATTAAAACCTTTTCTCTTTCATTAAAATAAAAAGCCTCTGAAAAAGTACAGTTACAGATTTTCTGCAACCCCCAATTTATGGCTGCTACTTGCAACCTTCAAAAGCTTTTAAAAATAGTATCAGCTCTATTATTCTACATTATGGTAATTGTAGCAAAGATTTAAGAGGCACTTTAAGACTTTTTAGCTCTACAGTATATTTCTGTTCCAATTTCTTGCTTAGGCATTTGGGAAAGAAGGCTTATTTAAAAGCTTTACCCTCTGCCCCCTGATATACAGCTTCCCTCTTAACTACAGTAGCTAGACCTCACCACACAATTAGGGAAGCTAGGTCTCCAATTAGAGCTCTCAGCAAAACATGGGGCAGAGCCCATCTTTTCAGGAGCCCATTCCATTTATATGCACCTGACAAAAATAAAAATTTTTCTCATGTGCTAGTACCTTTGACCCCTTTGTTATGCTTCACATTCCCTTGTTAACTCCCCACCCCTCCTTTGCTCCCATAGGAAATCAGTGCAGATAATCACAAGATTAAATAACTCCAATGCCACTGCCAAAACGTTCAGAGCCATTAATATAACAAACGCCCAAGGGGCCACAGAGATTTATGTAGTATTGAAATTAAACTGACCTCACCCTATCTTCGACATAGATCTGTTCTTCCTAGTTAACCTGTGTTTTTCTCTGGTTGCCCACTCTAGGATGGTTACAATTCAAAACGACCTAGGAAACAACTAATGGAATTTCCACAACTGCGAGCACGCACAAATCCTAATCTGGCATCGTCCTCTGCAGTCAATGCACCAAATGGGATGAGCATTTTAAACACAATTCCCTCCACACGTCACATTGCAAAGGCATTTTTCTTAAGCACACAACATATGGAAAAACCACACATTCCCTGCTCCTTGCCTTCCTTCTTCTGGGAATTCAGGAGCATCTGGAAGCACAAATCTGTAACAGTCTCCGACTCTGAAAAGAACAGAGCCAAGTCGCACACTTTCCTTGTTCATAGTAGAGCCCTCCCGCTGCAGAGCCACAATCTTTTATTGTGTCAACATTTATCAGCTGGGGAGCTTTTCGCATGAACTTTCTAACAGAGCACATTTTCCCCCAATTCCTAGCTTCCTTCCAAAGCAAAGGATAGCTCTATTCCACAGGCACAGTAAATAATCTTAAGAGTTTCTACTTTGTTTCGTCTTGCTCCAAGTTTCCGTGTAAATTTCAGAATGGTGAAACACAGAGATTCCTACCCACTGGTATTTTATGATTTTAATTTGCTCAAAAGCTTTGAATTTCATTATATTTTCCCATTTGGTGCATGGGATTTTTACAGTTAACAGATGTTCACTTAATAGAGCCTCCTAGTGAGCAAATCAGTTTTTTCCCTCTGGTATTCATGTAACTTTCTAGTCCTGCAGTAGCTGTTTCTGGTGCCTGCCAAGTTATCTGGCAGCAGAAGCTCAAATCGAAAAGTGCAAAAACTCTTTGTAAATGTATATTCCCGTTCCTTCAGTCCCACTCATTCCAACTTAACTCCTTCCTCATTAATGCCATGTGAGAGAGCCCCCAGAGAAAACACCAACTTCAGAAACTAGACAGGTTTCACTTGCAGATGAAAAGATGTTCTGCGCCCAGTAAATATTTTCTTAGCCTCCGGCCACTGAAAATGCCAACATGTTTAATGCATCCAAAATATTAAAGGAAGAGTTTTCCAAATAACTATTTTAGGCCAATCTCCAACTGAGTTATTTGGTATATTTTATTCAAATATATTTCAGGACATTAAAACAAGTCACAACCCTGAAGCAAGTCCCCTGTCCCAGGAATCTTGATTTATCTGCTTATAGTTCCTTACTTACCCAGGACAGGAAATTCCTGGGTGTCTGTAGGGGCTAGATCATGGGGCCCCTTCAGGTGACAAACACTACCGTGTTTCCCGGAAAATAAGACAGGGTCTTAATATTTATTTTTCCTCAAGAAGACACCCTAGGGCTTATTTTCAGGGGATGTGTTATTTTCCCCTCAAAGCCTCAGCTTGCAGCACTCACAGGATGACCAGGACCTGACAGGAGGAGCCGACCTTATTGGTGGGGCTGCCCGCACCTTTCCCGTCACCTCTGGGATAGTAGCTGTCACGATGGGGCAGATGAGAAGGGCTGCTTGTCTTCTTCACCACTCCGTGACGAAATGCATGGGCTATGCAGATAGCCACGCCCATCACTAGGTCTTATTTTCAGGGTAGGGCTTATATTGCGCAAATGCTTAGAAATCCTGCTAGGGCTTATTTATGGCTAGGTCTTATTTTCGGGGAAACACGGTACCTAGAAGTCTGAGTAAGCCAACGTCCCACCAACAACCCTATTTGATTCAGGATACAAAGAATGATCTCTCTTAAGAGGCCATTTAGACCCCATATAAGTAGCAGGAAGTACAAGGCAAAATTCTTCACAAAGAAATATCTGAAGATCGCAACTTGCTAGAAGTCCCATTGTTATTTCTCAGTAGGATTCCTAAGACCAGGGCTTGGGACAAGAGAGAGATAAAAAGAAAGGGGGTGAAAGGAATTTGGGATGTGATCAAATCACAAGCCTTCTCTCCTGACTGAAGACTCCTAAACATACGCCACAGACTTGGTTCTCTTTGGATCTTATGGAGAGCTGATGGGCTTCCAACGTAAGCTTTTCTAACACCCTTATCCAGAATATTGATACTCTGACAAGCTATCCATCTGTAGCCTCTGGGTTACTCACTCCTCAGGTCTGAGGCATATTTCGCCCTTCATGAAGTTCTCCCCGCTCCCTACCATTTATCCTCAACCCAATTAATATGTATCTCTTTGTCGCTGAGAAAGACTTTATTTTCCAAATGTCTTATTTAATAGGTAGGTAAGCTGACTCCATCAGCACTTAAGGTATGCACCTAACTTCTCATAGATGGCTAAACCCAGAGCCAAAAATTAAACCCAAGTGTCCAGACTCCCACCTGAAGCACTTTCTACTATCTCTGTTACATTCTACTTTATCATAATTCTTTTCACTTTTAATCTGCCCCACTATCCCCATCTCTCTAAGTATTTTGAGATTTGCTGAGCACCTCTTCTATGCTAGGTGCTTTAAATGCATCTCTTCACGTAATCCTAGGGCTGCTGAAAAGTGTGTTTATCAATCACAGTCCAATTAGCAAAACAGAAAGCACTCTTGGTGTTTCAAATGGAAGAAATTGAATATATGAAATCCATGGTGCAGGGGATGGAAGAGTTGAGAAGTCTAACAGTAATGGTAAGGCTACCCAGAATTTAGCACAAACAGGAAGCTGTTACCTCAGGGCTGGCGAGACATGGGAGAAGGCATGTCACCAGAGCTGTGGGTAGACACTGTGAAGGAAGCTGAAGCCACAGCCAACTTGTCCTGGGGGAGCTGGAACAGTGGAAGGCAGACAGCTGCTACCAGAGAGGCTACACAGAGCTGACAAGAGGGAGAAAAATTCTCTCACCTCTCTTCCTCCAGCCCTCCTGTCTCCCACCAGTGCCTTCCACTGGCCAAACCCAGAAAAAGCCAGAGAAGAAGGGAGCTTGCAGGTGTCAGCCCTCCCTGTGATTCAGAGCCAAAGAAGGGTTAAGAATGGCTCGGAGAACAAATAGATCACATCACACACAATAAGTACCATCAGCCCCATTTACTCTTCAGGAAACTTAGGCTGAGAGTTGAGATACTTCCCCAAAGTTAGATATCTAATGACTGACCAATTCTGCATTCCAGCTTCAACATTCCACCACCCATGATCTCTCACTGCTCTGTCTTCACCCTCACCCATGAACACACAGTCGGTGCTTAATGTTTGACCTGTGAACTGGAGGAAATGCCAAGCAAGCAGCCTGCTTCTGTTCACATGTGAAGGTCTCCCCATATGAATTTCCAGAGTCTGTTGATTTTAAGTCTAGAAAAAGTCCTAGCTGTTCCCCATTTGTTAGAAAGGACGATGTCATTATGCACTTCCAAAATGATGAACTCTCATGGAGGATGGTTAGGAGTCACTCATAAGGGGTTCGTGTCTGAAATTATACAGAATGCAGTTGTGTTTATGAGCAAAGGCTTTGGAATGAGACTGAGCTGGACACAAACCTTTCCTTTCCCCTCACAAGCTAGGTGACCCCAGGGGAAGTGAATTCACCTCTCTGAGCATTCATTTTCCCATGGGTAAAATTAAAATAATAGTATTTATCACACAGGGCTGTAAGGAGGACTAAATTAGATCAGTTATATAAAAACAGATGGTATGGTGCCTGACACAGTTCGAGTACTTAATATATATATTAGATAATATGACAATAATCAATGCTCAGAGAAACATTCTCCAGGAAGAAATATAACTTTACCCAGACAGACCAAAAAGTGAGGTCTGTCTCAAGTACTTCTGCAATAATAACTCATGGTTGAGCAATAATTTAGCAACAATAATAATAAGCCAGCAACCCCGGGCAGCAGCAAACCCTAGGATCCTTACTAACATGGTGTGGGCATTTAAATGTCTTTTGGTTCTTCAATGGCAACAAGTTAGTAACCTAAGAATTAACGAATTCTATTTATGTGCATTCAGCTGATCAATATTCACTCAGCAGGCTCCAGCTCCGCGCACCTCAGGGGAATAAAATAAATTGTCAGTCAGCAGCACAATTTTGTTGTTGTGGTGGTGGTAATTTTTTTTTTCTTTTGCTAAATTATTCACCTCGAAAAAACAATTTGATAAATGTTTATTTCTTCATAATACATTCCAACAACCACTGATTTGTGATCCTTGCTGTGGACTGAATTTAAATTGCAGAGAAGTAAGGGCTCCACAAAAACACCAAGACAAGACCACAGACAAGCTCTGAAGCTTTTTTTTTTTTTTTTTCCTTGCTTTCAGAGAGCTCCCTGGCCTCCCACAGCATGCGGGCACTAATTGAATTTAAGAGACACAATAAGTGAGAAGCGCACACACGCACTCCTGCAGGGTGCACACCAATACCGGAGGCTTGGCAGGAGATTTGGTGGCACAGCACAAGGGAACGGCCCCACAGCCAAGCCAGAAAGACCAAGACTCAGAGTTGTGCTGACAAGGGCTCCACACAAGGGGACAGGTGAGAAGATGGGGTCAGGTAAACTCTGAGTGCTTTCTGGCATCAGAAAGGCTTTCTGACCAGGAGACCATATCTAAAAAACGATAGAACAAACACATGGTTATTTTGTTCTTGCTGCCTCTTCTGAATAACCACCTCACTACCACCTAAGATGGTTCCCCAGGTGAAGAGAAAGTAAATACTTCTTGAGGTATTAATAGTTGGGTAGGAAGGTGGCATACCCAAGGTGCCCTTCTTCTCCTCTTCTTCCCTATCATCGTGATGTCCTTGATAGCCAATGACTGCGTGCTTTCCGCAATATTTTCTCCCAACAATTAAGAGGATTTAAATTAAGAAGAACTGAAGCTCAGTGTGCCAAGATCAGCAGGACAGATCGTTATTTTCCTTCACACAGGAAAAGTACAGAAGTTAATGCGTGCTGCTTGGCACTCATCCTTCCTAAGCAATCATGCCGATGGAAATTCCCTCTCTGTAAAGATCCACCACACACCCAGACTTTTTTTCTTGCCTGAAACATGAAGCAAACTGCTCAGGTTTAGCTTGGCCGAGACCATGAACAATCACATCCATTTCCCATTTTCTGACATATAAAGTTCTGAAAAAAGATTCATGCCAAATTTTTTAATGTAATTGGTTCTGAGAATTAAGACCTTTTTTTTTTCTTTTTTATAACCATCATGTTTTACGTACATAACTTTTCAAATACTGTTGTGGAATTTATTCCTGAGCTAGGTAGGTTGCCAAGCTTTTGTACTCACGGAGGCTACTGTTTTCAGCGGCAGCCTGTGCACTTGGTAGCTCACTCTTTAGATTAGGGATTTAAACTCAAATACCTCCAGAGGTCAGGGAAAATAAATGAGTGAAGCCAGCCACATCAGGGAGTATTAGAGGCAATGGAGGGAACCGTTGACAACCTGAGAGCATGGGGCCCGTCTACACAGCTGCTACCGAGCTCTAGAAAATAGCCTTCATGGGGAAATGAAATGTCAGCATTGCCAATTCTTCTAGTTTTGTCAAAGAATTGCCAAGTTCTTCTAATTTTTTAAGAGAAACTGGAAATCTGGATTTTATATGAAATCAATTGGCAACAAATGCAATAAAAATAAAATCAACACAAGTGTGGGCCAAACATGGGCAGCTGTAATTTTTAATTTCTTTTCTTTTTTTTTTTTTCTTGTTTTTGCCTCCATTATGTCTTGGAATGTAGTTCATGATTTCTAACAAGTATTATCCCCTTCCAAAGTTTACAATACTTTGCATTAGGCTGTACTAAGCAGTAATGAATTAAACCGAATGCATAGTGGCTGAACACAGTAGAAGATTATTTCTTGCTCATGTAACAGTTGGTGGTGGTTCCAAATCAGTTGGGATGGTGGAGACGAGTGATTTGGGGCCTGGGGGAGGGCCTGCTTCATACAATCATTCAGGAGACCAGGGTGACGGGCTCTGCCATCTTCAGTGTATAATTTCCAGGACCACCCTGGGGGTCACCTTTGTCCCAGTCAAATATTAGTTCCTCTCTCCTGTTCTTTCTACATGGAGGCAAAGAGGGTGGACAGGGCAGATAGGAGTAAAAGACAAAACCTGCCTTTCTCCTAAAGTCACATTTTCTGTTAAGAATCTGAGGATCTTACCCTAGGAGAATCTAGAGAGAAGCTGGTGCTTTGGAAACATCAATGCTTCCTTTCCAGTTTCTAAAAAGTGACACTTTGAGATGAAAAATACAGAAGTTACCAGCAATCGCCAATAATGGGCATCATTTCATGACCATCTTGGCACATTAGCGCTAGAAGCATACTTACTGATGCATCCCAGCCTCCTCCACGTAAAGAAGGGTGTTTGTCAATAGCCACACAACTCCTTTGAGGCCGATGTCTAACTAACAAAATCCCAAACTATTGTTTTCTCTCACTACTTTATATATAGTCCAAACAACAATGAAAATCACTTTTTCCACATGGCTTAAAGGAATATTATTGTAAGATGGTTCATTTTTATATACATACACACACATATATTTCAAAAGCCAACAGCAAAATAAAAGGCATGAGGAATGTGGTGAACATCTGTCACTTTTTGCTTTCCCAATACCCTTTCTCTCTTCTTCTGGCAAGAGCACCCTGGTTTTCCTTTGAGGAACCACCTGCCTGTCCCCTATTTTATATGTTTGACCCCACCCCTTCCTCCAGCCCTGGAACAGGCAGGTGTCCCAGTCCCAGCAATCAGAGCATTCCTGCTGTGGCCACAGTACTGATTCAGGGATAAACATGTTCCGAGAAGGCACACAGACTCCATTCAGGGACTTTTGTTAGATCACTTGGGAAGAAAATAAAGATTTCTGCTGGACTTGAAGATTTAAAAAAAAGGATAGGCCAGGAGCTACAAGGCCTATAGGGTAGAAACCCCTGTCTACTCAAGATGCTGAAACAGAGGAAAACAAAATTACCTGACCAAAGGAAAGTCTTCTATCCTCTGATGTCATCTGGACCTCTGGATCTAGCTATGTGTAATATTAATCCCTTTTGTTGTTGTTTTAATATTTTTTTAAGTCAATTTGAGCTGAGTGATAAAAAGTCCTGCTAACAGAAAAAGAGAAATCAGCTAGCATAGCCTAGGATGAAAAAGTCCAAATTGACAACTTACTTACTGTTTGGAAGGGAAGCTCCAGAGCTTTTAAGAGGGAGACACAAAGATATAAATGGCAACTAACAGTCACAGTAGTAAGTACTCAATAAAAGTGAGCTCTGTCATGTGCTGTCAAAATACTTTATGCATATTAATTCAGAAAAATTCCATAACCCTGTGAGGTAGATATCATCATTATCCTTATTTTATAGGCAACGAATTAGGTTTGCAGAAGTAACCTGCCCAAGGTCATAAAATTAGCAAGTGGTAAAGCCAGTAATCAAATCTTCATTCTATAAACTTCAAAGATGTAGTTTTCATTCCTGCTGTTGTAATATCTTGGTGGATATCTCCTCACAGAGGACATTGGTCCAAAAAACCTGATGAGTGTTCCTATAAGATATCGCACAGAATAGGACTGGTTTTTCCACTTATTTGAATGACAATACTCTTCCTCATTGAAGATTTTACCTAGTCTGAACATAAGAAAACTAAAGTCAAGGCCAATGTTAGCCTCTGGACAAATGCAGCCTTGTTTCAGGGCTGATGATCATACTTGTTCAGCCTAGTGCCTTTGTGCAGTGCACCAACCGCACAACCAGACACAGCAGCCCTGACTAACACCAAGTGAGTTTAATGAATTTCTCAAAATCAGAGACCTGGAAAATGACACAGCCAGAACCACAACCAAGATCCCCAACACCCATGACAGAATAAAAAACAATGCGATCTCTTCCTGGGTCCCTCTCTTCACTCCAGTATTCCTCACACAGTATCTGTGCTATAAATGTATGCATCATATTTTTAATTCTAGTAAATTGCAAGGAATAAAGGCAGCCAGTGGTGATAGACAGACTCAAAGCTTTGCTGTCAGGCTCTAATTCCACTTGTTTCTTTTGCTTGGTGTGTGGCTTTGAGTACATTGATTAAATTTCTAAGCATTACTCCGTCCATCTGTAAAGTGGGAAAAAATATCTACTCCACTGGGTTATTGGCTTAGTGACTGACACATAGCAAGGACAAACAAATGGCAGGTCTTCCTTTCCCAACTCTGCCCACCTCTGAACAGGGCACACACTTTGGGAGTAGCCAACAATGAGGTCTCCATAATTCCCCATTCTGATTAATGAAGAGCCTGCAAAGCCCGGTGGAACTGTGGCTGGTGTATTTTGATATATCAAAGACATTCCTCCCTTCCCTCATTTATATTTTAGACGACCCAGATCAGACACTGCACACCTAGTTTGTTCCCACAGGACACAGTTGACCTAGAACTGTAAAATGAGACTCTCAATGATAAGTTTGCTAGAGATGTGACGGTAATGATTAGTGAGGGAAGGCGAAAAGCACTTCTCAGCCGACATTAGCGGGCAACTAGAACAGAAAATGGAATAACCAAAAATACTTTTAAAACTTTCAGATAAAGTCATAGAGAAGTTCATGAATCTAGTTAGATGCTATTAGTTTGTATTTAAGTAGGTGGAAAACAAAAACAAAAATAAAACCTTCCCAAAGCCCAGTGTGGCAAATAGCACTTAGTGCTTTTTCTCTAACAAAAAAGATGAAAGAAGAATGTGTCTTTTTTTAGGGAAAAAAAAGTATTCACTATTTTTCTTGCTAGCACTTACTATGTGCTTTCCATGGTGCTACATATAAGACAAACGTGTCCCTGCTCCTTGTCGGGACAAGCCTTATGTTTAGATGGTGAAAGAAGACAAACAGGAAAGGAAGGTTAATAAACTGCATGAGACAAAATATTTTTAGTTACTAGACACTTGATAAACTTAAGGCCCACAGAAATTTATAGAGCGGAGAATTCATTCAAGTCTCTACCCTTCCCTTCCCTTCAAAGCAGATCCAATCAATCACCAAATCCCATGTTCTCCCCCTCGTCTGTCTCCCTCCAGCTCATTCTTTCTGTCACCACTGCCCTTCCCTTGGAGCTGGTCACCAGCATCGCTAGCTTTGACCAGTTCAGCAGCTTTTGCAGCCTCCGGTCTTGCCTCTCTCCACACTGAACTCTGTTTAGTGTTCCGAAAATGCAAATTTAATCCAGTCACATCCCCTGCTTAAGCCACTTTGATGATGCCTCATGGACCTCAGAGTAAAATCAAACTTACCACACCTGCAATCCAGGCACTTTGAGAGGCTGAGAGGGGAGGATAACCTGAGCCCAGGAGTTCAGGACCAGCCTGGGTAACAGGGCAAAACTCCATCTCTACAAAAAATAAAAAATGAAATTTAAAAATCAAAATCACACTAAATGATATGAGTGTCCCTTATTCTCTACCTGCCTCTTCAGCTTTATTTCCTACCATTCTTCCTCATATTCAAGCCCAGACTGAACGCTGAGGCCTCCTGTCTCTGGCCTCTGACATATTCTCTTCTCTCTGCTCAAAATGACCTCATTCTCGTTCATTTTCTTATATTTGGAGTGTTTCTGAGTATCTGTTTTAATTTAACTTTATATGTCATCTCCTCCAAGAAGCCCTCTCTGATCCTTCACAAGACAGACAGGTAGAGAGATGGATACCGCACCCAGCAGATACTCCACCTGGGTGCTCCCGTCTTGTATTTACCCTAAGCAAGGTATCACACTGGAATTTCTGCTGCTCCTCTGTCTCTGCACTAGACTCAAAGCTCATTGAGACTGGGAGTGCCCCCACTGTGGTAGATTTCCAGTGCCCAGCAGAAATTCTAGCAGACATTAGGTACTCAGAAAATGTATATTAAATGAATGAGTAGGTTGGAGTTGCTGGGAGGGATGTTTGGGAAAAGATGAAGTTGTAAATCACTTTTAGAGGAGTTTAAACAGGTAAAATTGAACAGAAGAGGACTTTCCAATAACTTTGATAATCAATAGAGCTTACTAACATGTAAATATCCTTAATGGTTAACACCAGAAGCTATTAATTATTTTTCAAAAAACGTGTTCCAATTTAAAGCTAGGCCTTATATAAATAAGATGGAATGTTGGAAAAGATAAACTTTTGGGGAATAGAGGAAAACAAGATTCATTCTTTCTGAACTAAATACCTCCCATTTTAGTCTGCTCTGCCAATTGGCAAAATTTTTAAAATGTCAGTTAGGAAAAAAGACCTTAGATAATTTTTTTTAAAATGTTTTCAAAATATTAAGTACTATATTGTGATTGCAATAAAATGTATACCTCACAGAAAAGCAATATTCAGTGGTCCTCACTGTAACAGGAGACCCAAATGTCTTCACCTGACCCTTTATATTTCTCCATCTTGTTTTCCTTTATCTCTTTCTTGTTATTGTTCTTTTCTCTACTCTTTCCAGTCCCGTGAGGTACTAAATATTCCCAGATAAATCATAGTTATATTTTTATATCTCTGCCTTTTCACATCTTACAACTTTTTCTGGGATACTCTTTCCCTCTCTGGAGCTGATAAACTCACTCATTAATGTCCAATTAAAATTTTACCTCATCCTTACCATTCCTTCCAAAGATGACCTAATTCTCTCATTTCCATTCTCCCATAGTTGTCTATCTCTATTCAAATACTCTCTGAAGAGCACGAGTTCTATGGAATGTCAATAAGACATATAGAGACCAAGGGTTTCCATTTCTGGTAAATTGTGAAATATTTGGCTGAAGATGGCTAAGTTCATTTAATATGTTAGGATGCACTGTGAAACTTAAGAAATTATGACTTGGTGCATTTCCCAAATTTATGTAGTTATGAAATGTATGAAAACAGGAATCCCCTTTCTTCACAAAATAACTTATAGGGCTTGTACACTGCAGAATATTTTGGGAAATGTGGCTTATTATGTGATTATCCACATGTCAGTCTTGCCAAAGAATTTGTGTGCTCCTTGGGAATAGAACTCATTTTGTATTGGTATTTGTAACCTCAATAAGTCAGTACGCAGTAGGTTGTTCATAAATATCTCTATGAATTAATTTATAGAAAGAAGAGAATAGTGCTGGGAAAAAAAGTAGCTAAAAGGGATGGGCAGCCCCATATATCTCTCATGATAGACAAAAGAAATACTCACCTCCACACATCCCCCTACCTGTGCAGTTCAATGTAATGTGAGTTAACTATAAATCATAGAAACCCAACTCAATCTAATCTTTACTAAACAGAAATGCATTGGTAATATGGCTGAATACTGGTACAGGTTACAGATGTGATGGAAGGGCTGCAAAAATCTAGGACCTAGGGGAAAAGAACGAGTAACTTCATGCTTTTGGCACACAAATGCTCTCTCTGTATCCACCTTCCATCACTGAAAGACTGTTTCCTTTTGTATTTATGTGCCATGTCCTCTTACTAAAATTGGTTAGTCAGAATGGTAGGAAACCTGGGAATCATAGCCAAGACAAGTATCCTTATCCGAAAATGTGACCCTCTTTTTCTCAGCCTCTATATACCAATCTCGCTTAAGGACCCTACTTGGTTTGTGCATGGGTCACAAGTCCATGCTTAGGATCAATTTCTGCTGCCAGAGAGATGGATAATAGAACCAAGGCCTGACCACAATTCTGGCCATTCCTGTGTTCTGGGGCCTCGGTGCATGCCCAAAAAGGGGAGATGAGAAAGCTTGATGAGCAGACTAAAAAAGAGCTACTGCCCTCCACTCTAGCTGATTAAACATGGCTGTTAATGAAAAGGCTGTCCTGACACTTTACCCTTGGTAACATAGCAAAACAATGCTTTCTTTTTGTTGTTGTGGAAAGGGCCGTATCTTGCTTTCTGTTTTGGCTTCCAGCATCTCTCTCCACTCTGAAGGAAGAGCCTTTCAAAACATCAAAGTGAAACAACACAGGGAATATATACTTGGCTTATTGAAGTGGAAAGATGCTGAGTTTGTCCTTAAAATGCAAATATATGAACCTTTTCAAACCCCTGGATGCTCACTAACAAGAGAAACACCTGTCTGATAGCTTAACGGTGACAAGTTAGGTCTTTATTTCATGTGAGTTTTTTTTTTCCCCTGGTAGAGGAAACACAATTTGACCCCCAGACTACCTATAAAATTTGGGTAAAATAAGGTAACTTATACACAAGACTGTCATAATCCACATAAATCCAACATCATTTAATACTTATCTTTTCCACCATCCTGGGGGAAAAAAAATTCAGAAGAACCATTTATATTCTACTTTCCTATTCTATTTACCTAGACTTTTCCAGTCATCAATGGAGCAGAGTTTAATTTTTTGATAGAGAGAAAAAATGAAGAATTAAAATTGTAATTGGAAAAATTGCCTAAATCAGAATTGCACTTCAAGATGCTTGAATGGATGGGCCAAATAAGTTCAGGCATCAATTAGTTTCCAAATTGAATTAAAATATATTGAGTTCTAAGTCAAAAATCTAAAGGCAGCCTGCTGGAATAGAATGGGAATGATCCGGGTCTAAAAGGGTAGTGCAGACAACACAAAGCAAGGAAAGATTATGGCATTTTTGCTGACCTGAAAGAACAAAACAGAAATCTTAAAAACTGTTGGTAATTTATTATAGCCCATTATACTAATATTGCTGTTTACTCCAAGCTTGCATAATGGGGGGTCCCTTTTGATTCCACACATCACAATACACAGTTCTAACCCTCCTCTCTGCTCCTTTGCGGAAACCCTTTTTCTCTGCCATTTGCTGTGTGCAGCAGAGATGACCTGTGGTAATTGCTGAAGACATTTTCACCCATATTTTTTAGCAAATGTAATTTCCTTTTGATGCTGCCACGTCTTTCCCCACCCTGCTGTGACAGCAAACTCCAATAATCATGCCACTAACATTCAGATAGAGATCAAGTAATGCAGCCAGCTGTATCACAACTTTTGACTTTCAACTCTGTACTTACTTGGGTGCACATATTACCATTTGAGGAAATGAAAAACATTTTTTTCTCTAATGAAAATAGCTTTTGGCCTGAGGTGAGGCTGGTGGAATTGTCCTGAGTTTTTACAAAAATAAAAAATAAAAATCTTTTTCATATAATTTGGTTCTAACAAAAGTCCTTTTAAAAACAGTGAATGTTTTTTTCTTTAACATGCATTTTCAAAGCACTGCATGACTAAAATACTAATTAATATGGTTTTGAAGAAGTGGTCCTAGTTTTCAAGACTGGCTTCCAAATAGTGAGTCTTTAAAGTAATTTTTTTGAAGGAAGGAAGAGAAGAAGGTAGAGAAAGGAAGAAGAGAGTAAAGGTTGCATAACAAATTATTTCAAAGCTTAGTGGCATAAAACAACCGTTCGTTATGTTCATGGATTTTGTGGGTCAGAAACTCAAACAGGACACAGCAGGAATGGCTTGTCTCTCTGCTCTCTGTTGGCTGGAGCTTCTGCTGGAAGACTTGAAAGCTAAAGTCTGGAAGCATCTGAAGGTTCACTGATTCACATGCCTGGCAGTCAAATGCTGGCATTCGGCTGGAGATCTTAGCTGAGGCTAGCGTCAGCTGGAATATATAGGCAGGTCTCTCTGTTGGCCTGGACTTTCTCACTCCATGGCAACTTGGGACCCATATAATGTCCCCCAAAGGACCAGGTAGAAAATGATATGTATCAGTATCATTTTTCTAGAACACACAGTGAATTGATAGACTAACATCTCATTGGAAACCAGCCAGGAAATATTATATGATTTGAACCAAGGTCACTCTCCACATGATGTCATCTTGAGAAGGAGAAAGGAAGGCTGCCCAAGCAGAAAAAAATAGACTTGATAAGTTGCTGAACTTTGAACTATTTACCCAAAGAAGATTGTTTCATACCTGAAGACTCTAAGTTAACATTAAACATGAAGTTTAAATATTTTCTGCCAAAATGAGAGTCTAAGAAAAAGATGAGATCAGTTATAAAAATCATAAAGAGAGCCACTTTATTTTTATGTCTGAGTTTTAGTACATGCACATCTTTGGTCCCAGTAAACTAGGAATCTGTTTAAGTTTTCAAAATGTTTATTTTTTTTAAAAAAAGCTCTTCTTTAGAACATAAGCTACTTGAGGTGATAAACTATGACTCCTTTCATGTAATCAATTTTATTGAACATCTATCATGAGCAAGGCATTCCAGTAGGCACTAAAACAATATAAATGAATGACCTAGTTCCTGCTCTCAAGGAGCTCAGCATCTGTAATATAGAAAGACAGCAAACAATCATTTTAATGGGGATGCTCTATAGGTTCATTCAAAAAATAGACTCCATACATGGTCTCAAGACCAAAAATGTAGAAGTCATCAAAATTGTATACAAACTAGAAAAATATGCCAAATCTACAGATGTTTTATTATCTGCTTAGCTCAGTTGGTTAGTTCAGACTAACAATAAGATCAGGGTAGTGGATTTCTTTACTTTGTGGCCCAGTTAGCACTGTACACAGACAAACTCTGTCCCAAAGCTATATGCTATATCCAGTCAGTCATTACCTTGAAAATGCATGATTAGAAGTAGGACTGATTCCCAACTGTAAATGATTGACAGACATTCATTCTCATTATTAGAAATTACCTTAATGCTGTGGTTCTGTGCCACCAGGTCACCATATAGCTAGAAGAGATGTCAGTTGTGTACCATT
>VBSM01003159.1:275653-285838 GCA_008086735.1 Cheirogaleus medius | reverse complement strand
CTTTATTTCATTCCAGTTTATGGTTAAATACCACCTCCTCTGACCACCCTAAAATATTCCTTTCTCCTATAACAGTTCTTGCTTTACAGTCAGGCTTACTGTTCTATACAACTCTCCACACTGAATAATTATCCTTTTGAAAATAATTATATATTTATTTGTCTTCTTGTTTACTTTCTATACTTCCCCCACTAATATAAGTACTTCATTAGAGCAGGGACATTTTCTTTTCTCCATGCTGAAAGAATGTTTCGCATATACTAGACATGAAATAAATGCATGTGAGTAAATCACAGAGTCATCCAAAAGGAGAAAAGGAGTGAAGGTATTTAATCCAATCCTGAGACTCTGATTAGTGTAAATGGAGAAGGAATTTTAAATATGAACTTGGGGGATGCTATTTGAAGTACCCTCCAAACAAGCCCATAGAAAAATTATTCTAGATTTTTTTTAAGGTTAGGAACAATTAGAAATTAGGAAATCAAATCAAAAGTTGCAAGATAAGGGGTACCTGTTGAAAAGCCTTGTTAAGAAGTATTAATACCTGTGAATAGGGCATTCCTCTTATCCCTACCTCAGAGAACTCAATATCTTTTGCTTTGGGAATAGCCAAGTCACCACAGATAAAGATAGGAGACATGACAACAAAGAGATAAGTTTTAATTTCAGAGGAATGACAAGAATCGTTTGAGGTTTAGGGAAAGAATATGAATAGGACAACAAGAAGCCCTAAAATGTGCCAGAACCATCCACCATAATGAGAGAATTCATTTTCTAAATGCTTACAGGTACCAGGTACTGCAGGTGATGCAGAATGACTTGAGTGGGTTAGCTCCAATTATTTACCATTTTCATTAATGTTCCTTAGCTCACCCACATGGTTTAAGTAAATTAACCAGCTTTTAACTTGGACACAAAAGGTTGGGGGTGGGGCTCTTATTTGGTTTTTTAGAACAAAAAAGATAGTAATACCACCCATCTGCAAGACCCCTTCACCTGTTCTTCCATAATTAATTTCAAGAATCAGGCATGTCATGCTTTAGGATAGATGTAGCTTACAGTTAGCCTGATGTTATGATTTTTCTAGAAATGTATTTCCCATCCCAGGAAGAGCTAAAGGACTTGAGTAGGGTCTTGGAGTCTTGTCTCAATGTAGAGGATACAATAAAAATTTTAACAACTTAAATCTGTACCTAGAGATCAGGAATTTAAAGGGTTTCTCCCAATTTCTGTCAACCTGAGCAGAACTAGCTTCTCTCTGGTGTCTCTCCTCTAAAAGTAATACATCAGAAAGAAGGGTAGGGGAAATTCCTCAAGTGGTTATATCATACTAAGACCCAAGAGAAAAGAGAGAGGCTGATATTATTGGCTCAACCACTTTAATCTTTTTTAGAGATTCAGGAAACAAACTTAATATATGAGAGCATTACTCTGGCAGCATCCTGTGGACTGGCAAAAAAATTATTTTTTAATTCACTTGCATATCTGCAAAATCACTAAAAAAGCACCAGAACTCTAAGGTTAGGAATAACAGAAAGACGCCCACATGTCCTATTTGTATTTAACATAGTACTGGAAGTCCTAGTCAGAAAAATTAAGAAAGAGAAACAAATAAAAGACATCCAAATTGGAAAGGAAGATTTTAAATTGTCCCTGTTTGCAGACAGCGTGATCTTATATAGAGAAAACCCTTAAAGACTTCACCAAAAAACTGTTAGAACTAATAAAAGTATTTAGTAAAATTTTGATTATAAAACCAACATACAAAAATCAGTAGTATTCCTATATATTAACAAAGAACTATCCAAAAAAGAAATCAAGAAAAAAAATCTTATTTACAATAGCTGCAAAAAAACAAACGAACAAACAAAAACCTTAGGAATAAACTTAAATAAGGAAGTGAAAGAACGGTACACTGAAAACTATGAAACATTGATGAAAGAAATCAAAGAAGATACAAATAAATGGAAAGACAACTCATGGTCATGAATTGAAAGAATTAGTATTGTTAAAATGTCCATACTACTCAAAGTAACCTATAGATTCAACGTAATCTCTAACAAAATTCCAATGATATTCTTCAAAAAAATAGAAAAAAGCAATTCTAAAATCTGTATGGAACCACAAATGACCTCAAATAGCCAAAGCAATCTTGAGCAAAAAGAACAAAGCTGAAGATATCACACTATACAACTTCAAAATATACCATAAATCTATGGTAATCAAAACAGCATAGTATTAGCATAAAAACAGAGACATCAAGCAATGGAGCAGAATGGAGATCCTAGAAATAAGTCCACACTTTTATGACCAATTGATTTTGGACAAAGATGCCCAGAACACAGGGAAAGAATAGCATCTTTAATAAATGGTCTTGGGACAACTGGATATCCACACACAGAAAATTAAAGTAGACCTTTATCTCACATCACATACAAAAATCAACTTACTATGGATTAAAGACTTAACTGTAGAAGCTAAAACTATAAGACTACTAAAAGAAAACATAGAGGAAAAGCTCAATGACATTGCTCCAGGCAAAGATTTTTTGGATAAAACCCAAAAGCACAGGCAACAAAAACAAAAATAGACAAAGTGCATTATACCAACCTAAAAGGCCTCTGCACAGCAAAGGAAACAATCAACACAGTAAAGAGACAACCTATGGAATGGGATAATATATTTGCAAACCAGACATCTGATAAGGGGTTAATACCCAAAATATAAAAGGAACACATACAACTCAATAGTAAGAAAACAAGTAACCAAATTAAAAAATGAATAAAGGATCTGAATAGATATTTCACAAAAAAAGACATACAAATGGTCAAGAGAGGTATATGAAAAAATGCTCAACATCATTAATTGTTAGACAAATGCAAATTAAAACCACAGTGAAATATCACCTCACACCTGGCAGAATGGCTATTATCAAAAAGACAAAAGCAACAAGTGTTGAAGAGAATGTGGAAAAAAGAGAACTCTTGCACACTGTTGGTAGGAATGTAAATTAGTATAGCCAATATGGAAAACAATATAGAGGTTCCTCAAAAAATTAAAAATAGAACCAGTATATGATCCAGCAATCCCACTACTGGGTCTGTATATCCAAAGGAAATGTAATCAGTATGTTGAAGAGATATCTGCACTCCCATGTTTACTGCAGCACTCCAAGACATAGAATCAACCTAAGTGTCCATTAACAGATCAATGCATTTTTTAAATGTACTATATATGCATAGTGGAATATTATTCAGCTATAAAATAGAAGAAAATTCTGTCATTTGCAACAAAAAGGAAGAAGCTGGAGGACGTTCTATTAAATGAAATAAGCCAAGCACAGAAAGACAAATGCTACATAATCTCACTTACACATTGAATCTTCTGTTCATAGAAGTAGAGAGTAGAATGGTGTTTACCAGAGTTTAGAATAGAGGGTAGGGGATCAGTAGGGGAGATATTGTTCAAAGGAAACAAAATTTCAGTTAAATAGAAGGAAAGAGTTCAACAGATCAATTTTACAACATGGTGACTATAGTTAATAGCAGCATATGGTAAATTTGAAAATTACTAAGAGAGTAGATGTTCTCACCACAAAAAAGATAAGTATATTAATGCATATGCTAATTATCTTGATTAGGCCATTTCACAATGTATGCATAGATCAAAATATGTTATATATGATAAATATATATAATTTTTGTCAATTTAATACATAAATTAAAATGTTTTTTAAACAAAGTCCTGAGCCTAAAGTATGACTAATTCATTTTCTTATATCAGAAGAAACAAACTATAAAAGAAAGTTCTCATAGGATTGGGCATTGGAAGCTTAAACAGTTTGGCTTCTGGGCAAAGCACAGTTTGCAGGGAGTTAGGAGGTACACCTAGTCATGTCCAGGTTTACCTCAAACCTCAAAGCCCTGTTTCTTTCTGAAGGAGAAAGGGAACTAGTGCTTTGCAGATGAGTCTCTCATTATCTCTTAATTAGGTTTATTGAGACACAAAGAGAAATTCATGAATTACCATGTTTCCCCGAAAATAAGACAGGGTCTTATATTTGTTTTTCCTCAAGAAGACACCCTAGGGCTTATTTTCAGGGGATGCATTATTTTTTTTAAGTATGGTATAACAATCCACATTGATTCAAATAGAATTAAGTCGTCTTCTTCTGGAACATCATCATAACTCTCCAAACCCCGAATTTCATCATGAATTTCTTGTGACTCTATTTCCTTTAGAACCACTGGCCCCAATCTCTCATGTCGAGCAATAGAGCTCTCACGGTGCAGATGAGAAGGGCTGCTCATCTTCTTTATCGCTCCGTGACGAAATGCATGGGTTGTGCAGATACTCTGCGTAGCCACGCTCATCACTAGGTCTTATTTTAGGGGTAGGGCTTATATTGCACAAATGCTTAGAAATCCTGCTAGGGCTTATTTTATGGGTAGGTCTTATTTTCGGGGAAACATGGTAGCAGCTACAAGAATCTGTACTCTTCCCATTTGGAAGAAGAGGACATCTTGTCAGGGCCACGCAGGTAGTAAACAGTAAGGCTGAAGCTCAACACATCTGTATGGTCTTCACCCTGAGCTATCATTTTAAGGGAAGACACATCAAGGAGGATTAAAGCCAAGGCGGGGAGGGGAACAAAGAAGCAGAGATTAGCAGCTTGTGACATCAGAGAACATATGTAACATTTCCCAGCTCCATTGGGGAAGCAGAAAGAGGGATTTCAGTGCCTCAACCAGATTTTAAATATTTCAGCCAATTATAAATCTACAAGTCATATGGGATTCTAGGGTGTTTGCTTAAGAGCCTCTGCATATGTTTTGGGGAAAGAATAGGAATATAAATTTTAACTATCACCTCCCAAACTTATTTTTTTTAATTGTTGAAGAGTGATACCACCATTAAAAACTGACATTATATACCTAGGAAAATCAGAACTACACAACCAAAAATAAAGATTAGCTGTTTTGCAGATGGAAGAGAGAAATTATTATTATGAGTATCTTTTACTCTCCATCTTATCATATATCTCTGTTTGAATTTTTGACATTTAGCATATAACTCTTTTATATTTGAGGGAAAATAAGATGGTTTTATTTTTGAATCATTGCAAAAAAAAAGAAAGATCAGCAAAAATGTTCAGAATATAAAAATGATTTTTAAAAATAAAATATTTTTAAAGTTTAAAAACAGAAATGAAGACATTTGAGCTAAGGAAAAAGAACTATGGTTTTAATTACCACTATTCTCTTGTTTTTCATTTTCAGAAAACTAGATAAGGTACAGTATGAAGGACATAAGAGGAAAGTAGCCACTTTCTTATTACTTGGAGGAAGAAGATTCTAAAAGAACAAAGAAGCTCATTGACAGGTGTAACTGTAGACATGTTATTAGAATAAAAAAAAGAATTCAAAATCATAGACATTTGTTTTATCTGTCGCACTTCCTTCTTCACGGAGGCACAGTGAATTTGCAAGCCAGTTACTAAAGAAGTGTGGCCAGGTAAGACAGAGAGAGGGAACAGAAGCCAGTTATTCCCCCCTAGGAACTCAGTCAATTAAATGCAGCCTGGAAGGGATCTAATCTAATATCAAAGATGCTGTCAGGGGATCAGTTCCCCAGAGTTTAGGGTTAATGATGTAGAGCATGGCAGTCTGGCCAAGAGCAGAAAAAAAGAAACCTCACCAAGATCAAGTGTAACTAGAAAAGACCAAAATAAAATAAAATAAGCATTTCTCAGAGTAATACAGGATCTTAGGCAAAACCTTTTGCAGACATACCATGATATTCTCCCTTGTAGCAGTATTTAAGAGGTTGGGTTCTCCAACGTTTAGCAAGTTTTACTGTAAATCAAGGTTTTTATATGTAAAATTATAATCAGCATTAAAGACTAACTTTCCCTGACATAATTCAGAAGTCCTGGGGTTTTAATCTAGCAAACCCCAAATTAAGTCCCTTTTCCAACCAGGATGCAACTGGATGCATCATATTTTATCTTAAAATTTTTGTACAAAAGAGCTCTGAGATAATGGTCATTGGAAAAATTGTACCTAGAAATCTTGCTGTGAGCTAATTACCTACCAGGCTATTGTCCACTTGGGTGAAAAATCAGTGACCAACACAAAGAGAGACAAAGGGAACTACTAAATGCTAGACCTTTACTGGCTGCAGTCAACAGAGTCCTTCTTCTAAAAGGCTGTGAATTTGTGAAAAGAATCTCTTACTATTTCACAGGTGAAGTGAGAGATGAAGTGAAAAAGAAATGACTATCATCCATTCAAATAAACAGGCAGACAGGCTATAGCTCATTTAGTGTCTAATTTTCAAAAGTTACTAAAATTCATAAGCAACTTTCTTTTTTGGTTTCATAAATTTCATTTCCAGCAATATGGAGGACTAGATATCCTGAAAATTCACTTCAACTGAAGAACAGCCCTCTTCTCTTTCTCTCCTTCTGCTTCCTAATCACAATTCAGGAGTTCTCCTAATAATTAGTTTAGCTGTATGCACTGACAAGAACAAAATAAATAAAGAAGACCACCAGGCCCTTCGAGACTTTGACAGATACTATTCTTTTCATTTTATTTAATGCTTTTATTTAACTTTTATTAAACTCTTTGATTATTTAACTTTTTCATAATCAATAAATATTAAGTCAGATAATAGAAAGGCTATATATGACAGACAGAGAGAGGCCCTTTTTTTAAACATTTGCTGGAATTACTCTATGATGGAAATCAAAGAACAAAGAACCTAATAATAGAGTTGTAGTAGGCCCTTTAGAGGAAGAATTAGGGTGTATTCCTCAAAGCTGTCATGGAAGCCTTAGCATTACTTAGTGTTTAATGGGTCTGAAAATACTAGTGAGAAGGGATTAAACTACTTTTCCCTTTTGGAAAAATGTTAACTCTTCTAGGATATCATTCGTAGAGCCCAGTGAGCCAGTTTACTCAATGGTGCATTAGTGGCCTCTAAAAATTAATGGACCTTTCAGAGCTTGATACTTATTACCTCATGAGGTCCAGAGCTAGGTATTGTTAAGGGAAATAAATAAATATTTTTAAAGCTAGGGAAACACAAATGTTCACACTGGCATGTTAAAAATGAGTGGGAGTTTTGCTATAGCCTGTTACCTAATTCTGAGCATACTAATCGTTTATTCGATGACATTTATTTAGCACTTACCGAATGCCACACATAGGGCTCATTAGCTTATATATGTTAGCATATTTAATCTTCACACGCACCCTATGAGGTAGGTACCACTATTTCCTCCAATTTACAGAAGGAAATTGAGCTTTAGAGATTAGAAAACCAGTCCAATGAATCCCCACAGAGAAAAATTTACAGCAACAAGGGAAAACATTACGTAATAAGCACACTAAACATTTTTGTTTCTGGACTACTGCCCAGAGGCCAAACAGCCACTGTGTTTCTCAAGATGGTAGATTACAACTTAAAAATGCATGTTAGTACACGATCTGAGGAACACAGTGAATTCCAACCACAGAATTCAGAATAAACCACAATAGCAGTAGAGAATTTAACACCAAGGGAAAACCACAAGCAATTAATATTAACAACCTCCCATCAACACTATAAAGGCATATTGATGATATTCAAAAATCACAGACCCACTGGATCATGACCCAAAAAGTTTTTGTGATGGTAATAGAGCAGGATTGATTAATATGAAATAAACTGTTTATTCATGTCTTCTTATTTGACAACCCATCATATAAATGCATGGGAACTAACAGAAATATTTGTCAATTTTCTTGGTGTTTGGCTTGGAACTTCTCTACAAACCCAAAATTCATAAGATCTGTTTGAAGTTTCTAACCACTGTTAACCTCCCAAGTCTTTCACCTAGGCAAAATTTAGATGAAAAAGTATAGGGTAGTCATTAGTGCTGATCTGTTGGATTTTCACATTCACTTACAAAAGGCCTTTATGCCAGCCATGAGTTATCTTTACCTTGACTACAGAACCTATACAAGAGAGATGAAGTTACTTTTCAGCATGTAGCTTAAAAATAACAGGATGAAATACAAACATGCAGACATATATATATATATGTCTACATGTACACTTGCATGTGCATACATATCTAAGAGAAAATTACAAACTTCTGCATGATAATAATTCTGTGTGTTTACACAAGCAACAAGCCAAATCCTAGAGGCTATCCACGTGAAGCACCATCAGCAGGAAACAATCTGATCCTCATCTTTATTTTTCCATATCATGACCATCCAGGCAGATAAGAGACAGCCATGTGAGGACCGCCTGCAAAACTCGATGTGCTTCGGAAGGCAGTAAAAGGTCATTGCCAAAATTTACAAAATCAATGGCATGTACAGGTAATAGATACATTTAAATTCCAAAATGCTAGAGCAAACATGCTTTTGAAATATACATGGGTTACGTGTATGACAAATAAAAGCATTACCTTCACATAGGATATAAAAATTTTAGGAAAGTCATTACCTCCAAAAAGACACAAATCTAATTAAGGAAAATAAGTCAATAAATTTATAAGGAAAATTGGGATATGCCTATTATTTAAGGTTGGTATCGGTCAAGAAAGCTAAGTATGTCCAGCTATTCTTTGGACTTTATCGGCAAAGGCATTCTAGCTAGGGAGAATTATGGTCTGGCACACTGCAGCAATACTGTCCATTTCTTTGTATCTCACCATCTATCAGTAGGTGTTTTGCTGATAAATGTTAGCTTATTAAATCTAAGTCAAAGAATTATAATAGTAAATACATAAGAAGAGATCATAATTTAGTCCAAAACAAAATAGAAAAGCAGGTTGGGTGTGGTGGCTCACACTTGTAATCTTAGCACTCTGGGAGGCTGAGGTGGGAGGATTACTTGAGCTCAGGAATTTAAGACCAGCAAGGGTATTGAACAAGGGTCTGAGCAAGAGTAAGATGCTCTTTCTACTAAAAAAAGAAAAATTATCCAGGTGTTGTGGCATGCCTGTAGTCCCAGCTACTCGAGAGGCTGAGGCAGGAGGATCACTTGAGCCCAGGAGTTTGAGGTTGCAGTGAGCTATGATGATGCCACTGCACTCTATCCAGGGTGACAGAGCAAGACTCTGTCTCAAAATAAATAAATAAATAAAAAATAACAGAAAAATGTTTTGGATCATGTACTTAATATTAGGAATTATGTTTTGTTAACTACAGTAGAGTGGGTTTTAGAGTTATTCAGGCTTGGATCCAAATCCTGACTCCCTTCCTTTACCTTCCTCCCACACTCATTCTTCCTGCAAATGTTAATAAATTCTTTACTCAATTTCATGCTGGGTACTGAGGAATGGAGCCATCAATCGGTCTGATAAAGAAACTGACAGTCTAGTTTAATGACCAACCTGGCAGCTTTGAGTCTCAATTGCATCGTTAGTGAAATGGGAATAGCACCACATATCATGGGTTTGTGAGTTTGAAGCTAGAATGCCTAATATAATGCTTAGTATGTGTTCAACAAATGCCAGTTCCCTTTAACTTCCCTACCTGAGTGCAGAATTAGGAGGGGAATAGTTACATTTCTTCTGCTACATGTGGAGAAGACTTCTCTCAAATCATCTGATAGGCTAGCAAATTCATATAGGAAGAAACTAAGATTGAGAAAAGTGAAGTGGCTTATCTGGGTTCACGCTGTAAGTTATGACATCATTTGGACAAAGAACTTAGTTCTTTCAACTTGCCCCGCAACCTAGTTATCTTTCACTAGATTATATTTCACAAAGACTATCACATATGTATTATGTATGTGTTCAAGAGCCCCTCCTATGAGCAATAAGGTGAAAGCAGCAGGTAACCTACAAAGGAAAACCCATCAGACTAGCCACAGACTTCTCAGCTGAGACCTTACAAGCCAGGAGAGACTGGGGCCCCATTCTCACTATTCTCAAACAGAATAATGCCCAGCCTAGAATTTTATATCCTGCAAAACTAAGTTCCATATATGAAGGAGAAATAAAGACCTTCTCAGACAAGCAAAGACAGAGAGAATTCATCAAGACAAGACCTGCCCTCCAGGAAGTACTCAGAACAGCATTATATACAGATCAACACAAAAGACACTCACCAGTGTAAAATCATCCAGAAGCTAAAGGTCAAAGGCCAGATACCACAATGGCTCAAGAGAGAAAACAAAGCA
>VBSM01003159.1:203602-263722 GCA_008086735.1 Cheirogaleus medius | reverse complement strand
CAATATTTGTACCCCCATTACAAGATGGAATAAAAAAATAAAATAAAATAAAAATAAATAAATAAATAAAAAATAGAATTGAGAAGGAAAAAGCACTTAAGACTAACTTTCAATACTAAACTATTCTAAATTATTTTATTTCTTTAACATTTGCATGTACAATTTTGATAGACAAATAGAAACAAAAAATGCAGATTATGATTATGCCTAGGGGTTAAGATTATAGGAAATATTTAATTTTCACCTTCATGCTTTTATATATTTTTTAAATTCTCTACCTTTGGTATATACTTCTTTTTTATTCAGAGGCGGGATAAACCTCAAAAGTAAAACAAGGAGGACTTCCACTGACAGTGACATGCTTAACCATGTATCTAGAGTATAGATCAAGCACAGATCACTGAAAATTTAAGATAAAATATATTTTTTAAAAAGAACACATGTAAAAATTTATGGCTAAGTATTTTTAAAAAGAGAGAAAATGGAATAAGACACTGGACAAGAAAAGAATACGTTAGGGTTGGATGAGTGATGATCTTACTAACAAGCATTCCAATTTCTAAGGGAAGCTTATTAAAATATTGATTAAAGCACCAAGTTAAATATGCATGTTAAATTTTAACATTTTATTGTAAGCTCTAAAAAAGCTCTAAAAGATTGTCCCTTTTCATAGCAGTTTTTAAATAGTTTTAGTATCATCTCAGAATATGTTGTAACTATCATTGCATGTCAATGAAGAAATTATGCATTATACACTAAATGATGCTGAGACAAGAGGTTGACTATATATGAAAGAAGAATCAAATTGAATTCTGCCCATACATCACAAAAATCAATTTCATGCAAGCAGAAACCACAATGAGATACCACTACATATACATTCAAATACCTAAAATTAATAAGTCTGATAATACCAAGTACGGGTGAGAATGTGTAGAAACTAGAACTCTCACATATGGCTAGTGGGAGTACAAAATAGTATGACCACATTTGGAACATTTTGGTAGTTTTTTGTAAAGTTAAACATTGAATTACCATGCCTAGGTATTTTCCCAAGATAAATAAACATGTGTCCGTACAGTGACTTGAATACAAATGTTCATGGCAACTTTTTCCACAATAGTAAAAAAAAAAAACAAACTAGAAATAGCCTGTTAACTGGTATATTGATACACAAATTATGGACTATCCACACAATGGAATGGAATGGGCCTGAGTAAATGGAAAATAAGAAGAAATCAACTAATGTTATGTACAACAACATAGATAAATCTTAATTACATTGGCTGAGTGAAAGTAGCCAGATGCAAAATAATACGTACCATGTAGCTCCATTTATATGAAATTCTAGAAAAGACAACATTAATCTCTGGTTATTCAACAAATCAGTGGTTGGTTGAGGCCAGATGAATTAGGGGGAACTGATTGCAAAAGAAAAGCAATGGAGCTTTTTGAGGTAATGAAAATATTCTAAATCTTGATTGTGGTGCGGCTTACCTGAGTGTATGCATTAGTCAAAACCAAAACTCTATACCTTAAATAAGTATATTTTATTATATGTAAACTAAGACTCAGTGAAATATTTGTGTATATATATATAAATACACATAAATATATAAAAATATATGCATACATATGAAGGGACTTCAAAAAGTTCATGAAAATGTATATTCTGAAAAAATTATGCATGGCTTTCAAATTATTTTCTACATCAAAATAAACTCATACTTACTTCTTATGTCTGAATATCATCTAGATTGCAGCATTAAGAAGGATAAGACATCAATTTGAAAAGAGCCCCTATCAGAGCAACATCAATTCTGCTGAAATTGAAGCAAGAACAAACATCAAATTTATGGTGAAGTGTGGGTGGAAGAAGGGCGAAATCATTGATGTTTTATGAAAAATTTATGGGCATAATGTTCCAAAGAAATCAATAACTTACAAATGGATAACTCATTTTAAGAAGTGACAAGAGCTTTGGAAGTTTGTGTGTTTCCAGAAATTTGTCCATTTTCTCAACATTTTCAAGTTTATGTGCATAGAGATTTTTATAGTATTCACAGATGATATTTTGTATTTCTGTGGTATCAATTGTAATACTCCTTTTTCATTTCTGATTGAGTTTATTTGGGTCCTTTCCTTTCTGTTTCTGGTTAATCTAGCAAGCGGTCTTAACAATTTTGTTTATCTTTTGTTTCATTAATGTTTAATTTCCATGACTTTGTGAAGTAGTGAGTGTTTTTTGGTGGAATTGATCTCTAATTTTATACCACTATGGTCGAGAAGATACATGGTACACTTTTGATTTTTTTAAATTTGTTGAGGTCTGATTTGTGGCCTAGGATGTGATCAGTTTTGGAGAAAGCTCCATGAGTTGATGAGAATAATGTACATTCATCACATACATTTTTGAGGAAAAAATTTATATTGTTCATGCTCCAATTGATGAAGACCAATGATTAACAGCAGAAACAATAGCCAACACCATAGACATCTCAATTGGTTCAGCTTACATAATTCTGACTGAAAAATTAAAGTTGAGCATTCTTTCCACTCAATGGGTGTCAAAATCATTGTGCCCAGATCAGGTGCAGATAAGAACAAAGCTTTCAATGGAAATTTTAAATAAATGAGACTCAAGATCCTGAAGCATTTCTTCAAAGAATTATAAGAGAAGATGAAACATGGTTTTATCTGTATGATCCTGAAGATAAAATACAGTCAAAGCAATGGCCACCAAGAGGTAGAAATGTCCCGTCAAAACAAAAACAGACCAATAAAGAGCAAAGGTGATGGTAACAATGTTTTGGGATGCTCAGGGCATTGTGCTTGTTGCCTTTATGGAGGGCCAAAGAACAACAACATCTGCTTATTATGAGAGTGTTTTGAGAAAGTTAGCCAAAGCTTTAGCAAAAAACTGCCTGGAAAATCTTCACCAGAGAGTCCTTCTCCACCATAACCATGCTCCTGCTCATTCATCTCATCAAACTAGGGCAATTTTGTGATCATTTCAATGGGAAATAATCAGGCATCCACCTTACAGTCCCGATTTGGCTCCTTCTGACTTCTTTTCGTTTTCTAATCTTAAAAAATCTGTAAAGGGCATCCATTTTTCTTTATGTAATAATGTAAAAATGACTGCGCTGACATGATTAAATTCTCAGGACTCTGTTATTTAGGGTTGGACTAAATGGTATCACCATTTACAAAAGTGTCTTGACCTTGATGGCACTTATGTTGAGAAATAAAGTTTATTTTTTATCCTTATTTTTTAATTCTATTTTCCATGAACTTTTGAAGTTCCCTAATTTATACATATTTTTTATGAATTAAAAACTTAAATGTTAAAGACAGAACCTTAAAAACTTTCTGCAAAAACAAAATACCAGAGAATAGTTCTATATTTTCTGGACAGATAATGATTTTTTAAACGAATCATAGAAACAAAAATCGTAAATAAAAAGATGAATAGATTTGACTACATTAAAATCATGAACTTCTTTTCTTCCACGATAAAACAGAAAGAGTGATAAGAAAAATCCTAACCAGGAAAAAGATACTTGAAACTTAAAATGACAAAGAACTAGTATCCAGAATATTTCTAAAACTCCTGTGAATCAAGAAAGACAACCCAATTGAGAAATGATAAGATTAAAATAAGCAATTCACTTCAGTGCAAATATGACTGGCCAATTAAATATATAAATACATGAAAAGATGCTAAATCTCATTAAGGATATGCAAATTAAAACCATAACTTGATATCATTTCACACCCGCCAGATTTGTTAAAATTAAAGTGTCTGACAAAGTTAGGTAAGAGACAGTAAGACTTTCATTTACTACCATGAAACAAGTGTGTATTTATAAAATCATTTCACATTACCTTATAAAATTGAATATGTCCGTATCCCATGACTTAGCAATTCTACCCAGGAGTAAAATATTGCAAATAATCAACAGCAATGGAGGTAATTTGGATATATTAATTTCCTTTAGAGCAGTAGTTCTTAAATCTTAGCCTGCATCAGAATTCCCTGGAGGGACTTCTCAAAACACAGATTCCTGGGCTCATCCCAGTTTCTGATTTAGTAACTCTGGGATGGAGTCCTAAAACTGGCATTCTAACATGATCCCACGTAACACTGATGCTACCAGGTTGGGAAGCACACTTTGAGATCCACTGCTCTGGAGTCATGTCCTGTTCCAGATTTACATCTGGCCAAAAATGTATAGTAAAATAATTCTTCTTTTGCTTAAGAGAGAGCCCCATGATATTTCAAGAAGCATTGTCTCCAAGAAAACAAAGCAGAAGAAACAATGAAATCAGTTTACTCCAAAAAGGAGTACACCTCAAAAAAAGTGGCAGCCTCTTTGATTTAAACCCATAGTAGAGACTCCAGGTTATTTGCTTTATAGTCCTAGAATCTGAAAATAAAACATCAATACTTTATCAACTGCAACAAATTAATCAATCATTTTCTAATTGTGAATCTTTTCTGCCAACATTTCTAGTTTCTCACTAATCTGCACACTGCTTTTTATAGAATAGTGAGTAAATTATGCAAGAGATCTAATTACACCAATTTTTCAGGAGACAAGATGGGTAAACTACGGACTTAAATAGCAAGACATGTACATCTGATTTTAATTTACTTTCTCTCAACATCAGGAAAAGGAAGAAAATTCCAATTACACGTTATATTTGAAAAATCTAATATAGACTGACAACTTCTAAACAATTCATTTTAAAAACAATTGTTTTGCAATTCCCAGAGATATTTCCCCTGGGATTTTCTATGACAGCTTTAAAATTATAAAATTATACAAAAATTGTGCAAGTCATATAATGTTGAACCAGATTTATCATTTCATGTTATGGCATCATTAAGCAATTTCAACAGAACCTAATAACCTTCTATGACTAATAAAAGAAGATACATGGTTATTCAGAGAGGTTTGGTTTTTTAGCAAGAATGATTTTAGCAAAAATAGGAAACCTCATAACATATGACCTTTTCATGTGTCTAAATGCAAACAAACTTATTCATATGGGGTGTTAGTATCTAGTCAATTTAAAATTATCATAATAATTATCATCTATAACTAATTTCCACTAAAAAGATAAATAAAATTATATGAGGTTCTATGAACAAATGGTAATTGCAATAATTATTAATAGTGCTATAACTGGAAAAATTATTTCATGATATTAAATCAAGGAGGGAAGAGATAAGCCTGAATAAGTATATGAGAGCTGGTAAGTAGCTAATAGGAAAGATGCAAAATCTGAAAAATAAATTCCGGAGAAGGAAATTGTTTGGTCAAGGACATTTCTCCATAGACCTATCAAAGATACCAGTGAATGAAATCTCATCATCAAAAGCCAAGATATGCCCCCTACTATATAACCTAGAATAGGCTGACTCACTCCACAAAAGCTGAAGCTTTCATACCATAAAATGGGAATAATTGAATAGGCTTCCTCATCTAAAAGTTGATACACTCCACAAAACTGTCTATTTTAGGAGCAAAGAGGAAGCCAAACTCCAAGGCCAGCTCTACTTAGCTGGCCTTGTCTCCTCCATCCAACTTGAGGGGCTGCTTTTTTTCTATTTCATGCAAAGGCACCATATAGACTAATGGCAGCCTTGTTAATAGAGCCGCCCTGTTGTTTTAAGAATTAAAGAAGTAGAATGGTGGTCACCAGAGGCTGGAAGCATAGGAGGAGTGGAAAGGCTGAACAGAAGTTGGTTAACAGGTACAAATATACAGTTAAATAGAAGGAATAAGTTCCAGTAGCTGATAGTACAGTCGGGAGATCATAGTTAACAATACTTCATTGTATATTTCAAAATAACCAGAAGAGAATAAATGAGATTTTCCCAACACAAACAAAAAATAAATGTTTGAGTTGATGGATATCCCAATAACCTTGATTTGATCATTACACATTGTATATCTGTATCAAAATATCACATATACCCCCAAAATATGTACAGCTATTATATATCAACTTTTAAAAACTTTTAAAAATTAAAGGAGGTAATGTATGTCAAACATTCAGTGTAATGACTAGCCATAGCAAGTACTTAATAAAAGCTAGTTATTACTAAAATTTCAGCTTTCATTAAAATCTGAGGATCAGCCCTATGAAAATATCATCATGGACAGAAAGATTTTTAAGACTGCCAGTTAAAGAAATTGTACTCTACCAGGATCCATTAAATATAAACATCCTAACTTCTTGAAGTGATGGAAAGCTTCTCTATGTTATGATTGTAGTATTGGTTACATGACTGCATACATTGGTGAAAACTTAATTTATACCCTTAAACTTGGTGAATTTTACTATAAATTATAGCTCAATAAAGTTGATTTTTTAAAAATAAAATAAAATAAATATGCTGAAGTTCTCCTGAGATTCTTTGTGCCTGACAAAAAGATAGGAGAACATAAGATCTCTCTTTCTTGTCACCCTAGCAGATCCTCTGCTTCCTACCTTGAACATAGTCACAAAAGGACTTGATTTCTGGACATTTGCAGCCATTTTGTGACCATGAGGTAATAAATCTCAGGAGGGAAAAGGGGAATTATAAAGAGGATGGAGGAGGGAAAAAAGACATAAAACACCTGGGTTCCATTACAACAGTGAACTGTCAAAGCAACTTCTCCCTGTTCTTTTGTTAATCCCAAAGGCAATGATGTTAGATGTAAGCTTTCTATGACTCTCAGGATAAAGTATTTTTACAGGTATTAAACTCAGAGGGAAATTTCTCACTTGGAGCATTATGCAAAGAATATTAGAGACTACAACAGACACAGTCTGCAACTACAAAGTGGTGGATATTTACTGTTGTACCCTTTAGTACCCCTCCATTCTTCTAGAAACAACATGCTTTCATGAACTTTCTTTCTCTCCCACTGGCTTGATGCCCCAAGCCCTCACTACTGTGTGCAAACACCCAAACAAAGCTTTTCGAACAATTTTATAATTCAGAAACCCTCTCCAAATCAACTGGCTGTTTGTTTGTTTGTTTTTAGTATAAATAAGTAAATAGTTTATCTTAGTCCCTCAGAAATAAATAAGCTTTTTACTATTTGGAGAAATAGAAGAAAATTTCTATCATCATTTCCTTGAAACTATGGCAGAAGCTGGGTCCCCATCGTGAAAGTCTAACTACAGTTGTCTTCCCCTATATTTTTCAGCACTCTACAAGCTATGAACTAGTGTGTGTGCAGAGTTATGTATGTCTGGATGCTGATATTGGTATGACACCCAGTGATTAAAATTTGAGATGTTTGAGATTTTTATACTCATGCCTAAGCATACAGACAGACCTTATTATAAACAATGTGTGATTTCAAGTTAAAATAAAATACCATAGGCTGTTCCTGGTTGAAATTTCATATTTACCCTCCTACTTTCCTCAAAGTCTCCCCATTCTCAGGATCTATCTTGAACCTCCTTTTGAATGGAGTTAAATGACATTAAAAACTATGAAAAACAATAACTTATACTGATTTTCCCTTCTTTTAAACCATAAAGTAGATGTCTGTGCTGTATACTTTTGCATCTTGATCATTTCATATTTAATTTTATTTTCAAATAAGATTCTATCCCACCAAATACAGCATAAAATGCTAAGCATATAATAGGTATTTGGTAAACACTTGCCTTTAAAACTATAACTCTTTATCATCTATCCAGGTAATGGGTAACATAGTAAACACAGAATGTTAAACTTATGTTTAGTAATTAAGTAAAAATATCAGATGCTAAATTAATAATTTTCTTTTAAAAATCATTGTTTTTAAGTTAAAATATCAAATCTTAGAATTAACAGAGTTCAGAACTTGTAAAACATTAACCATCCAGATAAACCAACAGGTTTTTCCAGGACCTATAACTAACACATTACATATGCACCATTGTACATTTTAACTAGTCAAAGGATTTTAAATTTATAATTTCTCATATTCACCAAATTCGAACTCTGCAAAACAACTCCCTCTCCACTCCCCACGCTATTCCCAGGAGAGAATGATTCGGGTCATCACCATTTCAGGGAGGCAGTGCGACACAGACATTAAGAATGTAGGCACTGCAATCACAATTCCCAGATCCCACATCACACAGAGGAACAGAGCAGGTGCAAAGCAGTGATGAGGAACACTCAGGAACAGAAGGAGCAACATTCACAGCCAATTTCTTAAAGCTTAGGACCAACAAAGGGCAAGATGATCAGTAGAGTCAATTCTTACCAGAATAGGACTCTACAGGGCACTAAGAAAAGTGTTTTATTTACTAGAGTTCTCACCAATAAGAAGGAAGAAAATGGAGAAGAGATAGAAGGGGGGACACCTGCCCTATTGTTTAAGGCTCAGAGTGAAGACCATTTCCATTGTCTTTTTTTATTAGTACTCACAATATTTGCAATGCACTATAACTTGTCTCCCCAGAACCTAGTTCATACAAAACAGGAATTCAGTCATGCAACTATCTATTAAACACTTGTCAAGTACTAAGCACAGAAAAGCTCACTGCACAAATATTAGAAATTATTTAATGCTACTTAGATGAGGAAAATGAGGCTTCAGTAACTGCAATATTCTTCCCAGCACACCACAATTTGTACGTGATTGGATCAGAAGTAGGAGCCAATTCTATAAAACATTAAAATTTCTACTCATTCCATTGTGTCATACTTAATAATTCTTTGACGATACTAAAAGGCATTTTGAGAAGTCCTCCCAGGTCTCACCGAGGGTCTAATGCTTGCATGAAATTTCTTCCAGAAAATTTCTTCTTGAAATCCATAGGGGTAAAGTTATTGAGTGGGGAGAGAGAGAGTTAAATGTAAGCTATTTTTATTCATTTTATTTGCACAAAGGAATAAAGAAGGAGTTGTATAAGTGAGAAAGTAAAAAAAAATGTGGGAAAACAGGGAGAGATTGAGAATATCCAAGATTCCTAACTCAACATACTTTACCAGTTTGCCTAAGGCCAGCCCTGAATTATCATCTCCAAATATCCTAGAAATAAGACTTATCTCAAAGAGCCAGCAGTCTTCATTAAATAAAGATGAACGGGAAAGAGAAGATGTGAGAATGGAATAACCCAAGTCCTACTTGCCCGAGGCAAAAACTTGGGGAAAAACAACATAAAACCATTTTCTTTCTCTAACCTGTGACATAATTCTGAATGCGCACATTTTGACTCCCAAGAATTTGATATCAATATGTTGGAATTTATCATTGTAAGTAGCTAAACCAACCCCTTCATCTTTAATATTTTATCTAGAAAACAGAACTAAGCATGGTGGTTCTTTTTAGACTAAAGCTCCATTGTGTGCTAACTATGCATTTGAGTAAGTAATTTATTCACTCTACATCTTAGTTTTCTGTGAAATGTGGATACTAATAGGACTCTTGTTGTGATTAAATTATTTGTTAAATGTGGAATAGAAAAGTGTCTGGTACATGGCAAGCACTGGAATGTTAATTACTGTTATTGGTACACCTAGAAGTTTCCATGAGGGCAGAGATGTTAGTCTGTTTTATACATTGCTATATCCCCTTGAGCCTATAAAGTGCCTATCATATAGGAGGTGTCAATAAGTTTGTCAATGAGTAAATTTTTAAAAAAATTTTAAACACACTTGAAGCTCTGACTTGGGTGAGGCAATATATGTAACCTAAACATTTGCACCCCTGTAATATAATATGCTGAAATTTAAAAAAAGAAAAGATATTAAAAAATTTTTTAAAAGAAAATATTTTTTGCCCAAGATCTCTAACAACATAAGCAAAAATGAAGTTGCCTTTGTAGTTAGCTAGTTGGTCAAATGCTTCTATTCTCACTCTGCCAGATTACTAAGTACTGCTTTAAAGTCCTCTGGGGTAAGCATTCTCTGTTTTCATAATTAGAAGTGTTTCAGGCAGTTTTGGCCCACCTCCTCATTTACCCCCTTGGTGCTTAATATCTCCCATCTGCTCATCAAGTTGATCACATCCGTTACAATCTCTAGGGAAGGAAAATACCACTTTCATTTAGGGTTCTGACTTTTATGAGAGAATGCTAGAGGTACTAAAATAATATTAATTAATGAAGATGAGGTCATCATCATTACTGGCATTATGGATCCCTCTATCCCTGGCTGGCCAGGTGTTTGATGGGCAGTCACTTCACGGCTCAAACCCCCATTGTCGGGGAAACTCTAACAATGAATGCAAATGTGACTTTACCTGCCTCGTGGGGTAATACGGCAAGCAATTAACAAATGTTCATAAAGTACTTGGAAAGAGATAATGGCACCATATAAATGTTACAGATTATTGCATCATGAAGCTTAAAATCATAATCGACTCTAAGATAGATTAATTGGAAAGGTAACAAAAACTTTCTCAAAAAGAGCCTCCTTTCAGTGGAATATCAAAAAGCCATTGCATTCCTGTGGTTAATAAATCAATACCAGATTCCTCCAGAGTAGAAGAGGGGAAAAAAATCAATCAATATCAGACCCTTCACCCCTCACCCACACCCCTCAAGGAATAAGAAGTAGCTAAAGGGTTGTGACTCAATTGGGGAGACAGGAACGAGGGAAGAGAATATGGACAAAAAGCAATAAAATCACTCCCAGTCCAGAATTAAGCCAAAGATACAAGCTGAGAGGCCTGGCTTGGAACTGGGTAACAATTCTAAGGTGCCATAAACACAATTCTTATGCAAGACACACAGAGAACAACATGGAAGGTAGTGTGAACATTAGGGAAGAGCATGCATTCTGATGCTTATTGCTCCCAGATTTGCACCTCCAAACTGAACCACTTATTCCCAGTTTCTTGCTTATTGTCTCCATCTGGGCAGTAATGAGCATCTCAAACTCAGTATGTCCAAAATCAAGCTCCTGATCGTTCCTCAAAACATTTGCCTGCCACCCCTAGTCTTCTCATTCTCTACAAATAGCAACTCTATCCTTTCAGCTGCCCCAGCTAAAAACTTTGGATCCATTGTTCACCCTTCTCTTTACATCCTTTGTCCAACCTGATAGTAAAACCTGTTGGTTCTATTTTCAAAACGTATCCAGATTCAGACAACTTCTCATCACCTTGACTGCTACTACTCTGGTCCAGACGACCATGTCTTCTTGCCTGGATTATTGATATAGTCTCCCAATTAGTCTCTCTGTTTTCTCCCTTCCTCCCCTTCGGTGTAGTCTCAGAAAGTCAAATCATGACATTCCTGTGCTCATAATCCTGAAATGACTCTCCAGTTGAGTGACTAAAAGCCCAAGAGTCTTCCTGAAGGTTTATAAAGAACCTATATGATGTGGCCCCTGTATCTTCTCTGAGCCCATCTCCTGCAATTCTTCTTCCCTGTTCCCACTCTAGCCAAACTGGCCTTCCCACTGTCCCTTGCCTGGGCTGGGCATGCACTTTCCTCAGGGCCTTTCCACTTGCTGTTCCTGCCTTCCCCAGACGTTCACATTGGCTTACTCCATCACCTCCTTCCCATCCACACTCACGAGTTACCCACTCAGGAAGAATTTCCCAAGCCTATCTTTCCCCTTTCCAAAATTGCAGTCATCACTTCCTTCCTGGTTATTCCTTTATCCAGCCTCTGGAATTTTTCTTCTTAGTACTTATCACCATGTGGCACTACTTGTTTATACATTTATTTTCTCTTCCCCAACCCCCTTTTGAATATATACTTTACACAAGGGCAGTCATTTCTGCTGATTTCTTTTCTTTTTTGTTCATTGCTGTTTCTTCATATCCTCAACCAGCATATGATATATTTTTAAAAACTGAATAAATATTTGTTAGTGTTTTTTTTACCATTTTACTGATCTTTGAAATCCTAAGTGCCAGAATTATTGCACTAATAATTTGTACTAAAAAGCCAAGTGGCACCATCAAGTAAAGATACCAGGAATGCAGTCAGCTCACTCTCAAACACCCAAATATACAATTTTTGGGTATGAAAATACTAAAGAGTGAAGTTGGATTTTGATTTTTTCCCATAGTTATTAATATTGAATACTAGCCCACTAATAAAATGCAAAGTTGGTTTTCACCAGATGAAACAGGTTGGAGGAGAAGAAATCAAACCAACATGCACATTTCATACTCTGGCACTATCCCTTGGATATAAGAGACAGTTTTGTTGAATAGCTAAAACAATGTTTTTAATGTGTAAACTCTAAAAGAAAATTAAAACTGGCAGCTACTTGATGTTTAGCAAAAAAAAAAAAAAAAAAAAGGAAAAAAAATGCCTCCTGTTCAGCAATCATAAGATCTGGAGCTGTAGTAATTCCTTCTAATAAAAAATAATTTATGATTTTCTCAGAGCTGAGAAAAGGATGGTGCACCTGAGCCTCTGATTTATAAAAAATGCATTCCAGCTCTTTTTTTAAACTGCAGCTTTATTTCAGTTTTAGACTTCTTTTCAGTCAAGGCAATTCATAATAGTAATTTACAAGAAGGTAGAGGCCACAAAAGGAAGAAAGATAGAAATTCTAGATTGCAAGGAGAAAGGGGTAGGCTTACGGAATCATCTTGGAAGGGCCTCAAATATGGCACAATGTCCTTCCTTGACCACACTACCTGAAGTCTTCCCCCAGTACTTCTCAATTATTTCATGTTAATTGTTGGCAAAGAACTCATCCCTTTCTTGCTATATAATACCTACTGCTGACTCTAGAAACTCCAAAAGACAAGGATCTTTCTCTCTGGTTTGCCAATGTCCTCACAGTGGCCAGAATGACACCTGAAAAAGAATAGGTGCTGAATACAAACTTGCTGAATGAATGAATGAATGAATGCATTAAACGTTTGATTTTTTTCCTTCTTGCATTATGCCCAGATAGAGAGGTATGATTTCAACTCTTGTCAATGAATGAATTAATCCGAACAGCTAAGAAGATTTAAGAGAAATACGTGTTTTTGCAAGGCCTAAATTCTCATAAAAATTAGTGCCATATAAAAGAGAGTCCTGTTAAGTGTAAGGTCATCTCTACTGCCCTTCCCCAACTCCCAATAAAGTAAATGAAATGTACATTTCTGTTGGCTTCTATTTGCTGGTTACATTTAGTTTTAATTCAAGCCAGTCTTCATAAATTCTAGTACTGTGCACAACATCTTAAATGGCTCTATTCTTTATTCAAAATCATCCCTCTCGCTCCCAGAATTGTAGTAAATAGATCTTCTAAAGGGGAAATAAAACTATTTCAACAACAGGCCTATTTCAGCAGTTTTTCAAAAGGTATTTTTTTCATTCCCTTGGTGAGAGTTTTCGTTTTATGCTTGGAAAGTTGTGTTATATATACATGTATTTTAGTCCAAATGGATGTGGCTTTTTTTGTTGTTATTGTTGATTTCAGCTTTCCTATTTTCCACTTCAGTATGTTTGCAAAAGCAAAACTTCATATTTCTCTTATTCCTCCATTTGTGAGTCTCTGTTATTGAACCCGTGTTCTCTTTTAAAGAAAGAATACTCAGGATACTCTGATATATATTTTCCCCAATGGAAAAAAAAATCAAATTTATAGATCAGAATATTTATAGCACATAATAATCTCAAATAACCTTTCATTTTTCTACACAACTTTTCAGGAGTGACTTACATGCATAAAAGCCTTTCCTAACATTTTCCTCCCATACACCCTAAATATCAACCAAGGATCCTCAGAATGATAATCTAGCCAGATACGATTCCATGCTACCTCCACAAATCTGGGAGGGATTACCAGAAAGGGAGAAAACACTTCAACGGCATGGTTCTTTCTCTCCTCTAATCAACAGCTTCAATACTCCCAATCCCTCTCTCCAGCCCCAAGCCCTATGATAATTTTAAAACTTTAGAGAAATTTAAAGTAATTTGAATTGATCCTAAGGAAATAGTCAGAATTGTACATAAAATCTGTATACAGAAGGGTTTATCACATTTTTCTATTATAGCAGTAAAAAATATACACAAACATGTAACCATATCAGAGAGAAACAAAAGACTAGAATGAAAGAAAACCATTTAACACTATGATTATCTCTGAAAGGAGGAATTATCAATTATTCTTGTTTTCCCCTTTTTACTTCCTTTGTATTTCTAACTTTTTGTGATCAACGTGTATTACATTAAAAATTAGAGTTTTAAAATGTTTAAGAAAAATCCCTTTAACAACAAAAAATAGAGTTGTCCAATCATGACTATTTTATTTTTAAAATGTTGTATTTGCCTTAATGATCAGATTAGAAGGAATAGGGTGTCAGACTAAGAGAAATTGAGAGATCTGGAATCATATGGTGAAAAATACACCAACAACCAACAAGTTTGTTGATACACAAAGGAACAGGAGAAGAAGAAAGAGGAGGAACATTTTTCCAATGCTGGAGAACTTATCTTTTTATAATCTTCACCCATTGTTATGAATCTTTTTGTTTTTTTCTTTTTCTCTTAGAAGTCCATGGAGTATATGTGATTTCTGATTGATTACATTATGAGTCAACATGACTAATGACTATTTTTCAGTCAAATCTTTTGACAGATTAGCATCAACTCACAGCTTTTTGGAAGTATTTTTTTAAAAAATCTCATCTAAATCCTTTTTTTCTCTAATGTTTATTTATTCTTTACTAAAAATATGGATCAATTCTACCACCTAATACATTAACTGCTTTCAGTTTTGTTTCTCTTTTCAGTTCTTATCTACAGACATATCCATCTCATATAGTTGTAAACATGTTAAAAGATTTCACATCCTGCTGTCTTTATTTAATTTTATAGATGAGATTCTTATTTTAAATAATTGTTATGTTTTTAATGCAAAGAAAACATAATTCTATGAGAGATATCTTTCCACTAAAGTTTAAACCCTAAAAGTAAATACAGCTATTAAAATTAATTACACCAAATTGCTTGAGCAAGGTAAACAGTAAACCCAGGGCCAAGTGCTAAAAACTTGAGGGAGTCAATTATCAAGCTATCTAGTAAAAGCTTTCAAAAATCGATAATTCTCCAGCTTTACTTTTACGATGACATTAGAAATAACATTTAGCTTTTTTTATATAAAGAACAATCTCATGGAAAGTTGGTCTATGCTAATCTTTTAAACCTATTACCAACATTTTATGCATCATAATCCTAGCTAAACCAGAGTATGTATATATTAATATATATATGTGTATATATATCTACGTGTGTGTGTGTATAGATATATATAGGTTCTCTAAACAACAGTACTTTCTAAAAGGGTCTCTGCCAGGCAGTAACACTATTCATTTACTAAATATTGCTTAGGGACTTAACCATGCATGACTCACATTAACATAGATGCGAGTTTCACAACCATATCCCAGGTCCATGGAATAAATGGAGTAACCCATTATTAGCTCTTCTCCTCTCACATCTATTTAACATGGATTGTAAAAAGAATTTGATTTGCTATGCCTTACTCCACTGCCAAATACCGTTAGGTTTATATTTTTAGAGTTTGTTTTTCATTTGACCCCAGGAATCATTTATCCTCACGAGTTTACAGATAGAGGGAAATCCACACCTTAAGCCATTATCTTAAGAATACTTCTTGATCAGCCTCCTGTCGTTTCTTAATGATTTTTGTTGGCATAATTATAAGTAAATGAAATTTGATACTCAGAAAAGTTGTTACATAGGCTATAAATTTGTGCCCTACTAACATGCAAACATTGCATATTCTCATACAACAGAGGGTGATTGTTTTACAATAGAGCAGTCTGTCAATTTTCTTTCCTAATATTACTATTAGACACCCAAATAATGATGCCCACTTAGGGCTATGTAAACTGTTAAATAGGAGGCACTTGTTTCTAAAACTCTAACAGTGTGATGAAATAAATTACAGCCTATCCAACCTAAGGAATACATCAAAACCATTGAATATGATGCCACAGATCTCTATTTAGTGTCCAGGAAAGATACTCAAGACATATGATCAATTAAAAAAATAAACAACAGTTCAATATGGCATGTGATCAAATTTCCTCCATATGTGTATTAGCATGCAGCGCTGAAGAATACACACCAAAATCTTATCAGTGATTGTCTCTCAGTGGTAAGACTGCAGGGGTTACCTTCTTTTTGCCTGTTAATATTTTCTATAGTGACAAATATAAACCTATATGCTAAAAAGTATGGGGGAATGTTTTAGAGAAAGAGAGAATGATTGGAGGCTAGAGAGAGAGAGACAGACCAGCTTGTCCTTCAGTTTGATATCAGACACACAGATGCTACTTCCCAGAAATGATAACATTGTTGATTTGGGTTAAGAGTCCAGAATTTAACAATCAGTTTGCAACTTCCAGGATACAGACAGTTAAACCTTAGAAAGCCAGGATGTCTTTGCCATTCTTTGTCCTGTGCTGCAGACTAGTTCAATTTCCTTACCCCCATGTCCTCCATTAATTGCCTTTTCAATGGATTACTAATAAGTTTTTGATGTTAAGCAAACATCAATGCTCCTATTAAAGTGAGACCAAACACTGTGACTATTTGTTTAATAACACAGTCTGAATGAAGGACGAAGTTCAATTAGCACTGGAGCTGATACAGGCTTCATTAGGAAGGAGAGGCAATTAAAAAGTGGAAGGCTGCAGGAGGCACTGATGTGCACATCATGCAGCCAGCAGAAAAGGACAAGCGGCACAGAGTTCCTTTGAAAAAACTGTAACCTGAAGACTTCAGACAGAAAGAAGGATCATTAGCACAAAATTAAGCACCCTAATAGGGTAATCCTTATTCTGCTAGCTCCAGAAGAAATATGAGGCCAAATCACATAATCTAAATAAACTGCAGGGTGTCAGGACAATTGAAAGGAACAGGAATTATCTAACAGGTAGAACTTCATTTAGCAAAGGGTTTGGTTCCTACACACTGTTCAATGGATGCTACTGAGCACTATTAGGGGAGTCAGAGAAACCACCTGTACTATTAACTAGCTGTGTGACCTTGAATAAGTCACCCAACCTCTGCAGATGTCTATTTCCCTTCTTACAGAAAATTAGGGGAATAAACAAATGAACTCTTCTAGTTCAAAAATTCCATAAATTTATGATTCTAATTGTTCATTCTTCTCATTCTTAGCCTAGTTATCCAGGAGATAATGCAAATCATAAATTGCCTAATAATTAACAGTAAGCATATGATTTTCTTACATGGAATGTGGTAGGGATAAACAAACATGCCATATATTTTTTAAGATACATATGGACAGGAGTTTTACTTCATTTCTAAAACCCCAGGATTTCTCTGGTTTATTCTAATTTTAATACGTGTCCAAGAAATTTTAAACTAATATAGATAAATCATATTTTTTTTAAAAAACCTTTTTTTTTTTACAGTGTTGAGTGTTTACAACTTAGTGCCAGATATTTGGAGAGAAATAAATGGGACTGAAGTACAAAGAGGGGATCCTTTCATCTATTAAATTGTTTAATGACAACTCAGTCACACCCCAAGGTCACTCTTGAAATCACAGCCTTGTGAAGTGGCCCACGAGGAGGATCAGACCAGCTGCCTAGTGCCTGCTTTGCCTCCAGAGCTCCCAGGAGGGAGAGAAAGCCAGCCAGCCTTCCGCAGTGGAAACAGAAGACAGGAGCACAGAAGCATTGTGAAAAGGGGCGAGAGAATATTAAAATAAAATAGGTAGGGGTATGAGTGGGAGGACTGTGATAACAAAGGATTTGAAAAGGAAAAATAATTGCACTCAAGTGCAAAAGTAAGCAATTTCACTTCTAGAAATTTATCCTCTAGAAATATTTATTCAAATGGGTAAAGACATGTTCATTCAACACTCACTCAACAAATATAATGTGGTAGCATTTAAACACAGAGCTAAAGGAGAAATGTGGGAATGAGTCAGGCAAAATACGGGCGGGAGTGGCTCAAAGGCTTGTAGGCAGTGGAAACAACCAACGCAAATATCCTAAGAGAGATTGTGCTTATCATGTTTAAGAAATAGCAGATATTTTAATGTGGTTGGTGTGAAGTGAATACAGGGGACAGTGGTACAAGGTTAGAAACGTAGGGGGCTCGTGGAGCGTTAGTGAGTTAGATGGAGGTTCATTGAAGATCTTTGAGCAGGGTGATTTGTATCTGATTGATTTTTAAAAGATCACTCTTGGCTGCTATTGAGAAGTAGAAAAACAAGCTGCAAGATGATGACAATAGTCCAGATATGAGGTAATGGACTGGACGACGGTGGGAAGACATGCTGAGAAATGGCAAAATATCTGCATATATTTGAAAATAGAGTCAACAGGAGGTGCTGACAGATTGAATGTGGGATGTCAGAGAAAGAAAGGCATCAAGGGCAATGTTGAGATTTGAAGTCTGAGCTGGAAGAATGAAATTGACATTGATAGAGATGGTGTAGACTAGGATACTCATTTCCTTATAGTTCCCTATTTTTCCATGATGACAATTGGTCCATGAATAATGGAATGATTACACAAATGATGGTGCAATAAACTAAGACAGAAACACACAACCTTTCATGGAAAGACATGTACAACATATGGTTGAATTAGTCACAAGTTACACAAGACCATGTTTACCTTGATGTCATTAATATATATTTTATACCTATCTGTATCTATAAATTCAAAATAATATACAACTAACTTTTATTAGCTATCTCTGTGGAAATTGTTAGGTGGGAAGAGGGGCTTTAATTAACAACTTATATTTTACCATTGGTAAAAGTTTTTAAAAATTAGCATAGTTTATTATTTATTAATGTTTAACATGAGCTATTTTTGTAATTTTTTAAAAGTTATATTTTCATTGAGTATGCATAAATAAAACTGCCTAGCCAGTGGAGGGGTGTAGGATTGTAGTTAAAAACTTAGATTTTGAAGTCAGACTCTGAATTCAAATGCTGGCTCTATACTGTTTGTTGGCTATGTGACCCAGAGAAAATTGCTCTACCTCTCTGTGCCTCAGTTCATCATCTTTCAAATAGTGTCTCTCTGAGAAAGATGTTTCTTTTTATAATACAAAAGGATGTGTGAGGTAGAGGTGTGTGTTTAAAGTTGGTGAGTTGAGGCTGGGCAGGGTGGCCCACACTTGTAATCCCGGCAATCTGGGAGGCTGAGGTGGGAGAATCACTTAAAGCCAAGAGTTCAACGCTAGCCTGAGCAACCTAACAAGACCTCATCTCTACAAAAAAAGTTAAATATTAGCTGGGTGTGGTGGCTCATGCTTGTAATCCCAGGTACTCAGGAGGCTGAGGTGGGAGGATTGCTTGAGCTCAGAAGTTTGAGGCTGCGGTGAGCTATAATTGCACCACTGCACTCCAGGCTGAGTGACAGAGTGAGATGCTGTCTCTGAAAAGAAAAAAACAAGTTTAGAATTGGTGGTTTGAGATAGGAGAAAAATGGTGGTCAAGGAAGACGGTATAATTTGATAGCTTAAAAGAACAATAGAACGAGACAAGCTTGAATTAAGAGAAAAATATCCCCATAGGAATAAAAGGCATGCACAAACTAGTTCAAAATATCAGACTGATTTTTAATTTTACAGAGAACTAGTCTTTTTTGAAATTCATCATTGCTATTATTACGGCTAATTTTTAGTACTCTTTACCATATATGCCAGAATAGATGGTGACCCAGAGTATGAATCTACGATTTTCTCTATAAGAAGAACCCTAAAATGTTTTTTAGCCAACTTCAGCTATTAACTTTTACTTAGACAAAAGAGTTAAATATTTCCTTCTAAGATTTAGTTTCTTAAATGTCTTTATATCAGTATGTTTAAAATCACACATTGTGTGAAGCATATTATGATCAGACAAAATCGGGCGCGTTCAGGGTGGTATGGCCGTAGACTGTGTGAAGTGTATTAATTTAGACATAATTCAGATATATCCTTCTTTACTACTCTCATATTCCTTGAAATAACTTTCTTTAAATTCTTCACATGAATCTTCATCATCATGTCATTATTGTCTCTGGACCCACATTTTGAGATGTTTAACAGTTTTCTAGAGCTCATTATATTCACTTCCATATAAACTGTTTGAAATTTCCGTGGTATAATTGGTGGCAATATTACCCCATGCCTCAAGTACCCATCAGCATTTCATTAGGGCACTTACCTTTCCTTCTCATCATCTTATAAAAGTAGATTCCTAATCTCTACAACTGAAACACATAGAATTTCCCCTTTTAAAGGACTCATAAAGATTTTGTTTACAATGACATGAAATGCTTAAAAGTCATAAGGTAAAACCTCTGGTAACATTTACCAAATATTTCTTAATTGTCTTTGCTTCTTTTTTAAACCTGTCATGGCAGATGATCTCTTCAAGTATCTAAAACTAGTATTCACTGAGGTCATTGGGGTTTATGTGTTTTTATGTGCTATTTTACAGTGCATCTCTCATGAGAGATTTCATAAGAACTTTTCAGTAAAAGTCACTACATCTTCTGATAATTTTGGGGGAAAGACAACCCTTCCTATGCTGAGGCACCCATCAGGCAGTATGTTATGCCCCTGTTTATGTAATAATGTCTCTTATAATCTTCAGAATAATTGTGTGATATAGTTAATATTATTGCTGCCATTTTCCAGATATAAAAAACTGAGGCAGTTAAGTAACTTGCCCAAGATTACAGTGTTAAAGAGTGATGGAGTGAGGACCTGAAACTCCAAAATCTCATGCTCTCAGCCATTACATTCTATGGAACTCCCAGTCAAGACTATTGGCATAACATCCATTTCGAAGAAAGGGTGAGAAAAAAAGAGAAGGTTCCAGAAAAAAGCACATATCTTTTTTATTATAAAAGATGAAAAATTCAACAGGAGAGGGAAATACTGTCAAAGCTGTTTTTTTTTTTTTAATCAACATGATTATAAATCTTCACGAATCAAAGAAAGAACAATCTTTCAGAGACAAAGAGGCACAACTATTTCAAGATATTTTTCTACAGAGGACATTACAGAGTTGAGTAAAATTTTCCTAAAAATGCAACTTGTTAGAGCCTGGAAGTTTTACTTAAGAAAACATTAGAACTTAGCCTTTCTGGCTTCTTAAAACAAACAGTAACGTGTTAGGCAAAGGAAGTATAGTTTTTCCTATGACTAGCATGTCTATGTAACAACAGTTTCTGTCATCAGTGGGTAGAAAACATCATACAGAACAGTCAGCTGTGTGAGAAGAAAAGAGGAAGCTAAAGTCAACAGTCAAGTCAACAAAATATGATCCAGCTCCCTTTTAAATATAGTCAATTACATTTTTATGGAATATACTGGATTATTCAATAAATATACCTTGAGTATTCATTATATGATTAGAACTTTGTTAAGCAATTTAAGCTTATAAAAATGGTCTTTCTCCTCACTCCATTTAAAATTTAAGAGTAGTTATCTTTGGATTGTGGAATTATACTGATTTTCATTTTTTCTCTTGAACTATATTTTCCAGTTATATCAATACAGGTTCACATGAGGAATAGATGAAACAATGATACATAGTCAGTGTTTTCAATAAATACTAGCTATTACTTCATTTTATTGTTATTGTAAGTGCTATTTTTATGGGACTTTTATAATACAAGTGTGTTTGGTAAATAATACAATACTTAGCCAATATTAAATAGCTTTTATTTAGCTTATTTACTGGTACCACAAAGCAATATATAATTAGGTACAATATATAATGGATGGTCAAACAGAATCATCAAAGCAGAGATCACTTTTGCCTAGACTGGTCAGAAATATCTTGAAAGAAACTTCAAGTTTCCACGAATGAAGAGGAAGCAGGAAAGAGCACAGGTAACCAACATTAGAGGCCAGTGAAAAAATAAATTAAAATCATGGAACTTGGAGTAGAAACAACCAAGGCATTGTGAGTAAACAGAAAAGAGCATTGAGAGCATACTGTGGTCCAATTCCAAGGTCACCAAGTTTTCTCCATCCTGATGTTCAAACACACACTTCCTAGATGAAGAGAAAAGCCATTCTTCCTGCTCCTGTGGCTCATGCTCTGGCTAGTCTCTCTCCATTCTTTTTACATCTTCAAGTCTTCTAGGAATCAGTAAGCTCACCTACTCTCGCTTAGTATAAGAGTAATAGGTAACCACATCTAGTGAAAAAAAGATGCTTCTCTGTACCAAGTAGTATAGTAGAAAGAACATGTGCTGGGAAATTAGCCTTAATTTCCAGTCCTAGCTTTGCTTACATGACTTACATTTCAAAGCCTCAATCTTTCGACCTGTAAAATGGAGCAGTAACGCACAGTTGGTGAGAGTATTAATTGGAAATAAAAGTAAAGCTTATGGTATGTTTAATATACCTGGAATATAGCTGGAACTCAAATAAGAGAAGGAATGGTTATGAAAATGAAGATAAAGAAGAAAAGGAAGAGGAGAATGAATGAAAGTAAAGGCAGAACTTCATTGCAGATCTTTCTTTTCTTGGCATCTCTTATTGCTGGGGGTCAGAAACAAATGGATCATAAGGAAACCAAAGGAGAAAAAAACGTGTTTTCAAAACTGATCTATCCTGATTCCAGTCTGCCTACGCATTTTCAGTGATGGATTTGTACATTCTGTTTCATAACTTGAAATTCTAAAAATTTCCTGTTAATTACTTACACAGAATCTGTAACACCCATGCTAATTTAATTGCTTTGTATTTTAGTGAGAGAACACTCTATCCCTTACGCTTAATGAAATGGGAAGTGATTGTATGCCCTTTAAATTTTTTATTATAAGTCTAAATTTTGCCTCAAAATGTAAACTTTTCATATTTATACTATACCAGCCAGTATATCCAAATAAAACTGACTTCATTCATTCATTCCTTTTTGCATTCATTTATTCATTTATTTGTTTATACAACCAATATTTATCAAATAACTTCTGGATCAGGACTGTGTTTGTTCCCAGGACGATAACAATGAGCAAAAGAGACGCAGGCCTTGTTCGCTTTACCCCTGAACTTCCAGTCTAGGGGAACCACTCATCATTCAGTAAGGGTAGAAAAGGGACCGATCACTGACTACCTCCAGCACACCGGACTCCATGAGGCACTTTATGACGATCTCATTTAACCTTAAAACAGCCACATGAAGTAGGACTCTTGTTATTTCCCAAAATTACAAGCAAGGACCATGAAACACAAAGGTTAAGTAACTTTTCTAATATACTCATAAGGTCAGCCTTAGGCAAAACAACAACTCATAAGGTCATCGTAAAGTGAATATGATGTAGTTGATCCACGGTACTGTCTTGCCCTCATTTGCTACACAGAGCCCCTGATTGGACTTTGTCTGTTTTCCTTAAATTCTACCATATGAAAGATTATAAATTCAGCCAAATTGGTGTTCATTAATATTTTAATCCTCAAACTATAGCAGCATTAGAACAACCTGGGTGCTTTATTAAAACACCACTTGCTGGGCTCCATCCCAACATTTAATCCAGTAGGTCTGGGGTGGGTTCCAAGAATGGACGTTCCTAACAAGTTCCCCAGGGATACTAACACTGCTAGCTTAGGGACCACTTTTTGAGAATTACTGCTCTAAACCAAAAGAACAAATAGGGCTTCTAACCCATCTAACATTAAGAGTTTGACATTAACAAAACAATAATCTGCAAAATTTTCCTTGTTACCTACTTAAAACATGGAAACAGGAACAATGGGCACATGTGAGAGAAGTTTGCTTGCTTAAACCATTTAACAGATGAAGCAAAAAGGTTCCAAAAAGTTACGTGATCTTTGCCTATAGAACCAGTGGCAAGGCTGAGGCCTGGAGTCGAGGCTGTGTGATATAGAGACTGGAGCATGCTCCTAACTCCTAGGCTAGACCTTCCTATGTGGAGAGTAATGAATAAATTACAGATATTACAGGGAATAAATGGAAGCCATCACACCCTTTACTGCCTATGAGGAGGGTGGAAGGCAGGAGGCAGGTAGATCTGGACTCCTGAGCAGCCTCCTCAAGACCAAAGCCAACTGACTTTCTTGGGCTTCCTGTATGCTCTTCCCCAGACCTATGGTTGACAATATGTGGGTTTGATCTGGAACAGGGCCCCCAGGAACCTGAATTTCTACTACGGAAATTGAATTTTGAGAAGAATTAGATAGCTGTTAATGCTTCAGGAAAATGTTAATCATGTCCAAAACAATCCTCTCCATTGTTGCTTGTTAAAATGTTCTGAATAGGTATTGAGTAGCTAGGTCAACATCAAAAGCCTAGCAGAGAGCCACTTGTCCTCCATCGCTGAATTTCCCAAATCGTCAATAATCTCTGCAAATCAGATTGGAATTGGGTTAGTAAACCTTTTATCTGTTAGCTGATCTGAACTAAAAAGAAGGCCCAGGAGCAAGCCAATACTGAATTAAATTCCCTAAAAATCGGCATTTCATAAATCTAGTCATCCCTGATTTTCAATAAACGCAACCAAGCTTTATTCGGAGCATCAAATCCCGATGTGTTACTCACTGAATCTGACTCTGATTAGGAAGAGGAAAAGGGGAGATTATGTGTTACAGGTTAAGAAACCACTTTCCTACCCAAGTCAGGTACTCATTGACCATAAGCCTACCCTACAGGTTTGTGCTGTGCTAGACCCTGAAATCCCCAAAGAGCATAAAATCATAGTCTCTGCCCTCATGGAGCTTACAGTCCAGCCAACAAGCATCTACTAATCAGCAGCGGCCGGGAGAACAATCCCTGCCTCGTTATACACATATGGATACATAAAACACATGAAGACAAGGTGGAAAAAATGACAAATCAAAGTAGATGGATTAGCATCTTCACTTTAGAAAGGAGGCACTGGGTACATTGTCTAAGCAACATGCTGAGTCAAATACCCAATTTTTCCACTCTATACAGGATGCAGGGCAGCACTGATCAAATCATACCCTATATTTGCCCAAAGATCTCTCTCCTACCAAACAACGGCGATTCCTGAGTCCCTCCATTACTCATCCCCTCCTGTTGATTATGCTATTTTTTCTTACCCTTTTATAAAGACAGGTGCCCCTTGGAAGATTTATTTCTTAAGCCAGAAGTTCTCAGACTTTGGTGAGTGTTAAGAATTTCCTAAAACATTTTTAAAAGTACAGATTCCTGGGCCTTTCCTTGAAGATTCTGAGTCAATTGTCTAGAATAAGATTTAGAAAACTTTATATTTAATGAACACCTTAAGTGTTCCATTTTTCTGATGCCAGACGCCAAGCTTCACAGGCAGTGTTTCATGGATTGCTCAAAATAGCCCTATTTGACAGACATGGAAGTCCAAGAAATTTAAATAATTTGTCTAAACTTACACAGCAAGAAAATGGCAGAATCAGGATCCTAACAGAGCTGCCTGATGCCCAAACTCAAGGACAATCCAAAGTTGGCAAGCAGAATGCCAGAGGCAATTAAACTCAAAACTAATAAGGTTTAAAGGGAAACGAAAGGAAGGTTCAGGTTCAGAGAAGGGAAAGGTATGCAACGAAAGCAGAAGGGGTTGAGAAACAGATTTCACCAGTATCTCAATTTTGCCTAGGGCCAAGTTCCGCTCATGCTAAGGCCAGCAGAAGTGTATCAGCATAAACAAGGTAAAGCAATTTCTATAAATGTGTCAGAAAAAAAAAAAAAACTTGAGGTTTTACATGCAATTAATTGCAAAGACATTTCTTAATGGCAGCTTCCTTTTGCCTTCCTAAATTAATGAGTCAGAAAAGCACAGCTCTCACTAGCATCCTTAGAAGTGGCCAAGCCCCCCTCCTGGGCTCTCATTAAAACAGAACACAAGGACCTTCAGCTAAATGCTGCAATGTCCTCCATTTTAGAAAGTCATCTCGATGCTGTAAAAACCATGAATAGATTCCTTCCTCAAATCCCTTTTGGCCCCAGAAGGAAAAAGGAAGTGGGGGAAAAGATGAAGATTTGGGGTAATGTGTTTTACAGCACTGGAGGTAGTTAATTCATCTGAAGGATGTTTTTTTCCTGTGAAGAAAAATGTTATTTTTATTGACAAAAAGTTATGCAAGTAAAGAGGATAGGGGTGGGAAAAAAAACCCTCAACTATTGTATGCAGAGAAACACATTCAACAACAGTATTTTCAAATTCTCGCTGACTGTTTTTACTGTAGGGATGGAGGGGCGCAACATATATTGGGGAGGAACTAATATTGAACTGATTTTCTTTTTATAACATCCAATCTATGAATAGACTAGATCTGGTGGGCTCCAGCTATCCCCAAATTAAACTCCAAATTAAAGGCCAGGGTGGGTGACTACCTGGAGGTTTGCTTTCTGCAGAGCCTTGCCTTTTAAATGAACCAACAAGGGCCCACCTGTGTTTGTTACATGTCCCTTGGATAATTAATGCTGGTAATAACACCTAAGTGTTAGCACACAAACCACCTGGAATGCAACTCGCGATTCTAATCACATCAGCTACCGAACTCTCCAAATGACCTTCTTCAAAACAATGACTGTCTTTGAAACCACAGAAGCCAACCTAGGAGGAAGCTGTTTCCCAGGATTTCGTTGTGACAGAGCATTTCCTAGAGCTAGAGTGGCACCAAGTGGTCAGGAATGGAATTAGACTGCTGGATTGTATTCACGTCCTCTGGCTAGTCTGCACGTAGAGCAACCCAGTTCCGTTCCCAGGCAGCCAGAGGTTGCAGCCCATCTCCTAAAAGCAGATCAACAACACCACCCGAGAGGAAAACAGAGCCCCAGACACCCCTGAGCCTTAAAGGTGGTTCTGAAATGCACATAAGTCCTAAACTTTGCTAAATTTTAAGGTCTATACTTTAACAAACACTAGAGAGAGAGAGAGAGAGAGAGAGAGAGATGGGTAGCAATGAGGACCAACATATTCCACATCATTGTTTATAATATTGACATGAGATTTTCTATTTTTAGCAGTCTGTCTGTGTCATCATGCCCCACGGAAGATGGTGAGAAATATTACAGATTAGAAAGGAGGCTAGAATGATAAAAAAAAAAAAAAGGATAGAGAGACGCCAGTCAGAGAACAGGCTGAGGGCTCTGTGACTTTGTACAGTCTCTTGTTTAACTGCTGAACCAATATTTCCTGCTGTCTGTTAGCTTTTCATGTCCCCAATCGTTTTGTTTCTCTCTCACACAGTCTCCCCACAGACCGGTGTCACTACTACATGTTCTGATTTTTCTCTCTTTATATATATATATATATATATATTTTTTTTTTTTCCTAGCGTTTTTCTTCCTGTTTTTCCCCCTAATGGCTTAGACTCAAATAACTTGGGTGGCTTCAAAGATCAGGATCAGAAAGGGTTTCTCCCTCCTGTGGCTTCATATAATTATAGACATATCATTTTCCCACAATGCTGCAGCATCGTTAATCACTTCAAATACAGAGAAAGCCAGGCAAGCTTTTCTGTGAACAGAGAGCTCAGGGTCCCATTTCAATTTGTGATTATATCAATAATCTCGAGACTGTCTTGTGTGAACTAAGCCATTATTTCTAGAGAAACGAGAAGGACACTGCTAAAATCATATAGGCATACCTTTGCCGACACAGGGAATATATGTTTGTATGATATGAAATTCCAGGTGACATTTGTCAACTGCTTTGTCCTGCATTTCTAAGTGGCAGAAAGGCAATTTTGTCTTCCCTGTCAGGACATTCATGTAGAGAATTGTGAGAACCTCTATCATTAAAAGCACAAATTATCTATGGATCTCTCCTACACACAGCAGAGGCCAGTATGAATTTAAACTGCTTATAGATCAGAACAAAAACAATAATAAATTAATCCTTATGTACTTTTCTAAAATAAAGTAGTGCAATTTTTGAGCTGCAGCCCCTATACCCTGAGACCACTGGCAAACCTTGTAGCAATTTCACAGATAATCTTACAGCAGATTGGAAAGATTAGAGGAAGCAAAATTTCTAAAGAAATCATTTCTTAGGAAAAAAGAAAGAGCTTAACATAAATACTGTCATTTGTACTGATTATTTCTCATGAATACATCTTTAACCAGGGGATCTCCAAGCATAGAATAAAAATATCATATACAGTCTCCAAACAGGAAAATGCTTTGATTTTTCAAATAAAGATAATAAATAATGAGGAGTAACACAAACCTTGTTTCCTAAGGTCAAACAGTAGAACCAGACTGCAGGAGGCAACACTGAGGTACAATTTACCTTTAAAGAAAACATTTTCATTGACTCAAGAAAATGTTTATTGACCACCTGCTATATTCCAGGTACAATTTTCGGGGCAGGAAGGACACAAGGCCTCTGCCCTCATGGAGATTGCATTGTAGTAGGAGAACCATAGAAATTGTGCTGCATAAAAACAAGAAACTAATGTACTATTATGTCAGGTAAGAATACATGCTATGAAGCAAAATAAACCAGTTAAAGAACTACATCCTGATGAGAGGTACAGCTGTGGATAGGGTGGTTGGGGAAGGTTTCTCCAAACAGGTCATAGACATGTAAGAAGTGAGTCATGGGGATGTCACCAGCAGTAACGTTCCTGACAGATGGAGCTGTGAGCTGCAAGGTCATGAGGCAGGGACATGTTCTGTCTGTTCAATAAACAGCAAGAAGGTCAGCACGGCAAGGGGAGAAGGGTGACAAGTTAGCACAGGGAGGCAATGAGGAACGAGGTAATGTAGGGACATTGGCTACAGTGAAAAACTTTGGATTCTTTTCTAAGTATAATGGGAAGCCACTGGAGGACCAATGAGAGAAAGCCAAATGACCTCGTTTATGATTTCAAAGAATTACAGCTGATGCTGGGAGAACTGACCACAAAAGGGTGAGAATAAGACCAGATAAGAAGTTATTACGGTATTCCAGGAGAGACAGAAAGATGATTTGAATAGAGCTATATTAGTGGAGGGGGAATAGAGAAATAAATATTTCTTTAGCAGGGGTTTTTATTTCAAATTCCCATGGCAGAACTTAGTTCTTCTGTACAAAAAGAGAAAAAGGAGTTAAGAGGCAAAATCACATTCAAGTTTCCTGGGGCTTATAGAAGCTATTCCAATGTCTAGGGCTCTGCATGGTCCCTTGTATTCCTACCACATCAATCCAATATGGTGCCTGGACACCCCACAGTCTTCCTCACTTACTAATGAAAAGGGAGAGGAAAAGGAAAAAGAAAAATTTGGCTTGCTGTAGTTTAGGGAGAAATTGAGTCATTCTTCATTGGTTTGATGAATCAGTCATACCGAGGCAGGATTCAGATCATTGCCAATTTTATCTAATTAAACCTATAGCTGCCAAACTCATCTATGTTGAGTCATTATGTTTTCACTACAAAAACAGCTATTATCCAGCTGATCTTCAGTATTTTAATACCTTGCACTTCAGTTTTTCCTCTTACTGACATCACTAGGGTGGTGCTACTTTTTCAAGGGATCCTAGCTGGCTGTATCCACAGTCATGATCCAAATCAGGAAGCCGTTTCCCAAAAGTGCCCTTTTATCTACTAAACCACATCATATAACGGTCACAAACAGCTTAATAAAAACTAAAACTAAAAACATAAACCCTACAGTGTCTAATATATTACCATCCAAAGACTGGGAACACTTTAAGTTATAGAACATTTTGTTTTGTTTTCATTTTTTTTTAATTTTTTATTTCAGCATATTATGGGGGTACAAACGTTAAGGTTATACGTACATTGCCCTTGCCTCCCCTCCCCCCTCGAGTCAGAGATTCAAACGTGTCCATCCCCCAGTTGGTGCTCATCACACTCACTATGTATGTAAATACCCATCCCCTCCTCCCCCCTCCCACCTGCCCGACACCCAATAAATGTTTTTTCCTTTTTTTTTTTAACATTTTGGTTACATTTTATATCTTTCCCTCTCCCTAGCAAGGGTTTTCAACTATTTACTTATTAATAGTACTGTGGGTATATTACTGCTTTAATTACTCAATTTATGAAAAAATATCCTTAATATATGCAGGTATATACCTTCCAAAGATCAACTGCCTTTTAGAAGCATCTTGGGCTTTGAAGAAAAACACAGCTCCATTCATTCATTCAGCCAACCACCCATTTATTGAACAAATAGTTATGAAGCCTCCTGTTTCTGCAAGGTCCAATGTGCAAGGCCCTCTGAACTGAGAATATTGTGTTGAACAAGACAATAATATTTCCTAGAGCTTATTGCAACAAAATTTTTTAAGGGCTATTGGATTCATTCAATGATATCACAAATATTTATTAAGTACCTATTAGGTATGAAATACTGTGCTCAAGGTTGGGGATATAATCGTGAGCAAAATAAACAGAATCCCTGCTTATTTAGTCCCTCATACTCTAGTGAAAGAGTCATAAAGTGAATATCTATTTAAAAAAATATACATATGAATAATTAATATGAGGTTGTCCTTATGACATATAACAGAAAAGCCAAGTGTTATAAAAATATGAGGGAAAGAATAATTAATTCCAACTTGGATACTGAGATTTGAGGAAAGTGCTAAGGAGGGGTAGGATTTCAAGGGAAGATCTAGGGAAGATACTTGAAAGGTTTGAGAACAATGAAAGTCCATGATCAGATGTCCATTTTAGGATTTAACTCTAATAGCGGCCAAGAGGAAGTACCGAAGGGAGAAAACACTGAAGACACCCAACAGCTGGGGATGGCTTGGATTGCATTTAGGGGAGAAGGAGATTAATCAATCATCAGGGAATCAAGTGTCTGTCCCTCAATTTCCCAAAGTCTAGGTGTTTATCCAGTGCTTTCAGTTTTGGCAAGAGAAAAGAACAAAGGTCACTATAAACAAATCATCCTTGACATTTCCTGTGGTTAGAATTAACTGCCATGGGGTAATAGCATCAAGACTTAAGCTTATAACAAATGTTACTTTCAAATCAGTTATGCAAATACAGCTTTAAGAAGCCTAATATATGTAGATATATGACTAGTTCCTTAAAGGTAATGATTTTTTTTTAAAACTTCACTAAATTCTAAGAGGAGTTTATAATGTAAAATAAAAATAAGACAAAAGCAAACAATAGGCCTTTCAAGTTTTTTTTTCTAAACAAAGTTACGCAGCTTGTTCTACTAGAAATAATAATATAAGCCCACTGATTTCTTTTCTCACATAGCACATTTTACTGAGCTTTCGCATATATCAGAAGGCAAAGGCAGCCAGCAATCTGGAGCACTGGCACATAGTAGATTTCATCTTATTTTGCATATATAGGGCCTCATGCTGTGGAATTAACAACTTTTAGATTGTTCTAGTGGAACCATTGAGCTGTTGCATTTGGATGTGATGTATATTTTTTAATTTAAATAAAATGCATTTAATATCGATTTTTTTATTCATATTCAGTATGCCATCCAAACTACAAAATACACTGATGATAAAAAAAAAGTCCTTTCTGGAGCTTTAAAAAATCTTCTATGATGCTATAGTGAAAATTTGCCACTCCAGAATTCAATAGCCTGCTCTAGTCCAATCAATAATTATTGATAGTTTATAATATAAAAAGTTATTCACCAGATATTACACAATGTGCTCTGTGAGAGTCAATAAAGATATAGAATTAATTTATTAGAAATGCAGTTATTGAATTAGCAAAGCACTGGTGTACAACCAAAATAACAAATTTTATAAGGAGATATAGTGTACTTCTTGTTAGTCAACACATTAAGCATAATCAAAGGTGAATATGTTCAAGAGAGCCTTTCTCTGGATAGTAAAACCATGGGTGGCAATTCCCTGGAAACGCTTTAAGGACCTACTGCAGGGGAAAGAAGTTTTCAAAACAGCTCCTCAATGACATGGGGAAAACAACTTAAGAATATATTAGGAATTAACAAAATAGGTTCATAATTACTGTTTATGAAATTTTACATAATCTCATCCAGATTACAGATGAGAAAACTAGCAGACAGATATATGCACAGCACTGGAGTGTCCTGTAGGTTATTGGTAGTTTTGTTTGCTCAAGGTGGTGTTATTCTATGTAATAACTGAGAGAGGAAAGATAAGTGATTTAGCAGTTAGGTTGGGATCATCTCTATTTTTTTTGCACCAGTGATTAAAAAAAAAAAAAATTCAGACATTCAATTTAGTGAAAGTACAAGAAATCATGCACACAATGTTCTTTTTTTTTCATTTTTAGAATATTATGGGGGTATAAACATTTTGGTTACATGAATTACTTACATACAGTTTGAGTCAAAGTTATAACTGTGTCCAACTCCCAGATAGTGTACATTGTACCTGTTAGGAACACACTCTTATTTATAACTATAACTTCTTTCTGAGTTTTATGTGAGCTCAAGTGAAAACAATTATTAAAATGCAGTTGGGGATGGATATATACAAACATAATGAGTGAGATGTGCAACGTTTGGGGGATGGTCACGCTTGAAGCTCTGACTCGAGGCGGGGGGCATGGGCAATATACATAACCTTAACATTTGTACCCCCATAATATGCTGAAATAAAAATAAATAAATAAAAATAAAATAAAATAAAATGCAGAAAAGTCACAACATATAGCACTAAGAAAAAACAACCACTTGCTTTAAAATAAATCCCACAAAAAAATTTATAATTTTCTGATAGATCTTCTCCTGTCACCTTCAAAGACTGTCAGTAAAAGTTTTATTTTCATCATTTTTAAGCACAAAATCCTTAATCATTATCAAAAGAATTTAAATTGGAGGTACCCATCTGTTGCATTTTTAGAGGCTCCAAACACCCCTCATAGAGAGAAACCTTGGTTTTGAACTTCAGTGATTAAATAGTGGTCTCCTTTGTACAATCTGCTTATACTGCTGTTAGATAGCAAGTATTTTAATACCAACCTTTAGTCAAGAGCCTCTTGTCCTACAAGATACTCATTATTCAAGAAAAAATATCATCTACATTTAAAAAATGAAAGGAGAGAATCTGTGCTCACACAAGTGTTTTATGTTGTTTTTTTTAATCTCCAATTCAGAAGCTTTGCAATCACCAGAATTGTGAACTTTTTTCCTATCTGAAATAATAAAGAGACCACTTAATTATCATCTCATGGTCATTTTGCTTGCTACGTGCAGATTGCAAAATCCAATAACAACTCTAATGAAAAGCATTTCTTCATGGCCACAACCCCTTTATACCTATACTATAGCTTTCAGAAGATGATTATATGGTCGCTGCAGAAAGGTCACCACACAAGACCAAAGTCACAATCCAGGCTCCTGAATTCCTCCCAAGCACCTTGCTAACACATTGCAGAATGAATGGTTCTGAAGGGTGGAGTGGCTTATAAAAGAGACTATTTTTAAACATCCATTAATGCTTTGAAAAGACTATTTTAAATAAACATAACAATACAACGAGGTTAAGATAATAGACTGACTTTGTAAAATGTTAACCAGCTTGTAGTTTGAATTGAGAATAATGGTAGAAGGAGATGAAACTAATATTTTACAGTAATTTTCACCAAAGTAAATGAAACAATGCTTAGATAGGAGAACCTAGGAAGAATGCCGAATTCTACCCATCAATTTGCTATAAACGACAGCATATGTTGTGTTTTATTTTGAATTCTCTAATAAATGAATGTTTATCCTGGGATCAATGGCTCTGGGTGAATGGCAGATTGCAGCAGCAATTGCTTTCTTACCAAGCGAATTATCTTAAATCAGATCTCCTTTGTTTGATGAAACCTAAATTGCGGGGGGAATATTTAAACATCGAAGGAGAAAGTCCATAGATAAGCTAACATATGGCTCCAAGATGCATTTAGCAGAACTAATTGTCTCTATTATTCTTTTATTCTAGAAGCTACAGATAGAATGCAGCAATCCAATAGCAAAATACTCTATCATTATACGTTAGCTGATAAGAGAGAGTAGACCACCTAAATAATATATTTACTTCAAGTGATATAGGAGGGCTGGAGCAAATGAGACAATTATATCTATGGTCAGTCCAGCTAAATAACTGAATTAAGAATAAAAACTCCTTCCCTGTGTTGTGTTATATTTCTGTAAGGCTAAGCAACTCATAGGAGCTCTCTCTTCTGTATAGTACCTGTGGTCACCAAGTTACTCAGCACACCATGGACCCAGAAGGCTATTTCATAAGTGACCACATCCTCATGGTCCTGCCGCAAGTAGTGGAAAATATAACCACAGTTGAGAGCTCAGGCCCTCGTATTTGAATCCTACATCTGCCACTCATGTGCTGTATAATCCCAAAGTATTAAAATTTTGTTTTTCTTTTTTTAAATAAATTTGATTGTGTATTGAGGTTTACAACATGATGCTATGGGATACTTATAGGTAGTAAAACAGTTACAACAGTGAAGCAGATTAACATAACTGTCATCGCCTATCATTACTTGTTCTGTGTGACAAGAGCTGCTAAAATCTACTTATTTGAAAAAAAATCCCTAGTTGAAGAATTTCATTGACTTTAGTCTTTGTGTTGTATGTTAGATCTCTAGACTTGTTCATCCTACATATCTATAGCCTATATATCTGCTATTTTGAATCCTTTGACCTACATCTCCTATCTAAATTGGTTTTTGAATCCTTTGACCTACATCTCCTTTTCCTAATTGCTTAGCTAGGAAATGATAAATATGTAAAGTATCAGAAAGCTGTCTGGCCGCCATATTCTGTTCTCTCAAACATGGCTCAACTCACTCCAGCCTGGTTTCTCCTTGAATTCACCCTTGTCACTAAGCCCAAGGACTCTTTTCACAGACTCTATTGTTCTAACATGATGTCTCAGCATCTAATGATGGACGGCCATTCCCCTCTTCTTGGAACGCCTTTCTGTACAGAGAAAGGCAGACACATTTACAAAAGAGAAACTACTGTGGTCTGAGACACAGTAGCTGCCTGAATTTCTTTCAGCTCTTGGAACCTGGTTTTTGGTCTCCCTGACTTGGGATTCTGTGACGTTGTCATGAATCCCTCCTGTGAATTTCCCTTTGGGGCACCTTAAAAGATTAGAGACTCTATGCAAATAAAAGGCAGGACCACCTTAAAATCAATTTAAGTCTTTCCTTTAATATCCTGCATTAGGTTCATTCCCTATCTTGACTTCTTAAACTTTGGCATCAGACAAGCACACAACACAGGCTTTTACTAGGCACTGAGAGGCAGTGACATGAAACATGAAAGTCTATGGCTCAATGTGATCCATTTTTAAGCCCCTTCACCAATTAGTGGTGTCCCTGGAGGTTTCTTCCAGCTCAGGTGTTGGAAAGGTTTCCTTGAATTTAGAGGAAGGGAATTTAGGACAGCCCCAGGCCTGAGATATTTCTTTACCCCTTAAGAGACTTATTTAAAATAAATAGTCACGGCTTTGTCTCTTTGCCATAGCCTTCCCTGTTATGAGCTGAAGTCAGGACAAATAGCTCGTGTCCCTGACACACAGCTAAGGATGAAATGGCTCCTGTGAGGAATCACTAAATCATACTATCCTCCTGGCAAAGGACAAATGGAGTTTGCCATTTGCCACCAGCTCAAACAGGTATCAACAAGACTTGGAATCAAGCCCCTTATGTTTCTGCTTTGCTTGAGGCCTAACAGCCCCCTTGAAGAGGTCACTCCATCTCGCCCACATCCCGGCAGCACCTAGGTGGAGAGATTCAGCGCTGTATTATTGTAAATGCTCTGTGACTGTGGATGCTGCGCTTGCTAAGACAAAGACTGACAAATTACACTCCTTACATTAATTTTCAAGTACGTTTTTAAAGCGCATGCCTCTGATGAAGTATTTTGAATAGTGCCGTGGATGTCAAGGAGACATTTAAAATATCTCACTCATAATTTTTGAAAATCTTCCTCATTCCGAGTTGTCACAGCTTGACAGCTTAACTCTGTTTTGAGTATATTCTTTTACAATGTACTACAAACTGATTGAAGAGCTGACAAATCTGACTTAACCCAAACAAGAATCTTTAAATATAGCTGATTAAAAAGAATGTTTAATGAAAATGCACATACAGAGACATTACATCTAGCATCCTATTTTTTAAAGCTAAATTACACAATTAAAATCTTTACTGAAAATATACCTCTACCCTCCTCCACTAAAAAAATCACTTTACTGAAACATAATGCTGAAGTTAATAGATATCACTGTGATTAAATATGTAATTATCTTTTTTTTCTAAAGAAAAATCCAGGATTTAATTCCCTGCATGCACCTTTTAACAGAGTTTGATAAAATTATTGTCCAATTTATCCATTCATTTGAATCCAATGATTGATCCTGGCTTATATAAATAACTTATAAGAAAGACAGTAATACACTGAAATAAAGTTATTATAATTTTCTCTAACCCAGACTGGAAAAATAACCTTATGATTATCAAATAGGGAAGAGAAAAAGAAGAAGAAAAGGGATCTGTAGCTAAATAAAGTGAGAGAAATAGATCATATAATGCAGGAAGTAACCATGAATTTAGATCCTTAGTACAATGAGGATTCTACCCAAACATCCCTACTAACAGCAAAGCAAACTCATAAAATTCCATTGATACCAGCAGAGCAAAGGGAGAGGCTTTTCTGAAGAAACAGCCATAAAGCTATCCCTCAAAATATGTTTTGTTTTTGCTAAAAATACATTTGGTCTCCTACATCCTTTCTTGCATTAAGACTATGTCACTAATGAGAAGAAAAAGAACAAGCCACAACATAAAGCAGAAGTTCCTGCCAAAGAGGAGGATAAAGTTGAGAACCTTCCCAGCACTGGGAAGAAACAAAGGAATAAAAGAAAGGAAGAGCAGGAATGGAAGCATTGCAGCAACCTACCACCTCCAGGGAAGAAAAAAGCACGGAAACATCATATAGTTTCGCAGGAATATGAGAGCATTGTGGGTGGGTACTCCACTTCCCTGGGTGTAGCTGAGGAGGCCAAGAGCATCTCAGAGAAGCCCCAGTGCTCAGCAGGGCGCCACATCCCACATGGCGTGAAAGTGATAGAGCAACATCATGCCCTCTGGGCCTGGCAGGTGTTTAAACCAAGTACTTTGTGAGGATTTCAGAGCCTCCTTCCCTCTGAGCCTGCCAGGGAACAGCTTCGATCACATGGCTGAGACTTCTTCTTCAGCTTGGTTCTCTAGTGGCCAACTCTACACATGGACTCCCACCATTGGAAGCTCTTTGCCCTCCTCCAGAAACTTACATAGCACAGGGACAAGGCTAACCTTCATGTGGCCCACCTTTGGCCCATAGAAAATGTGCATTACCTACTTGGGTATTAGTGGACGTGTAATTATTTTCTAAATGCAGTTTTCCAGCAACTCTCCTGCCTTTACTTAGGTATGTTAAGTCCTCTGACAAAAATGAGGACCACAGTGCACAGTGGCAACAGCCGCATATCCTCCTAGCGGTCCCAATGAAGGCCCTAACTCTTAACTAGGCTTAAAGTGAAGAGCAGACAATTCCCTGCTCCACCTGCTCAGAGGACTAGGGAGAAACTGGACTGCTCTGCAATGGAGGTAAGGAAGAATATGTCTGGAATGCCGGAGATCTCTTAGGACACCTGTTAGTATTATCACACCCTGTATTATGTCAATGGAAAACTAAAACAACCCAATATAGGCAGGACTACTAATGGCCCAGACCTTTCAGGAATTAAGATTTGTGACACCCCATGAGATAATGAACTATGACCAGCTACAGTGCTTGGTAAGGGCAAAGAGAATATAAAATGAGCAGTTGGCCAGGCATGGTGGCTCATGCCTATAATCCTAGCACTCTGGGAGGCCAAGGCAGGAGAATTGCTTGAGGTCAGGAGTTCGAGACCAGCCTGAACAAGAGCGAGATCCCATCTCTACCAAAAATAGAAAAAAATTAGCTGGGCATGGTGGTGCACACCTGTAGTCCCAGCTACTCGGGAGTCTGAGACAGAAGGATCTCTCGAGCCCAGGAGTTTGAGGTTGCAGTGAGCTATGATGACGCTACTGTACTCCAGCCAGGGCAACATAACAAGACTGTCTCAAAAATAAATAAATAAATAAATAAAATGGATAGTAGAAGAAGGTAATTAGAAACACCAGCTATGCCCACATGATCAGTTACAAAAAAAAAGGACTATAATTTTCATAAGGTCATGAGTGTTTCTTCCTTATTTTGTTCTGACTATGTGTGTATCTTCTCTTATCCCCTTATTACATAATATAGATATATTGACTTTATATCACAGAATTTAAGTATTGTTAATTTTATATCATAGTATTTAAGTTATGGAATATTAGGAAGAGTACACATCATCCAATGACTTTGCATCCTCTTATGGGGAAAGAATTTGTGCATTTTTGGCTGTTCACAGGATGGTTGCATCGTGTTAGGTGGAAGTATGGTCTTGTTCTTGCTGCATATGGATGCCAATTTGACAAAAGGAGAACTTGTGATGGTTAATTTTATGTGTCAACTTAGCTGGTGCCCAGATATTTGATCAAACATTCTTCTGGATATTTCTATAAAGGAGTTTTTTTGAATGAGATTTACACTTAAATTAGTAGGCCTTGAGTAAAGCGGACTGCCCTCCAGAATGTAGGTGGGCCTCATCCAATCAGTTGAAGGTCTAAATAGAACAAAAGGCCGACCTCCTCCAAGCAAGAGGAAATTCCCCAGAAGATGGCCTCCAGACTTCACTGCAACCTTGGCTCTTCCTGGTTTTCCAGCAGACTGGTTTTGGAATTGAACTCCAACTCTTTCCTTCTGGCCTCCCCCATCAGATTTTGAACTCACTCCACAATCCACAATCACATGAGCCAATTCCTTAAAATAAATCCCTTCACATACACACACTTGCTATTGCTTCTGTTTCTCTGGAGAACCCTAACTAATTACAGGTTTAACATAACATTCTCTAAAGAAAGTCTCCTCACCAAATCCTTCCCTCTCAGTATTCTGATCCCTTTCCACCATGCTGATTTGACTGAAGAGTTCCTCTTTCATAAATAGGCTACATTGTACTCTGGTGTTTTAGCTGGTTAAGGAGCATCTGAGATATTGGATTACTTTTGAAAATTTTTACTGCAACATTCTGTTATAGTTGCTAATAGGAACAGGGGATAGGAGACAACCAGCGCTCAGAATAGGGAGAATAAGGAGACTTCAGAGAGGTTCAAAAGACCTCACCACCAGAGACAAAGAAAGGGCCTACAGCGACCTGTGGCAGGTGCCAGGAAGCAAACCAACAATCCACACGCTGTAGGAATCAGCCCAGGACCAAACATCCCTGAAAGGGAGTGTCAATTCTGAATTGACTGCATTTGTATCTATAAGAGATGGTTTTAAACTAAAGTTGAAACATAATTGGAAAGTTTTACTTCTTTTTTTCTTCCATGAGAGGGAATAGGAAAGAGAAAAACAATACGAAATTAGTTTTAGAAAACAACAAAAGCTACATAATTATTCACAACTAGGTCATCGTAAGAATTTTGGCTCTTCTGATATTATTTCGTTGAGAGAATTTTGAGTAACTGTGAGATAACTGATATTTCTTGGCTATAATAAAGCAACCACAATATAAGTTGAGCATGAGTATATTGTGGATTCTTCTAGACTGTGGGAAAACATGGGCTACACAGAGATAATCAGCACCCAGAGGTAAGGCAGAGCCAAAAGGAATAAGAGCTACAAATCGATCTGGACTGAGACACTCCCATTAGCTTCTCTGGGATTATCCAGAAATGTCTAAATTCTTGGAAAGGGCAAATTGTAAGGAAATACCAGAATTATAATGTAGTCATAACTATTTTTATTATAGTGAGTGTGTATATGTAACATGCATAAATGTACATACTTATAAAATATTCATTGTATATTCCTGAAATAAAGGTCATAAAATTCATCTCCTTCCAGATATTAATAGTCCCAAGCAGTGATGGACACTGGAAGTTGACATTTTGAACAGTTTTATCTTTTAAGCAACCAAGACTAACAGCATAGTACAGTACTTAAAAGCACATATTCTAAAGGTTTCAAATCACAACCTTTTCATTTATTATTAGTGTGACATTAGGAAAACTATGTAACCTCTCTGTGTCCCATTTCCTAATGTGCAAAATGAGAATAATAGTACTTATTCCATAGGGGTGTTATAAGGATTAATGAAGAAACTTAATGTCTATCAAGCTTATAGAATAATGCCTGACACATGGTGAGCTCTACATAAAGATCTGTTAAATAAAACTAGTATGGTAATACACATTAAAATCATGATAATAAATTGTATAAATTGTTTATTTGTTTTATTTGACAATATGTATAGTTTGGATGAGATGTGTATGTACCCCACACAAATACACAAACTTAAAAAGTTTGGTAAACTATACCTTTCATTCATTTTTGTTCTTGTAAATCTACCATTTTTATTTTCTTTATTATGTTCAGAAGGAGGGTAACCCAATTGCAATTATTATTTTAAAATTGCTTAAATCAAATAAGCCAATGTAAGAACCAATAAAAATGAGATTTTAGTACATTATTAGAAGTTTGGGATGGCACTATAATAAAAGAAAGACTATGGAGATATTAAATTGATATTTAAAAAAAAATGAAGGGAACTGGGTACTGATTTTTCCAGCATAAAAAGGGAACTAAGGAATAGCAGCATTTGATAGGGAAAATATAAAAATACAGTAGTGCTTTGAAATTCAAACTGCCATCACTTTCATTACCCAGCAAACATGGTTTTGCTATTTGGCAAAAACCTAGAGTATTTGTAAAGGTAAATTTTAAAAATTCTAGGTTTATAATCAACCAACATTTAGGCCAATCTTCTATCTACTATAATAAATGAAAATTGATAAATTGAAATCATTTGCCTAATGAACTTTAAGATTTTTATTATAATTAAAAGTTGATCTCATTAGGTGTACTATATTGTTTTAATGGCAGGATAGTGAACTCAAAAATCAAAAGATTTTCAAAGTTGGAAAAAAAGGAAGAGGATGCTTACCAAAAAAAAATTATTATCTATAATAGCCCATTCTTCCAGCATTTGAGTTTATCCCAGTTCTATTACAAAATCCTGATTTCATTTTGATATATTATTTACCACACCTTCAGTTCTAATTTTTTATGCTGGAAAAATCATTAGAAATGCATATAATTTGACAATGTGATTATTAACAGGGAAAAATTATTTTTGCAACTGGTAACATAAAAAATAACCACTCAAAGACATGCTCATAATAAAAATTCCAAAAAAAATCAGCAGCTTAGATATTTTTTGTGAGGAAAGCATCTGGTTTTCTATACAAACAAATCCAGAACTGAGAAATAAGGAAATAAATCTGATATAATGGCCACCCACTAAAAGCATTGAACATACGGTAGACTAGGTTATATGTGAACAGATTACACTGCACACCTGGCTTTAGGGAGCTGGAGTTCACGGTCATTACCACTTGTAAGCTTTGGGGTTTCTCACAGTTATTTACACAAATAGTTCCTCACATCATTAAATCCTTATCAGAACCACCACTCTCTGCCTCTGGCCACACAAAATGCTAAAGAAAGAAATGGGAGTTTAGAGCTTCATCTTCGGGAAACAGAGAGGTTACAATTTTTCTTCTTGGAGACTTCTGGATAGAGGCCGAGAATCTCCTGAACATTTGTCTTCAGTTTCTCTCATTTGTCCTTTGTCCAGAAAGGTCGTTGTCTCCTCCTTAAGGGAAACATCATGCCATGAGACATTCCATATAAGCTCTCTATAATAATCAAAGTACAGGCAACTTTGATCATAAATGCTCAGAGAATATTCTCCTATCTGTTTCTACCTTCAATCTCAAAAAGGTTTTCTTATATCTGGATAATAGCCCCATCATTCCTCTCTCCTTGTAGTATATTTTTTGGGCCTGGCAAAAGGACAGCTTTGATAAGAAGGGCAAGTAGTATTTTCTCATTTTTCTCTTCAGATTATATAATACCAAAAAAATCAGAGATTAAAATGGGACAGAATAGCCTAAATATAAAGATTAGACTCTGAAATCTATATCTGTTTGATTTTGTATAAAATGCTTAATCTCATTTCCCCCTCTGTCAAATTGGATAACAATAATTCTGACTTCTGAGATTGTGCTATGGATTAAATGAGATCCAATACCTCTTGAGGGTCTACTCTGCACAGATCCTGTTGTCCACACTGAGGATGGCACCATAAAGAAGACTGCCAAAATCATCACTGAACTTGCATTCCAATTGGGGAAACAAACAGATATGTACTTTATAGCTAGGCAGTGCAGAAAGCCGTGCAGAGAGAGGAAACTGGGTGGAAGGCCAGAGAGAAACCCTGAGTGCTACAAAGGATGCGGGGGATCAAGAAAGGCCTCTCTTGAGACATTAATTTGAGTAGAGACCTATTAAAGCAATGGAGCAAGCATGTACATATCTGGAGGAAGAGAATTCTAGACACAGAGAATAGAAAGTGGATGAGATGGCAATATGCTTGGGGTCTTCAAGGAATGAGGAGGAGGTCATTGAGGCTGATGTGGGAGAACAGAGGAAAATGAGAGCTGAGAAGAGGAAAGGAGTGAAGGCAGATAGTGGAAAGCATGGCACAGACTATTCAAAGAGGAAGCTGTTATTAACATATTTCATCCCTATATTCAAGTAGGTTGAGATTAGATGGTTTCCCTTAATACTGTCAACACATCCTCTTTCAGAAAAACACTTGTTGAACAGGTTATGACCCAATCACTCTCCCACAATGCTGTCAGTGCAGTATTTGGATTCTCATTGACCTTGGACTTTCAGTAAATGGCAATTGCTTTTCCTTTATCCAAGATTTTGTTCATCCTAATGAAGATGCATCGTTGGCACTTGCTTCCTACAGGACTGGGAAAGCAGCGGAACCAAAAGGCCCCATCCAGATGGAGGAGCTCAGCAGAACATCTGCCTTGCCTGTCTGTTACCTCCCTACCTCCTGCTGCTAGGCTATCTGCCAGCCACTGCAGAAGGGGCTGCCTCTTCTGGTGCTCTCTTGGGGCTCTGACTGAGTACCTGCACCGTCATTCCCAACAGCATCGTGCCTTCTTTCTTAAAATTGCAGAAAGAACCTGTCGAAAGCCTTAGTCCCCTAAAGAAATGAAATGCACTATTATTTGACCTCCAAAATAGAATCTATTAAACCATAGCCATGCCTGCAAACTTCATATCAGCTGGCATTAAGCAGCTAATAAATTTCATTGATTACCTGGATGACATATATTGGTTCATATGACACTGAAGAAAGGAGACAGCTCTAGACAACATATTCATTCCTCTCCATCTACCACTAGTCTAGACCAAATCACCCTCACCTGAATAATTGCCTGAATAATTATCATAGCCTCCTAACTAATCTAGTCTAAACTACCTGATTATTACTAATACTAAGGAGCCTCCTAACTGACCTGTTTCAACTTCAGCTCCTCTTCCCCAAAGTGATTTTCCACATTTGGGAATGTGGAGTGACATTTTTGAAACCAATTCTGAGTTTTGTATAAAATCTTTCTATAGTTTCTCAAAACTGTTAGAGATTATCCATTATAGTCAGATCAAGATTCCTACTAGCACCCTTAAGGCAATGCATGATCTAGGCATTGCCTACCTCTCATCTAACAACACCCTCTCGCTCACTATATTGGAGTCCTATTGGCCATTTTTCTTTTCCCCCAACATGTTATGGTCCTTTCCATGTTAGGAGTTTCTTTTAATACTGTTGCCTCTTACTAGAAATTCTTCCCAATCTCATCTCACTTTATCTACTAAACTATAACCCTTCGGATCCCAACTCAAACACCGCTTTTGGGGGGGCACCTGCCCTACACTCCTAAGACTATTCCACCACCCTCTAGTCCACTCTATTGTTCCCTCTACTCTAATTTTGAAGCTCTTATAGTTTATAATTACATGTCGCTGTGATCATTTTAAATACCTACCTACCTCCACTAGACTATATTCCCCAGGAAGTCAAAGATTCTGTTTGCTTTTCTCACTGCTTGAATCCCAGTGCTCTGTGGCTCCAAAGCTAGTACCTATTCCACTGCTTTTTCAACATATTTGTCAAAGAATAAATGGCCATTTAAATCTAAAAGGTTCTCAATATAAAGACTGCTTTTCAAAATTTATGCCACTTGATTCATTTTATATAGGAGAAATAACAACGTCCATATTTTCAAACATGAGTTTGAGCTAAGAACTGAACTAAGAGCTGAGGCATTCATAATAAATGTTTTGAGTATCACTTTGCAAAACCAAAGACTTTTTTCTATCTTTTTCTTCTCATTGAAGTTACATCCAAAAACATCAGTTTTGAACATAAGGAGCAAAGTATTATAAAATGAAACTGGCTAACATTCTGCTTCTGTGACCTTACCTAATGTGTTCAGTGAAAACGAACATTTACTTGCTTACTTCTGAGTCTAATTTATCAACTTCTTTTATGGATTCTGCTTTTGGAGTTTCATTTAAGAACTCTTTGTTTAACCCGAGCTCATGAAGATTTTCTTCTAAAAGATTTATAATTTTACAGTTGGATTTGTGATTTATTCTGAATGAACTCTATAGAAGATATGAGAATAACATTAAGTTTCATTTTTTGCCAATGGATATCCCATAGTACCAACACTGTTTGTTGAAATGACTATATCTCCATTGAATTGCATATATACCTTTGTAAAAATCAAATGGTATCTATAAAATGGAATATTGTTTAACAATAGAAAGAAATGAGCTATCAAGCCATGTAAAAACACATGGATGAATTTTAAATGCATATTTCTAAGTAAAAGAAGCCAGTCTAAAAATGCTACATCAGTCTGATTGCAATCATAAGGCATTATGGAAAAGGGAACACTACAGAGACAGTAAAAAGATCAGTGGTTATGAGGGGTTCAGCAGGGAGAGATTGACTAGTTAAAGCGTAGGGGATTTGTTTAGGGTGGTGAAACTATTCTGTATGGTACATAACTGTCACTACCAAACACTATGCATTTATCAAAATGCACTGAACTTTATAGCATTTTACAGTGGAGTTAATAGATGCAAATTTTATTTGGTAGGTCATAGGATTTCAGAATGGAATTCAGAATGTGACAAAACAGTCCAACTATATTACAAATATATAAAACAACCTCACTAGGGGAGTGGGGGGAAAATTGGGCTGACCTAAGTAGCTTTGGAAATGAGTGGAGGCTATAAAATTATAGGTAGAAGAAATGGTATTTAAGCACTGTACTCCAGTCGATAAAGTTGTTTGCCATGTGAGTATTGGTTTACAGGTCAGCTATACATGTATATTGGAATTAAACAACTAAGGAAATGAATGGTTTCTCATTGTTGAAGTGGGAGTTTATGGATAAGCATGAGAAGGGGCTAGATTGATCCATATGCTAACAGGATTAGAGTTGGAGACTTCAGTGTCAACTCATGCTTACCTAATATAAGTATAAATGGTTTTATGTGGAAATATTTACAGATATATGAACATGGCCCGATTACAGGATGGGGGATGAACACAGAACATAAAGAACGACACAGACACACATAAAGACTTCACATGATTCGAGTGCCCAATGCACCGGCCGCTTTATTTTTATACCCCCCAGACCCAGGGTTAGTTCCTTGTACATGAGCATCTGAGCATAGCAGCGATAACCGTCAATTTCAGAATTGTATCACAAGGGAACAATTTCCCATGATCTCAGACCTTGAAACGGTTACTTGAGGCGCCAGTGCCACACATAACTCAAAAATCAAGGCCAAAATAAGCAACAATAAACAATGCAGCCATCAGAAGAACTTCTTGTGCTCTCTCCCAGTCAGCGGCAGGCCCCCACGGTTGTGCCTGTCTTAGGTCGTACCTCCCATGAGGGATCTTACCCGTCTTTGACTACCAACCATCTTACGGGGCCAGACCTTGGGAATGTTCTTCTTATCTTTATGGCCTCCAGACTCCCACCCCGGGGGCCCACCGTGTGGGAGCTGGGCAACATTTGCTTATGTGCAGAAACTCAGGCCTCTTGTTATGTCCCAAGGCAGTAACCATGTCTGAAGAAGATACTGGTTACCACTGTATCATGCAGCACACGTACATTACAGGCTATAGTGAATGATTAGTATAAGGCATAACCGCCAGAATCAGCCCCCCAACAGATATATGCTTATAATGGGTTAGTCCTATACATATATTTCCTTGATCCATCAGTTAAGAGGGCCTAGAAGCAATGGCACCCCAGTATCAATAAGCATACCTAATGCTCAGGTCTTGGTTTCTAATACCATTCTCTGAAAAAAAGAACCAAGGCCCCTTGGAGAAATGGATGATTCTAAGCCTGGAGCAGGAAATACACAAGGTAGGCCCAGAATATCTTCTATTTCCGGAAAGTAAGAAAATGCTGGGGAAAAACAATGAGATTATATGAAAGAGAAACAGGAGCCAATTAAAAGATCTCCTAGTGTCCAAAGTTGGAACAATTTGAGCAACAAAATAAATTAAGTAGTATTAGATTTATAACTTGAAGTATAAAATAAATATCCATACTGATAGAAATAAATTACTTTATAAAAAAATAAATGAAAAGAGACAAATCTTCCATGTAGAAGAATTCCAAGTAATTGTTTTGCATAGTCTGTCCTCAAGGAGTGGGAGTATCACTTCCCATTCTTTAAGTGTGGATTGTGTATAGTGACCTCCCTCCAAAGAGTAAAGTGTGGAAAGAGGAGGGAAATGAGTCACTTTACATTGGAGAAAACTGACAAACACTACTACAGGCATGTAATCAAAGTCAAAACCAACAGTGAGAAGTCATGTTGAAATTATACTATGTGTCCTTGATATGATGTGATAAAAATGACACTTTTACCCTCTATGGTTTTCATCTCAGAAGACCATAACCCAGATCTAATCATGATAAAAACATCACAAAAATCCCACTTGAGGGTCCTTTTACAAAATACATAACCAGTACTCTTCAAAACTGTCACAGTCGTAAAAAACAAAAAAAGTCTGAGAAACTGGCACAGCAAAGAGAAGTATAAGGAAACATGACAACTATATGTAACGTAACCTGGATGGAATTGTAGAACAAAAAAAGAACTTTAGGTAAAAGCTCCAGAAATCTGAAAAAATATAGATCTTAGTTAATAACAATGTATGAATATTGATTCATTAATTGTAATATATGAACCATATTAATATAAGATACTAATAATAGGGAAAACTGGGCGCAAAGTAAATGAAAGCTCTACCTTAGAATCTGGATTTTCTATGTATACAATCATATTGTTTGCAAATAGGGATAGTTTTGTTTCTTCTTTTTCGACCCATGTTTTTTATTTCTTTTTATTGCCTCTTGGACTGGCTAAACTTTCCAGTAGAAGGTTGAATTGGTGTGGTGAGATAGGATATCTTTTCCTTGTTCCTGATCTTTAGGGGAAACAGGGTACATGATAATAAATACAATTTGTGCTATAGGGTATTTTTTTGTGGATATTTTTTATAAAGTTAAAGAAATTCTCTTCTGTTTTTAGTGTTGTGAGGGTTATTATCATGAATGGGTGTTGAATTTTGGAAAAGCAAATATTTTTCTTGAATCATTGATATGATCATGTGAATTTTCTTCTTTAAAGTGTTAATTCAGTGGACTAACTTGATTTATTTTTAGATATCGAGCCAGTCTTACATTCCTAGGATAAAACCCACTTGCTCATATAGTAGTATTTTTTCTGTACATTATAGATTTAATTTGCTAATATTTTATGGAGGATTTTTGCATTGATGTTCATGATGGATATTGCTTTATTGTTTTGTAGTTTTCTTTTCTTGTGATATCTTTATTTGGTTCTTAAATCAGTATAATACTGGCTTCATAAATGAGTTGGAAAGTATTCCTTTCTCTTATGTTCTAGATGAAATTATGTAGAATTTGTGTCAATTCTTCTTTAAATGTTTCCATTCACCAGCGAAACCACCTGGGCCTATAGATTTCTTTTACAGGATGTTTTTAACTATAAATTCAATTTTTAAAAAATAGTAGAGCTATTCTAGTTACCTATTTCATTTTCGGTAAGTTTTGGTAATTTGTGTTTTTCAGGGAATTAGTACATTTTATCTGCTACTAGATTTATGTACAGAGAGTAATTTGTAGGATTTTTTATTATCCTTTTAATATCTGTAAGATCTGTAGCAATATTCATTTCTTTATTCCTGATATTGATGTCTTTCTCTTTTTCTTCCATTTTTGGTCAATTCTTATTAACAGTATCTGAGTGCTTTTGACACTTTTCAGATTTTCTACAATAAACATTTGTCATTTGATAATTAGAAAAATATTATAATAAAATTTTAAAAACCATTTTAATCTTAAATTTGCTTGTTTCTATGTTTAAATTGTGGATAATAATGCCTACAACATGAGGTTGATATACATATTAAAAATGATAATGCATATAAAAGTACTGTGCAATTTATATTCATGTCAGCTATTATAAGATAAGCAAAGGAAAACAATTGTGTAATTGAATTAGAAAAACAAAATTGTTTTCTAACAATTAATAAATTGCAACATTTATATTATGATTTGGAGAATTTAGGAGAGGCTTAAAATTTAAACATGTTTTCCCACAACATTTAGAACGAGGTTGTCCACAATTAGACATGTAACATTTATTTATTTGGAAATTTTAATCACATCTGAAAACCACTAATTACTACTAAAAAATTCAGAATCTTTGTGAACAAGTATAAAGAACAGTGAAAGGTAGGCAGCTATTTCATTATTTCTGAAGCATCCAATATAGTTCTTTGAAAACCAGTCATTTAAACTGAATCCTGTAGTACAATTGTTGGATTCATATTATTTTGGTTCCCAGGTAGATTATCTGTGAGCCTAAAACATGCTGGCTTATTTGTCCTACATTTCAAATTAACCAAAACATAACTAATGTAAGCCTTTCCTGAAAAGAAATAGGTCAGATTACATACTTTTAAACTTTATGTTATTATAATAGCATGCAGTTTAGAGTCAGATGAGTGGGTGGGGAAGGGGAATTATATTTTCCTCTAAAGCACTTAAGGCGGGCTGGTACAACATAAATCCAGTTACCATCTCTATTCCACAAAAATATTTGCTGAATTCCCTCCCCTGAAACCCACAAACACTTTTACCTGGCATTTGGAAGATGCCATTTTAAGGAGATAGTGATCCCCTAAATACTGAGCTCTGAGAGCCCCATGAATTGCAAATAGGAATGAAGCTGGGGAAATGACAAGATGAAAAGGACTCCAATTGTAGGAGAAAGAAGAGCATTAGATGAAGCCAACACATTCATCCATGATTTATGCAACACCCAAGCACTAACTCTCAAGCCAACAGCATACTTCCAGGCTATATGCAACTACCAAATTACGATAAATTAAGCTGAGGCAAAAATAAGGCCATAAAATGGACATTTTACAGTGGCTATTGACTACGATATTCAGTTTGCATTAAATCTTCTGAAACAGTGTTACTTTGTCAACTGAATTAGTAATTGGTGTCTTCTTGGGAGGGAAATATATAAGGTTTCAAACTCCATATATATTACTCACCACAATTAAAGTCAGTCGCTGTAAGAAGCTGCTATCTATATGCATCAGACTAATTATTTTGTGCTTTTTTACTAAGATAATGGGACACTGCTGCCAGTGGGCAAATCCCGATCATACATTATATCACACTTCGTAGCAATTTTGATGAAAACTACAGGTGGAGAAAGATTATAATGGGAACATCTAATTGAAATTCATCTCCATTTTGCTTCAGATGGAAGACATGCTGCTTGCGCCCTGAAACATATTCAATTTCATTCAAATTGGATGCAGATTTTTCAGACAAAACTAAATTCAAAAAATATATATATTTCAAAGGGTCCTGGAAGACAGAGACAAGAGTACCATAAATGTTAACCAATTGGGTTTATTAGAGCTGCTGCTTTCTAAGGTAGGAAGGGAGAACTAAACTCCAACTAAAGGTCATTATGTTTGTTATAAGATATTCCACTAGCAGTTAGTAACCCCAAGCTTTCACAAAGACCATGAGGTATCTCGTGTGCAATCCCTTAATACTTTTCCCAAGAATCCACAGTCAGGTCTCTTCATCAGTGTGTAGGTCTCTACTACCTCCTTCTTCCACATCCTGCCTCTGGCACAATTGCCTAGGGAAGAAGATGGAGATCTTCCAATATGACATTGAGTAGGAAGCCATCTTTTTCCCGGGCCAAAAAAAATTTATACACACACACACACACATACATACATTTGAACACACACACACATGTTCAAACATGTGTGTGCATATACATTCATATATGACATATGTGTATGTACCTGTGTGTGCATTTAATATATCTCCCTCCATGGCTATAAATAAAAACACATTACTCATTGGTAATAAGGTTGATAAAATGCTTAGCAACCAACCAAATAAGTACTCAATAAAATATCGCCTATAATGGAAAATTTCTGAGTTATTTTTGCTAAACATCAGATAATATACTTCTTAAGAACAATTGATTCACTCAATTTTAATCATTAATCTATTGATTCACTCAACCAACATTTAATGACCACTAATTACGTGCCAAGTACTAAGATGCCAGAGATACAGCAGTAAACTCAACAGTCTCAGCCTTCAAGAAGCTTTCCTTCTTGTGGGCAAGAGGCAAGCAGATAAATATGTCACATGGTGATATGTGCTATGAAAAAAACAATAGCAGTATACAGTGAAAAAAGAGTGATGGGGTAGGGATACTATATGTACATATACATACTATATATATATATGGTGATTATAGAAGGCCTTTCTTACATGGTCATATTTTAAATTTACCTCTTGTTTTGTTTGTTTTTTATTGATACATAATATTTGTACATATGTATAGGGTACATGTAATATTTTGTTACGTGTATAGGACATGCAATGACCAAATATTTAGAATACCTATCACCTCATGTATTTATCATTTCTATGTGTTGGGAACATTTTAAGTACCTCAAGTAGGTACTTGAGTACCTACAGTGTAGGCAATACTTTCATTGGTGTTAGGTGAACAAGAATGACAAGGTCATTGTTTCCCTAGGTTTCTTTGACTAAAATAGACATAAATAAGTAAACAGATTTATAAGATAATTTTACAAAATAAGTTCTATAAGAAATTAAAGAAGGTAACATGGTAGAGAGTCACATGAGGGAGCTGGCAATACAGAAACTTTATATAGGGTGATTAAGAACATTCCATATGAGAAGGAACATTTGAACAGAGGAAGACCTGGCAGATAAAGCCAGTCATGGGCATACCTGAAAGAAGAGCATTCCAGGCAGAAGAAACACCCAGCATAAACATCCAAAGGCAGGAGGAAAAGTTTACGTATTTGAGGAACACAAAGAAACATACGGGTCCTCTGGCTACACAAACAGAAAATAAAGGAGCCAGAATTTGATCCCAAGTCTCTCTGGCTCCAAAGCCTGAGTTTCTAAGCACTATACAACTTTCTTTTCTAATTGTCTTTATTTGAATACATTTTGTTATAAGCTGCAGAAAGGCAAAACTAATAATCTTCTCCTCCTATACCATGCCTACTCCACTGATGTAACCAATGTGTATGTATTTCCTTATGTTTCTCTGCCTCATAAACTTACTCAAGCTCCCTACACTCAACTGAACAAGTTTAACAAAAACTTTCTCTATTTGATTACATCTTGATGTGTGTATGTGTGTGCATTATATGTCCTACTTTGTACCCAAATTTTCCACTGCTGATAGAATAGGAAAAGACTCTTGCCTCACGAAAATCACAAGAGAAGACAAAACATTTTAGCATCAAACAGAATACTTTCAGAAGTTTTTGAATGCCTTGAGGGAAATAAACATGGAAATGTGGTATACAGAGTTTAGGGTAGGGGTGGCCACCACACACAGAGTGGACTGTCGAGGCCTTCTGGGGAGGTACTCAGGGTATTTTTGAGCTGAGATGTAACTAATGAGGAAGATCCATCTTTGGGAAGTGATGAGGTAGCATCTTCAGGCAAAGAACAGAACAGATGCAAAGGCGCTGAAAGAAGAAAGAGCTATTTTAGTCCCAGGTGAAAGAGGAAGGTGGCTGGGACTTGGATGATGGCAGTGATGCAGAAAAAAGTGGGTGAACTTTGGGAAATGTTTTAGATGTCAAACAAACCTGGCTTGCAGATGGATTCAATGTGGTGAAAAGGAGAGTCAAAGCACCTGGATGAAAAGATGGTACCCTTTGCAAAGAGGAAGATGTGCTGAGAAAGAACAAATGGAGAATGGGGCTGACAGGACCTCTTAGTCCTAAAGCAGTCCTGGAAGTTTCAGAGTCCTGAGGAAGTTAGACATTTTGAAAAAGGAAAGAAGTTTGAACAAAAGGATTTTTGTGTAAATGCCCTGAGGACATAAGGAGCACAGAATAAAGGGACAGGGCTAATAAAACCAGAAGCAACTCAACTCGAGGCAAAGAGTGAGTTAAGCTAACAGGCATTGACTTCTTAGCTACCTGCCAGAACTACTCTACATACTTTATACTCATATAAACACACACGTTTAATCTTCACAGTAATCCCATAAAGTAGGTTCCACTTTTATGTCCACTTTGCAGATGAGGAAACTGAAGCACAAAGAGGATAAAGTGCTTTGTCCAAAATGAAAGAACTAGTATATGGTGGCACAGAGATTCAAAGCCAGGCAGACTGAAGGAAGAGCCAGCTCTGGTCACACATCTGTTCTAGTGCATCACAGAAACCAGGAAAGGGTGATCACAGAGCCCCAGACAAATGTCAGCTTCTTCCCAACTCTGCTGAGAATCTATCCAATCTACAGTGTAGTTTCTTTCTAGAAAGGAATGTGGGCTTTATTCAAAGGAGAAAGAGAAACCTGAAAGAAAATTTTAGTATAACCACTTTTTGCTCTCCAGTATGCCATGACCTAAGCCAAATCACAATTGTTTTTAGCTCCTGGGCTCTCTGCTTGTAAATTAGAACAATGAGTAGCAATAGCTCACTGTCATCAACAACATGCCAAACACCAAGTGCTTTGATTGTATTTTCATTTACTCTTCACAATAGATCTATGAGACAGAAACTGTGATTCTTCCCTTTTTTGCATAAGTAGAAACTGAGGCACAGAGAAGTTAAATAGCATGCCTCAAGTCACACCACTAGTAAGTGATGGAATCAGAGTTAAGATTGTCAGCCAAGAAGAGGTGAGAAACCAGACTGCAATGCAGTAAAACAAGGCTTTATTTGGGCCTTAGGAATTGCAATCCAGGAGATACATATTCAGCTAAATACATATAAAAGCCAAATTGTGTTCTGAAGCTGGGGTTGGGGGTAGGGGTGTGGTAGTTGGGGCAAGGGTTTTTAAAAGGAAGCTAGGAGTGATTGCACAAATTGGTTTGAAAGAATTATCATTGGTAGAGGTAGCCAACTTTGCAAATGAGTCCACAGTTCATTGGTTGTTGCTGTTCTAGAGTTGTAGCACTGGCAAAATTCAGCTGTTTTCTAGGATGGTGTGATCATGGTGGTTTGGCCCAATTCTAAGGTTCAAGGCACGTTCCTGGGTTTTTATTCAAGGTTGCTGGCTGTAGGAGCAATCCTTCTTAGAATGGCTTAGAATGGCTTCCAGACTCCACTTTAGAACTCTGAAGCAGAGTGATACCATTTGGTGTTCCACATTTGACATGACACTAGTGGTGCTTCTGCAGGGTCCCTGCTCTTAACCACTACTGCAGGCTGCCTCATGCCTCATGCCATACCCAGGACTCATTCCTCTCTACCAAGCGCAGGTGGGTGGCCTGATGAATAGCTGATATGAAAGACTCTGTGTTTGAGCTAGTAGTCTCTAGCATGAACAGGGACTCCAAACACTGATAACTTTTTCACTGAGGGAGAGAACTGGGGAGTCTTAACAGGGAAGCTACAGATAAATTTCCAGACATTCCATGGATAATTTCTGCAAAGGTTCTGTTAGTGCTATATTTTAAGATGTGCTCAAATCTTCACGTACAACATACTAAAATCAAAATTAATCCAAGCTTTCTGATATGGAGTTATAATTACAAATGACCATTAAAAGTATGCTTTAAATATAGAGAAAGAAATATACTAAATAAAACCCAAAAAAGCAATACAACTGAATGCAATCATTTAGAAGGTGTAAGCAATGTGGTTTCTTTAAGAAGATATGTTCAGAATAGCCAGCATGAAGACCATATTGGTTACAAATATAAATAGCTCCCTGAAATGTATAATTATAAATAAATGCAAAGATATAGAATGATAGATCCATAATTACTTAGTAAGAAAGAATAGAATATCCTACTGATATGTCACTAAATTTAAAGTTGACAGCCAGGCAGACAATTATGATTTTCCAAAATATTCTCCTTGCAGCCCTTGCCAGAGACAGCATATGAACTGGCTGAACTGTAGGCACAACACAGGAAGGTAATTCTATACGATGTCACCCTTGCTCTTTAAGAGTTTACAGTCTCTGTGATGAAACTGTGGAGGCAATTTTATACCAAGAAAAGAAGCATGTCTGTAGAACAAAACACATTGGCATATTTGCCATCCACAAATTGGCACCCAAATGTATAACTAGAAAATGTTATCTATACCACGTATGCTAGACAGTCTCCATTCGCCCATCCAGGTCCACTCTCCAGCCTTCTCCATCCTGTTTTGTGTCCCAAGACTCTCACTTTCATACACTGCATCAAATGGACTTCTGGCCTTTTGGATTGAGCCAAAGTACCAGCAGGAGAGGAAAAGTCAAAGGAGAGACAGTTTGGGGCATTTATTTTCCTGTTTTCCTCCCTGTTGGCCCATAGGTTGACAGTGGCTGTCCATAGCTCCTGTCCAGATGTCCTCTCTTACACCTACAAGTCTCACCAGGTTCTAATAACCACTCCCTCCCTTTCCACCTGTTTCCCACTGTTGCAAGCCCCGGGTGACTCACCACACTTGAATAGCTTTCCTTGAACTTGCCCACACCTTTGTAAACAAGCCATTGTTAAAAATCTCTTTAATAACCCTTTTGAGTTTACCATCTGTTTCCTGATTCCCGACTGATACACAGTGATGTCCCAACTTGCTTCATAATCATTTGTGAAGCTTTTCAGAAAAATAGATTTCCAGATCCTACCAAAGACCTAATGAATCAGAATCCCTATACTTGGAGCTAAGGAATATGTAACTTTAACAAACAATCCAGGTGATTCTGATGCAGCCAACCTGGCAAGCGTCCCGGATGAGCATTTGGGAACCACTGCTCTACAGCTCCTGCTGTGCTAAACTGAAGCATTTGAAAACAAACATGATGCTCCCAGAATACAGCCCCCCAGCTACACTTCCCTCAAACACCAGAGCAACCAACACTTAGGAAGAGAAGTGTATTCTCCACGGGGACATCCAAAGCAAAGGAAAACAAAAATACGGTCTACAGTGATAGGAGATGCTCCTGAGCACATTAAGTAAATGCTCAACTACCCCTTTCACATTTGATTAGATCCTCAATTGAAAATCACTTTCAACCATTTTACGGGAAACGAAATCCATTTTCACCTCCATCTGGTGCCAAAATTAACAAAGTAGAAAATGCTGACCAGCTTAGGCCTTCCCTAATTCAGATTAGAGTGGGCACTAGAGCACCCAGTGCCTTCCAGCCTCGGGGAAACGAGGCCTGTTTGTTCCTGGAGACCATGGACCTTGGGTAAGACCAGCAGATAAACAGAATCAAAACCCCAACCAGCTCCATTCTCTGAGGATCCACTCTCCATTCAGAAGCCGAAGGCATCAGGAGATGGGCTAAGCTGACCATCTGTTCTTCTCTCCGATAATATGTAATTAAGTAATTTATTTATTCAGCACTTGAACCCCCTCCTCTCTCCTCCCATTAGTCAGGGATGATTATGCCAGACCCAGCTGTAGTTAACATATTGCACATTCAGGCAAGCGCTGTGCTACAAAGCACTCTGCTAGCCTCCTGGCCATTGCCACCTCTCAGACCCAACTGCAGGAATGATCACAGGAGGCTTGCCACTCTCTGGCTTTGCTTTCTTCCCCAACGATTAGGCAGCACTCTCTTGCTGCGCATTAAACCATTTACTGTGCATATTTAATTCATTTGTTCAAAGACGAATTTATCCACATCCTCTGATCACTTCCACCAGGGCCGGCTTACTGGCTAGGCAGCACCGATGGATTTGTCCCATCTGGTAAATTTTATCTACAATATAAACAAACACAAATGTACACTGAGCCTGACACATGACTATAGAGCAATAGGATTGAGTCCATAAGCCTCAGGCAAAACTTAGAGTTGAAACTATGATTACATATAGCATTTGTGATGTTTTGCATATTACATGTACTGTTTTGCATATCACATCTGTTATTGTGGCCTGATCAGCAAATATTTCCCTTTATTCTGATAATGACTTTTTAATTTTTTAAAGGAGAACCATCAGTCTTACTCTATGTCATCGCAGTCTGGATGGGGCTGGCTCTATTCAGGGTTGCATTTATGACCTTGGTCAACCCAATGAATGCACATTCTAGAAATCACTGAAAAAATTGAGCTCTTCTTGTTGAGATTCTAAGAAGATGGCATGGTTGCCTGGATCAGCTGGAGATCACGTTGCCATCTTAGCATTCATGAGCTTGCTGAACAAAATGAATCAAAAAGAACCAGCACTCAGAGATGGAGGGACCAAGTCTTGAGCAACCAAGCCACTGTTTGAGTACATGGACCCAGCTGAAGCTGTACCTATTCCAGGACTTCTTTATTAAGTGAACCAATACATTTCTATCACTTATTTTTTGACATTTGCAAATAAAAGAGTTTTGATTAATACGAGGGCTGTCCAGAAAGTATCCAGACATTGTTAATACAACGAGAACATATGAGATGGCTGGATATTTTCCAGACAGCCCTTGTATACCTCCCTTATTTTAAATGAGATAGATCACTGTAAAAACTTTAATAACCATTCAGGCATGGCATGGAGTGGGATATATTTACCTGAGTTTAGCACATTTTTTATGTAGAGATAGATAGATTATACAAATAGAATGTAAGCAAATATAAACCAGATTGCAAAAGGATGCCATATTGTCCTGGTTTGGACACTGGGGAAGGGGTTGGTCTGGTTTCAGTCAGCCCAGGAGCTTCTATTTTAATAGCTTTACACATAAGATATAAGACCTTGGACCTACGTTCCGCAGAAAGTTGGAAAAGAGACACTTATCCTTAATTCAGGACCCTCTGGGCTGCATTCTCAGTGAATGGTGTTTCATTTGCCCAGTGGTACAGGGAGGTAACAAGGAGGCTGGTACAGTCCCACATTCCAGGCACGGTAGTGGGGAAAAGTCTCCCCTGAAAACTCTTAACCAGAAGTCTATCTTTCTATGACTTTGGGCTTTATTGTATACTGTCCTTGCAGGGTCCTGTGTTCCTAAGGCAAGAAATTAGCATAAAAAGTGGTCCGGGAGTACCTGGCAAGAGAAAATGAGAAACTTATCTAGATGGAGAAAGATTCAGCACAAACCAAACAGGAATCCCATGGATAAAGCCCCACTGAGGATGCACATGCAAGATAAAATTACAGAACTCAAAAGGAAAATCTAGTATTCATGATAAATCAGCAGATAAAATAAACAGAAGGATATACCCCCAAGAACCTTAGATAACAAAAGAGCCAGATATTTTTTTAAGTATGCTTAACATAATTAAAAGGGCAATGTATTGGAAACATGCATTTAATTCTGGTTCTTTCCAAAGCCCTATTAAAATGATAATAAACCTTCCCCCCCCCTCCACCAAAGCATAAACTCACAAATACAAAAAATAAAATAAAATAAGAAAAAGAACAAATAAAATTTGGGAAAATTCAGAGTTGATGGACTAGTAATAATTAACCAGCAGACAAGAAAAAGCTTAATTCTAAAGTAGCAATAAGAAAGGTCAAGAAACACACAAAACTTACCCCACAGATTGCATCAGATACTCCCACAACCAACAAGTAGATTCAGAGGAGTATTTAGGACCCCACTGGTCAATATAAGCAGATGATCCAATGATGAGCTGATATCTGAGAAAGAGGATGTGGGTGTCAGATTAGACCTAAATTCCAGCTCTACAATTTCATGCTATATAATTTTAGGTAAGTGACTTAACCTCTTATGATTCAGCTTCTTCATTTGTAAAATTGGAGAAATAATAGCACTGACCTCCAAGAGCTAATGTAAAGATTAAATAAGTTAATATGTTTATACATATTATGTTATTGAGACAAGTGAGGAGCACATAGTAAGTATTCAAGAAAAGTTGCTGCTACAGTCACCATTGTTGTATGAAGAAAATTCTAACATAGAAGAGAGACAAAACAAAGAGGATAAAGCAAATCAGAGGAAATGAAAACTCTAAGGTGAAAAATTTAACTTTTAATATTAGAATATCCTCAGAAAGATAAAATATACTGGGTACTGTATACAGAAAAAATGTAATCAAAAGAAAGAATGAAAAATAGGCTTCAAGAAATTTCAAAGAGTACTTCTGGAATGGCGGAAAAGGACATTTGAAAATCTACTCCTCCATAAAAGTAACAGGAACACCGGCAAAAATTGTAAAAATCATCTTAATATAACTCTGGAAATTAATTAATAGCACAAAACAATTCAAGAAGTGTTTATTCAAGGAAAATATCTGAATGTCCTAAGGACAATGAGGTTTGTGGTATGGTGTTCTGTCCTGGCCTATTCCTATCACCCTCTATGCAGCTTTGCATTAGCCTTAAAAAAATCAAGAGTCTAAAAATCACAGGAGTGTGGAAACCGGTAGACTTAGGAAGTCCAAATAGTATATTAAAATATATCTAATTAACACAAAGCTAAACATCGACAGAGGAATAGAGAAATGAAAATGACAAAAGACATGGGTATAAATAACAAACTTGCAGACATAATTCATACGTAGTAATTATTACATTAAATGTAAATGGATTAAATACTCCAATCAAAAGACAGAGAGTAGCAAATAGATTTAAAAAACAACAACAATAAAATAAACAAAAAGCCATGATCTAACTCTATGCTGTCTACAAGAGATGTGGATTTGATTCAAAGACACAGATAAGTGAAAAGTAAAAGAACAGTAAAAGACACTCACACAAACAGTAAGTAGAAGAAGCTGGAATGGCTATATTTATATCAGACAAAATAAACTTTAAGACAAAATTGTCACTAGAGATGGAGAAGATACTTATAATGTCAAAAGGGTCAATCTATTAGGAAGACATAATAATTATAAATATATATTCAACTAACAACAAAGCACCAAAGTAAGTGTATTAATAGTAAAAACTGACATAATTAAAGGGAGAAATATACAATTCCACAAAAATAGTGGAGATTTCAAAACCTCACCTTCAATATGTATACAACAACTAAACAAAAGACTAACAAGGAACTAGAAGCATTGAACAACACTATAAACCAACTAGACCCACCAGAAATCTATAGAACTCTTCAACCAATAGCAGAAAAACATATGTTCTTATCAGGTGCAGAGGGAACATTCTCCAGGATAGACCATATGCTAGGTCATAAAGCAAGTTTTAATATATGTACAAGGATTTTTATCCTATAAAATGTCCAGCCACAATAAATAAAATTATAAATCAATAATAGAAAAGTTTGAGAATTCACAAACATATGTAAATTACACAACAGAGTCCTAAATAACCATTGGGTCAAAAAAGAAATCACAAGATAAACTAGAAAATGCATTGATGTGAATGCAAATAAAAACACAAAATACCAAAATTGATAAGATACAGCTAAAGCAGTGCTTACAGAAAAATTCATAGTTATAAAGGGATCATATTAAAAGAGAAACTAGATCTTAAGTTGACAACCTAATCTTCTACTTTAAGAAACTAGGGAAAAAAGATCAAACTAAACCCAAAGCAAGCATAAGAAAGGAAATACTAAAGATTAAAATGGGAATAAATGGAATAAATAATAGAAAAACAATAGGCCGGGCGTGGTGGCTCACGCCTGTAATCCTAGCACTCTGGGAGGCCG
>VBSM01003159.1:157281-203502 GCA_008086735.1 Cheirogaleus medius | reverse complement strand
TAACATTTAGACTACCTGTCACATCTGAATACAGTGAAAAAAAAAAGACTGAGATAATTGGGAGAAGGTTTAGGATTGAACAAATAGGTACATTAAAAAACTAAGCAACAGGGGAAAAAATAATTATTAACCCCAAGTTGGGAGGGAGGAGAGTTCAAGTAAATAAAAATAATCATAGTACACTTCATGGTTTAATTGTGAATAGTGCTTATGAAGCCACAATAATATAAGCCATTGAATACAAGAATACCAATCTAACAAATTTCAACTAATTCTACTGGGAAAAAAATGGGAAAATAGGAAGATGGCTTTTGTATGGTAGGGATCAGAAGAGAGAGAGAGCTAAATATCTATTTTCTCTATTTGGAATTTCATAAATAGCACTTGTAATTGAAAAATCAAGAAGTAACAATAAAAGCATGTTATTTAGAGGATTGATGTTAAATTTCAAAATAATAAGTTAAAAATAATTAAAAGTGGTTTCTCTGGGAGGGCAAAATAAGGAGGGAAGAAGAGAGGGAACAAGGCAAAACTAAAAGAAAGAGCAAGACACTGCTTCTAAAAGGCAGAGAAATCTGAAAACTCTAGGGACAGAAAATATCCGTGCAGTAGGGGAGTGAGTATATTGGTAAGGAAAAGTAGGGCGGGCACGATCATTGAAGAACAGACATTTGAGCCTTAGCAACATCTTAGAAGACATTCTTTCTTCTACATAGAAATCATGGAGGCTCATCAAAGTCATCTGACCAAGGGAGTATTGAATGGAGACATTCACAGGCATTCAAACTTTGACAGTGAGGGGCATCACCTCACTACATTGCTTCCTGAAATAGCTGTTAGGAACAGAAATTGCTAGAGCAATGGTAATTCGACTGAACTCTGTACAGATGCAAATGTCAAGAAATGGAGCAGAGAGACAGAGTTTGCTACAATTACCCTACCAACACTTAAGAGAGACTGAAACACACTTGGCTAGTGAACAGGACAACAGTACAGGCTGATGACCTGGGTCAGGACAACAATAGTTAAAAAGGACCAAGAACAAGAACAAGAGCAAGGGACTAACCACCCTGGCTGCCTCTGACACTGAGCATCACTGACATACTCATAATGGGAAACTAGTAATCAACACCAAACTACATGTGGTTACATGTGCATGCCATTCATAATTTCCTCTATGAGAGTGCATGTGCTTGTATGAACCACTTAGACAATTGTATACAGTTCGGTATATAGCATCAGTCCACTGCTTAATAAATGCTTGTGCTGCTTTCACGAAGTTCCAGGTCAGAGCATCATATCAAGAGAGGTAAATAAAATAGAAAGCATCTGTATTTACTCTCCTCATTCCACATTGAGTACATAGGTAATCCCTTTCTATAAAAGTATTATCCATAAATATTTTACATGCTAGTAAAAGAGCAAACTCTTAATTACAGCTAGTTCTGTAACTTATTGACAGGTAGCACTTTACATCAGTCAGGGTTACAATACAGTCAATACTCCGTATCCACGGGTTCCTCATCCAAGGATTCAACCATGCATGGATCAAAAATATTCCAAAAACCAAAACTAAATAAATAAATTAAAATAATACAAATGTTTAAAGTACAGAATAACAACTATTTGCATAACATTTACATTGTATTAGGTACTATAAGTAATCCAGAGATGATTTAAAGTATTATATATGGGAGGAGATGCATAGGTTATATGCAGATACACCATTTATATAAAGGATTTGAGCATCCACAGATTTTGGTGTCCACCAGGGGCCTGGAATCAATCCCCATTGGATACCAAAGGAAAACTGCACCTTACTTGAGGGAAAAGAATTGCAATTCTTTAAAACTATTTTTTAATGGAACAGCTAAAAACTTGCAGATTGTGGCCTAAATCTGGTCCACAGTACTGTTTTAACTTTATAAGCATTATCCAAATAGTTGCTAAAATATAAAAATTGAAAGATTTTGCAACTCCCAGAAAGGTACAAATTTATAAATTCTCTCTCTTTTTTTTTTTTTTTGGTCTTAAAATTGTAACAGTTGGCTGAAAGTAGAGGCTGCCTACTTTGGACAAGGTCTGTAAGCAGGAGCTCTCCTTCATTCGGTGCTACTAGACCTTCTTCTATCTGCCTGGCCCCACAGGCATCTGAGTCTGGGACCTCAGTTCTAATTACAGATGCAGCCCAGCATGATGAAATCAGCTTCAGGCCAGAGAGACTTGTTTAGAACCCTGGATCCAGCTGACTCTACTGATACAGAACAATTTACTATTTAAAGCCTCAGTTTCTCCATTTTTGGCATAATAGGAATAATTTTGTCTTTCTCATAAGACCACTGTGAAGAGTAACAGGAAAAAATGCATGTATGTCAAACACTTGGCGTAAACACTCAATAAATAATATTCTTCCTTTTCCCTAAGTGAACTCTTGACAAATTCAAACACATTCAACATCTTTCAAGCATTTGGCACATGTCTGAGTAACTTTCGCACGCAGCACAAGGGGTGGTTGAGGACACAAAGTTGCACATGAAGCTGGTGCAGATTGAAAAAAGAAGAAGCTAGTGTGGAGGAGAAAACAATATAGAGCATGGTGAATGTTATGTCAGAAGTGAAAACAAATTGCATGGAATACAGTGAGATCACAGGTGATTAGGCAAGTGTCACTGGCTGTGTTTTTTATAAACTTCATGACACTTTTCCACGTGTTTCCAGCCTTTCCTGCCATCACTGATACATAGAGCTGGGAGTGGGGGTGGGAGGAACTAAAGTTAGGGCTTCACTTAAGGAACTAAAAAATCAGCAGCCTTCACAGATCCACTTGCTGTACATCCAGCCATGTTTTCTCTACAAAGAGAAACAGCAGCTTCTGCTGCTGTTTTCAGATGGGATGTCGTATCTAGCTGCGGAGTAACATTTAGAAGACTCGACTTTAGATCTGAGTATACATGGGGGGAGGGAGACGGAGGCCAATTTCTAAAAACAATCTTTCTTGTCTGGTGGGACTCACGCTTCATCTCAAACACAAATGTGCTATTAAGTGAATCTAAAATAACTGATACAAATCTCTCCACTGAGCCACTGGGAAATTCCAACCTTTATAAGTTAGGAAGTGCTAAACCAGCAACCTTTTAGAAAAGAGTATCTATCTTTTTGAGCTGTTTCTGGGGAATTGCATATAAAGCATTCTGAAAACAAAAATACTTCCCTATTTTTCCAGGATCTGTTTTGCCAGCTTGATACGAGGTTGCACAGGACAGATATTGTCAGGGCTCGAAGTGTTTTCAGAATTATATTCACAGTTAAAATGTTTTCCAATATGGTGTTTGAACATCAAAATCAAAACAGCCCTTGAGGAGATAGGGGAAAAAAAGCATTCCCTAATTTTTTAGTACCTATAAAATGTCTAAAGGAATTTATTTTCTCTACCAACATTCCTATCATTTAATAATTTGACAGTCTTTTCTGAAAAATGTCTTTAGGAGATTTACATTTAGAAGAACTAGGCACAACATTTTGATTGACCACAGTAGGCTACAAAGTGACATATTCTGATTGACTTTAGACAGGAAAGAAAAACTGTATGCTAAATGTTTCTGTCTTCTTATGAATCAGAAGAGTAATTATTGGTCAGGTCCCAGGGGTTTCAGAAATGGTTAAGTACTCAAGCCTCATTTTCTAGTTAATTCTGTGAGTCATTCTTCTGAGGATTAATTCAGCTTTGCAAAAAGCCACTCTTGTGGCAACTAACTTGGAATAAGAAGTCAATGACAAAATCTAAACTTAATTCACTGGGCTTATATTTCGACAAAACTGTCAAAAAACTAAATTTAAACCAAAAAAAGTAAAAATGTACATATAAGAAATCCAAGAAAGACTATTAAAGAGAAGTTAAGAATGTTTGGAGCATATTTCTAAATTTTAGGGGCTATAATGGACTGAATGTTTGTCTCATCACCCCCCCTCAAATTTACATATTGAAGCCCTAACTCCCACTGTGATGGTATTTGAAGATGGGGCCTTTGGGAGGTGATCAGGACTAGATGAGGTCATGAGGGTAGAGCCCTCCGAGTTTCCTTACAAGAAGGGACACCAGATGATTGCTCAAACTCGCTCACTCTCTCTCTCTGTCTCTCTCTCCCCCCATGTACCAATGAAAGTCCATGTGAGCACACAGTGAGAAGGCGACCATCTACAAGCTATGAAGAGAACCCACTACGCCAGAACTTGACCATACTGACACCCTGATGTCAGATTTCCAGCCGCCAAAACTGTGAGAAAATAAATTTCTAGCGTTTAAACCATCCAGTCTATGGTATTTTTTTATGACAATCCGACCTGACTAACACAGAGGCCCTATCCTAGAAGAAAGTGTAATGCTCCAACAAACATACCTTATCAGACATTTTTGGAGGTACACCTGGGTCCACATCCTTAACTGCTGAAACTGACTCTCTCCACCCACAGGTTATTGATGGGACACACTCCCCTGCCCATGACTCACTGGCCTATAGGTAGACACCTGGCCAGCCATGCTGCACTAAGCCATGCTGGAGTCTCAGATAAAAGGAAAAATCAGTGATAATAAGCCTGTGGTTTAAAATTTTATATTTTGTTCATCATAAAATTTTTTGCATGAATTTGATTTTTAAAAATATCGTGTTGACGTATTATTTATCCAGATTATTGATATTCTCAGGCATCCTCTTCAATTTTATACCTGAGACAAGGGCTTTACTTGCTTCACCTCAGTCCTAGCCCTGCTGATGAAGCTTGGTGTCCCCTGAATTTGGAAAATGATCTGAGAAAAACTTGTCAAGGAATCTTAGAAACTGGTAACCTCAAGACTACATTTGGCCTGCAGACTGTAGCTATAATTGGTTTTTCCATTAATATTGTTTAATTTCAACACTTTCAAGCAAGAAACACACTCCACATATTGCCACTGCCCCATCACTCCCTATTATTAATAATTTCAATGTGGCCCAGCTCCTGAAGGCCTCTGGGCTGACTCTGGCCTACCTGGTAGGACTTGTCACTGGGCTTGAGAATGTGCAATCTGGGGCCCTATGAGGTTACCATATTCTGTACATGCATAAAAATGTAGGTAAAGCCCAACTACAGAAAGAAAAATGAAGTGGATGTACAAAAAGGAACAAAAAAGAGAAACCAAGAGATTCCTAAAAAAGATAAAGAATACAAGCTTGACTGTGCTAATTTTGAACTTCTTGTTCCTGTCACCCTAGGGCAGCTCTAACTCTACCTTTAGTTTGGGCTACGGCTTCTGTTACCTGAAAACTAGCAATCCTTAACCAAGTCTCTTAATGAGGAAGAAACTATTGTCCTTTCCTCCCATTTACAGTAAAATAAGTAGATAAACAATTTACCAGGTGAATTATGTCCTTGAATACAGAGCCTCTGATTTGTGAAAACAGCAGCCAATTGAAGGGAGGGACGATCTTTCACCCTACAGTCTTTGCTGTGTAGTGCATAACCCCTTCTGCGTCTCAAACATAGTTAACACTTAAAAACTGACAGCAGAAAGGCTGGATGAAGACAGCCTCTAGGAGCTATAAAGAATGCTACCCAGGCCCATGCTGTGAATTGCTGTTGTTATAATTATTCTGAATCAATTTTAATCAGGAAACAACATATCCATTTAAATAAAATAAAAATAAAAGCACCAGGAGGAAAAACAAAGTTTGATTCCAAGAAAAACTGAAGACTTCAACCTTTACAAAGAAAATATAATTCTGCCAAAAATGTAGTACATTTCATATTTAATTTTGCTCTGATTTATGACTAAATCTCCTGGGTACCAATGGTATATAAAAAAGCATTAACTCTGTGGAGGCAATTGTTAGTTTTTATAATAAAAAATGCAGACTGTTTATACCATTATTGCTTAGGAAATTAGGGAACACAGCTTCTAATACCCTGTGTGTGGAATACTGTAGCAAACCACTTAACTTGCAATAATAGAGTATTGACTGGGTACAGTGATATGTGAGACACAGCCACAGTCAGATTAAGCTACCATCACACTGTGCTCAATAGAGCCTCGCTCATAATATATGTATTCCACCTTAGCTGAAGAATTTCAAACAGATTAGCTATGAAAAGGCCTAAGAGGCTCTACCTATAAATATATATATTATTTTCCTCTTGTCACTTTGTTTTTAAATACTTAGTTAAAATATTGATTTATTTTCTTCTCCCTATCTACAAAATCTTTAGGACTTTGTAATACTGAGCCTTTGACATAAGCTATATCTGATTAAGAAGAGGTGTTTCTGAGGCTAATTTTATATTTACCAAAGATAACCACCATCCAAAAAGCTTGGCTTATCATTTGCAGGTCTTGAAAGTCTGACAGAACAAATCTAAGAGCTTTAAAATGCCTTTCAGGTGAGCTACACTAACCCAGTGATGTTAAAAGCATACAAATGCACAGGCTATTTCAGAATGCAGGCTGCAATTGGCCTCAGTGTGTGTGTCTCTCTCTCATAGACACACACACACACCCCACATATACTCACTTACTTCCACATAGATTTTTCATTATTTCCCACTTAATCTGCTGAGGCAATCCTGTATATTACACAGTGACAGGATATGATAAGATATTTTCTGGTCTCTGTCACTACTCTATAATGGACATTGGAACATTTAGTCTGAAGCCTTTCTTTTGCATCCCAAAGCTGAAACCTATTGAAATTGTGGACAGATCCTAAGCAATTGTGCCAGATGAGTCTAAATAACAAGAGAGAAAAGACTGCACCCTGGAAAATGTAACCAAATTATAGACCAAAAGAGAAAAAGTCTCAGTGAGTATAACTCAGTAAACTTAAAAAGACTGTCACACCCTCAAAACATTCCCTCTGCTTTACCACTATTGGCATTATTCCATTGACTTTAGGCTTATCCATCTACAATAATTATAAAAATATAACTTTGGAATACATTGTTGAGGGACATCTCTCCATGAATCTCTCACATTTCTTCAATACTTCTGAGCATAGGCATTGACAGTTTTTTTCTGAACTACCTCACCAAGGATGTTTGAATAGCCAACAGCCTTGGAAGATAGAGATAGTGTCTTCCTCTAGGGCAAAGGGCAGATTTGTTTCCCGACCAGTTTAAATGAGATAATGTCTCCCTCCAAGGCAAAGTTTGGTCAGGTTTTGCCAACAACCCATTTTAAAAACTGAGGTTTTCTGAGCTTGGGATTCCTCAACTGTGACACAATCCACTGCATGTGCAGCATTCACCGAGGTACTCCTCTTCATCATCCTATAGGACTTGGGGGAAAGGGGGAACCAATTCAAACATGAAGCCTATGCCACCTGCTGAGCTGTGAATAGTGAAGTCCTTTGTCTCTAATCCAGGAGTCTCATGTCTTCCAGCCAGGACTTATTAGCCTGCAACAGGATAAATTTCAGACCTTCACAGTTCTGCACACTCACCAGACTTAATGAATCAACATGTAACTTGAATATAACCAACTGTTCCCTCATAAAAATAAAAATTGCTTGGCTCCTGAATTTCACTGGCTCTAGGACATACTTTAAAAAAAATCCTCACACACACCCATGAACCAATGTGTCAGCAATAGTCCCCACACAAAACTGCCATGTTTTCCCTCTCCTGCTCTACTTGCCTCCGTAGGTGTCTTCAACCTCCCTCCAGCAGCTGTGGATCACATCTGTCCTGTGACTGCCACTGTCCACACAAGAGCATGGTCTCCAGATAATCCTTCAAGATGCCAATTCCAAAGGTACCAAAACTGCTTAGAGAATTCCTTCTCTTCAATTCTGTGTTGTACTCTCACACCTAGACCCTGATGCACCAGTGATAAGGCACAGAGTCCCTAAAGCCTCTTATTAAAAAAATAAAAATTAAAACCCCACAACTTCTGACCACTACCCCAGTAACAAATGAACACAAACTCATTTCATTGTACAAGGCAAGAAAGACAAAGTAACATCGTTATTCTTTTCTCTCATTCTCCTCATATCTTGCTTTTTGTAACCAAAATTCAATTCAAACTAAACCCCCCAAAAACTCAAACTAAACTTCAAACTAAACTCCAATTCAAACTAAAAATCCAAAGCTCTTATATAAAAGGATATGGGCAGATTCTGGGTAAATGTCTGCACCCTCTGTCATCCTACTAATGATCCTATTACAAACCCTGTTAGTTTATACCAATGTCTTCCAACTAAGGAGCAGAGAACTATACCAAAGAAAATGGAACACAAGCTGGATAAATACTGAAGAAAAAAACAGAGAGAGAGAGAGAAAAAGACAAAAATAAATGGCTTGGACTTTAAAGCCATGGGAACAGTACATGTTGGCATTGAACAGGTTCCTGGCAGAAAGGACAAGGTTGTCAAGGCCATCATCTTCACCCTTGAATACTTCAATCTAGGGCAAAAGTTCTTTGCACATGTCTCCCAGGCTTTGAAGCTGGTCATGTTTTTATCTAGGTAGCAATGCTCATTTGTATATTCAAATATGCTAACTGGTAATTATGAAAAGCAGTACATGCAAAACATGGGTGGACTAGATTAACTGCTCAACATGAAGCTAACTGAAAACTGAGTTCTGCTATCTTTCATTTTTCTGCCTTTATCCTCCAAAAAAGGAAGAAAATGTAGGCTTGCAAGGGAACAAGAAAAACCATCTGGATCACAATGCCTCCCAAATTTCACATTCAATCCTGCCATCCAAACAGGGATTTAGAAGCGCTTTTCCTAAACCAATAACTGAATGGTGCCTGCCAATTTCTCCCTGGACTTGGCTTTTCTTAACAAGCTATTCCATTGCCTTTATTCCTTTTGTCATTTATAATGAGAATAAGAGAAACTAGATAAATTGTATACAATCACTGAGGATATCATGGGGGTAAAAGCTGTGTAATGAACTATTAATAAAAAAGTGGCTTTTCAAGTCACAGGGCTTTCTGAAAAATCCACAAATTTAAAAAATACCATCTGGAAAGCTGACAGTTTTATAAATTGATCCATAAAACAGTAATGCTCAAAATTCTTTACTAGCCTAGAAATTGTTTGGTTTTTGACAGAAATGATCCAAGTAGCAAGGATCATATTTCTATAAGGAAAGTAATAAATACATAAAACATAGCCAGGACTAATTTTTGCAAAAAAAAAAAAAAAAATGGAAGTAACTAGGTTACTTTCAGAGAAAAATGAACTGACATCTAACACTCTTAGCAGTGGTTTCCTTTACAGGGATTTTGCAGAAAGGTGATACCATCACCCAGACCTCTGAGCCCATTTGCTTAACTCCAACTTTGATCCAAGTTTGATCAATGAAACAATGTTCTGATTAGGCAAGATCTAAGAAGAAGAAAATCTCCATCCAAATCTTGATCTTTTAAAGAGGAATTTTGAGAAATGCCTCACCTTTGTGAAACAGATTTTCCCAAGGCTGCATCTACTCTCTGGGAGTAAGTTAAATGACTGTGGAAGAGCTCAGTGTTCTGAGAGATTGTGTATCCTGAGGTCAACAGCACAGGTTTCAGGGAGGCCAGCCGCAGGTTCAAATCCTAGCTTTGCCATGACTGCCCTGGTGACCTTAGGAAAATTATTAGATATTCCTGAAGCCCAGTTTCTGCATCTCTAAAGCAGGGATAAACATGTCTAACACACATGTCTGCCAAAAAATAAAACTTAGATGACCAATTACAGCATAGGAAATAAAACCTAGCTATCTAAGAGAATTGTCACGGATCTCAAACAACTTTAGCCCCCAGAGAGAGAAGCACCATCATGGAACAAAAACTGTTTGATTGTAGTGAGATACAAAAAAATAGTGCAGAAGAAAAGAGAGAGGTTAAAGAAGGAAACAGTGGCCCACAGCTTCTCGTTGCAGAGGTGTCTATTTTACTTATCCAATCTCTAGCAGCTGATGAGGCTTCAACTCCTTCTGTGAACAGGAGCTGACAGGTGATGGAAAAGGATGCTCTGAATGGCAGCTGTGGGTCAGGCAATCAGCACAGGCTGAGAAGACCTGAAATCTCGCCCTGGCTCTGCAGCTCACTAACTGAGCCTGGGGCACCTGCTTAACCTCTCCAAAATCCCACATCCTCAATCATGAAATGAGAGATTTGGACATCATTGCTTCTAGAAGGGCCACTAGAGCTAAGGAAAAAAACATTCTAAATGTCTACAATTCTACTAAATCAAACACTCAGATAACCCAAAAAGGATTGCAAGTCAGGCTGCCCTCTCCCTGGAGAGATTCTGCTTGCATCCCAGGGAACCCGTGCCTTGTTTGGCAATGAAAGTCCAGATCCACTGGGCTGGGCAGCCAGGTGACCCACATTTCTGTATAAATGCTTCTGCTGGTGCCAAGGGCTGCATGCGGCCTGGAACTAGAATGGAAGAGATTAAACTGAAGGCACAAACACCTGCCTCAAAGCCTGTAGGGAGCTCTAACCATTCTGACAGGCCATTTGTGGTAATTGTCCTGTCTTATCCAATAAACTGGCTATTCAAGCATTGAGAGGTTGATGCCTCCTGTCAGTTGACCATAATTCCAATCACCTCCACTGCACATATAGGTTTTATTTGCATCGCACCTGTACCGCCACAGAACAGGAGAGACCAATTAAACTATGATTAGCACATATGCCTCCTAAATCTGACAAACGGCTGTTCTCAATGAAGTCAAAGAAGTGTGTTAGGGAAGGCCAGATGACCACTTAGGTGTGGGAGGCTGGTACACAAGGACACTGAGAATATGAGACGTGCAAAAATAGATCTAAAAGAAATCAGTTCTGTTTGTTGCATTTTCTGTTGCTATTGCTAGATGAAGAACTTTGATAGTTCATGTTCAGACAAAGGAGAGCATTTCATTTTAAATCTTCACTAGTAAATAAAGTGGCAAAGAAACAAATAGGACCACGTGGCTTGACCTAAATAAGTACATCAATTGCCAGGGCATCTGGACGTTAGCATCTGGATGAAACATCACCCAAGCTATTGAAACTCAAAACACAAATATAGACAAGGTCATTGCAGTGACTAATGCCATCATCCCAACTTGCTCTATGACTGTATGAGTTAGGGCAATGCCAGTTGCTCTTACAAAGAAAATTGTTAATATCCAGTGACAATGTACATGGTGAGCAGGCCACTCTCCTCCACATGTATATTTAGGGAACCAGGGTCTTCCATCTTGTGGCTCTATCAATTCCCAGGCTGCTGGAGTCTCCTTTATCCAGATGAGAGACAGGGGAAAGGAGAGTAGAAAAGACAGTGACTTCTTAAAGCCCTGGCCCAGGAAATAATGCTTCTGCTCCTTTGCAACAATGGTCAGTAACATGGCCACATCCAGATACAAGGAAGACCAGGGTATACAGTCCCGTGGTGTGCAATTTCCTCCCAAGGTGATCTCATACTGTGGAAGGGGAAGCACAGTATTTTCATAGACAGTTTGTTTCTTCTACAATCACATATTCTCTTGTATAAATACTTTTACTTAGAAGTTGTTATGGGATTCCATTTATTTCAACTTGCACTTTATCGTTGACTAGAAGTGTTATATCACATCTTCCTGCATACTCAGAATTAGTAATTTCATATAGTTATCATGCTTAGTTTTTTTTGGGGGGAAGATAGTGGAGGAGATCTGACCAGACAATAAAGATGCCTCAAGGTGGACTATCAGGAGAAAGGATGGCTTACACTTGCCTTTCTATCAAGAAAGAAATTATTGATTTGTCCTCACTTTTCTGTTCCTCTGCTTCCAAGCTTCATACCTAGGACAGTGACAGACTGGTTATAGTGTCTGACTCTGCTTCAGGAACTTGGATCATGACGTGAGTCCAAAACTGGCTTTGCCATCAGCATCAAGAGTTGATTCTTGCTCAGGCCAAACCTAGGGCTATAATTCATAATTGCGTTAACTGTGGGAGAGGAGTGTAGATGATGCTGAAAGGCTGTGTCAAAGATGACAGTCAGATGGCATATGAAAAAAGGAAAGAGGTCTTAAGAATGCCTTAGGCAGCATATCTGATAAAATCACAAACTCCTATTTGCCTTACTTTTTTATTCAAATTCTATCTGTTATACTATCGCTGGGAGTGATGGGGTATCAGGGATGGCTAGACTCTGTTGTGAAAAAAATCCCACAGGCTTATAAATGTAAAAATAAACCAAAACAAAAAAACACCCCCAAAACTTGTCATTTATTAGAACTGCAGTGGAGGAAGTAAGAGAGTGCTCACAAGCCAGGTGATAGAAATTACTACTCCTCAGTTTCTTAACACATCAAAATGATAGTGCCACCTTTGTACCTGAGTATAACTAAGATCCTAACCCAAGATCTGTCTTGTGAACAACAGGTAAAAGGAGCGTATGCCACTCAAGTAGGGAAGATGAGACCAAAAGACATCCCTCAAGGAGGGAAAAGGCAGATCTTGTAATCATAAGTTAGCAAACTTCAAAAAGACCATTTAAAAGGAGCTCTGATAACATTCATTTCAAAGAGATCATAATATTTGTGCCAGAAAACACAGAATCTATGAGCTGCAGCTTTTGTCCAGGGGAGTAAACCATTAAAGATCTTTTAGATTTTTAACTTCTAAAATGCATGATGTAAAGTTCTGTTGATTATGGAGTGTCTGATTTCCTAGTCAGCATCCACCAAAAGCAGCAACAAAAAATGCCTTTGTAGCACAGTTCTGCTGACTTATGATCCCTACTTTGCCGACTCTCATCTGCTTCTAGGCACAGCTGTTTTCAAATGGAACAGTGCTTTATGCAAACAGTGCCAGCCTGGCCACAGAGCAAGAAAGCCCAGGGTAGAGGAGCTGGGAGATCAGTATTTTATACTTAGAGCCAAGAATTTGGACCATCACCTGCAATTTCAGATCCCTGTGATCCTACATGGCCTGCTCCTCACTGAAATGCACTGCCTGAAGCAGGTCTTAGAGAGATGTTATGGCAACCCAACTCTCTGGGTCCTTGCTAACTTCTGGGAGCCTGCCAAAGAGATGAGCAAATTGGAGGATAATGAACAAGATTGAGGCATGCACAGTGCCTCCTCTACCTTTGCCCAGCCTCAAGGAGAAAACTGCACCCAAATTGATCATTACAAAATCAGAATCCATGTGCTTTTTTTTGTTTTGCTCTAGAGTTCTACAGTGTAGAGTTTCTATTAATATTTAAAAAAAAAACTGAACATAATGAATCTACTCTGCAGGATACTTGGAAGAGAATAGAATTTCAGAGCCAATAAGGTATGAGCCATCCACAGGAGCAAGGCCTTTGGAGAAACTAAGAGAAACAGACCCCCTACAAAGCAACACTCTTTGAGACCTAATAGAATGTTTCACAGTAATCAACCTCCTCCACTCAGCCTCTTGCTGATGGCTACCAACTGCTATAATCCTATATCTTCCAGTACTTTCTAAGGCGAGAACTTGATTGATAAGGCTAAGAACACATTGTAGCATTAAGAGCAAAGGCTCTGGAGTAAGTGTGCCTAGGTTTATAGCATGGATTCACCATTTACTGAACAGCAGTAAGTTACCCAATTTCTATTAAGCCTAATTCACACATGGGGGAAAAGGGTTAAAGAAATATATTTCTTTAAAGTTAACAGTAGTTCTCTCTGGATGGATGGATTAAACATTAAATTAGTTTTATTTCTCTGCATTTGCTAAAAATTTTGACAATGAGCATATATTATTTTTGTAATAAAAACAAACATGTTCTATAATAATAAACCTAACTAAGGAAACTATATCTTATGAAATAATAGTTTTAATGGAGTAATTCCTGACAAATTTAAATAATAGGTATATTCCAACTTTGTTCCTCTACATATTTTAAAAATACCAAAAGTCAAATTAAAAATCAGTTGATAAGCTTAATTTTAAATAAAAGCAAACAAAACCACAGCATGGTATAATAAATTCTAATGTAAAAGCTCCCCCATCTCCCACTTGGTAATTTGATACTGTTTCTCCAGGCCTTTGCTGGCAGGGAACTGGCTCTCTTGACAGTTCCACTATGCCTCCTGTACCAGACACTATGCTATTATCCAGATATATACCTCCCAAGCTTACCAGAAAACTGTCCTTCTGAAAGGTTCCAGCAAAATGAAGCATTCTACTGGAATGTTTTTAAACAAGTTATTGAAACACAGAAAGGACATTGCTTTCAAAGTTTCAGTCTGTTCCAAGAACCCTGTTGAGAGTCTTGGCTCATTCTCCAACAGCCTTGACACAAAATTCAACTGACAGAGGCAATCCCACTTCACAACGGCTGACACAGAGGGTGCATTAGCCAACCCAATCATTAAAAAACTTCTAGAAGATAAAAATACATGTCATAAGATTGACAGTGAACTCCAAAAGAACTCAGAAACATACAATTCCATGCAGACAAAAAAGAAGACCAAAGAACTGTAGAATAATGTCCAAGAAAGAGACTAAGGTTTAGTGAACAAGCCCTGGAAGACTCATCAAAGTATGTGATCATCAGTGAAAAAATTAGAGTACTTGGGAACAACTGTATTAGTCCCTGCTTTCAAAGTGACTTCAGTATATTTTGAATGACAAGCTTCAAATATATCACTCTAAATAAATTGGTATATATGCCCCCAGAAGATAACTTAAGTGAACATTGAAACACTGGTGAGTGTAGCGTGAGCTCCCGGCATCCCGCAGTTAAGCTACTCAAACACCTAAAGAAAAGACTATACAAATAAATGTTTCTCAATTCTTCTGCCCTGCATAGCTGTAGAGCCAGGGATCTTGTAATCAAACTGCATTATCTATCTGAAGAACAACAGTTTTCTCCTGTGCTGAAGAAATCGACTCCAACTATCCATCTAGACTCCAATTTATAAGTATAAGCAAAAACCCCAACATACCAAAAATTATGAGGAAAAATAACAATATGAAAGAGATAGCAAGCTGAAAAGAAATTAATGACTGTAAACAGAGCTGATGAACAACACTGAATAGAAATTTAAATATATAATAATTATCTTTAAGAGACTTGATAGGACGTTACAGCTATGAAAGAACAAAAACTATGAAAAGCAGTAATCAGAATCTGCAAATTAAAAATATGATTGCTAAGATTTTTTTAAAAGAACAACAAGTATATCAACTAAATACCAAAATGGACATCAACTAAAACTGGATTAAGAACTTGGAAATCTATCAAATGGACAAAGAGGTAGAAATTATAAGAGAAGTAACAAGAATCAAGAAAGGTAGATCTTAGAAAGCCAATATCTGTCTACCATGAGTTCCAGAAGAAAAAAACATAAAACAAATAGAGGGAATATAATGAAAGAAATAAAAATTAATTTTCCTTGACTTAAAGAAACATTCCACAAGCCAAAGCCCACTCTAGGAAAGACAGCTAGTTGCCGGCAGACATCCCTTCTCTTTCTTTTTTCAGTAGAACCCCTGAGAGTTTTAGTTGATCTCAGAGGACCTAGCAAAAGAATAATTTTTCATCCCATCTTATAAATTGCTCATGTAACAAAATTCTGACCAATAAGATGTAGATTGAAGTCGTATGTGTAACTTGTGGGCCATGCTATTAAAAAAAATAATAATATTTTCCACTTTCCCTCTCCTCTGTCCATGGGCTAGAATACAGATGTGTTGGAATAGACATTTTAGACCAGTGGTTAGCAAACATAGCCATGCCTACTTGTTTATGTATTGTCAACGGCTACTTTTGTACTACCACAGCAGAGTTGAGTAGTTGCAACAGAGGTTTTATGATCCATAAAGCCTAAAATACTTACTACCTGTCCAGTTACGGAAAAAGTTAGCCAACTCCTGGGTAAAATTTTTAAAGATGAACTATACTCTGTGTTGGTGGTGATATTAAACAAGTGGAATTCTCAGGCATTGCCATTTGCAGTATGAATTATTATAAGCACTTTTCAAAACTGTTTGACAGTTTCTAAATATACAGCTGTCCTATTAGCCAGAAATTTCACATCTTTGTATATTCTCAAGATCAGTAAGTGTATGAATCTACAAAAAGACATGCTCAAGACTGCTCATGGAAGTTTTATTCATTATAATACAGAATGGATAAACAAATTGTGATATATACATACAATGAAAATCTACACAGCAATAAAAAAGGACAAATTACTGTCACATCCAACACATGAATGGAATGCCAAAACTTACAGATAAGTGAAAGACAGACACAAAAAAGAATTTACTTATGTGTAGTTCAAGAAAAGGAAAAATTTTATTTATAATAATAGAAATCAGAATAGAAGATGTCTGTGGAATGTGGCTATTGCCTAGGAAGGGCATGAGAAAGCCTTTTGGGGTGCCGGAAAGTTCCATAACTTGATGCTGGTGGTGGTTACACAGGTACATACCTTTGAAAATTCATTGAACTATGCACTTAAAATGTGTGTACTTTATTGTATGCATGTTATAACTGAAAAACCAAAAGAAAAAAAAGCAGAGGTAAGAAAAATAAATAAATAAATAAATGTATCTTGTAGTTAATACAGAATAATCATTGTCAATTAATTTTTGGCAAATCAGCAGACCATAGGATTAAATATATTTTCTGAAAATGTAAGGCTTAAAAATGTAACAGGCTAGAATGAAAGATAAGCACTTCCAAATCATGAATGAAAATAAGTCAACCACAGCACTATTCAACAAATATCAAAGTGTTTAGTGAAAATAATAAGACACCAACAATGCACACAGTCTGAGTCGACTGACATAAAATTCAAAAACAGATTTAAAGTATGTATATTAAGAATGCATGCTTAGGTGAAAAGACTACATAGAAAAACAGGGGAGTCCCATGACATCAAGATGGCAGTGACCCTAGGCAATATTAAGCAGCATTGTGATAAGGAAGCTTTGGAGCAAGAGGGCTTCTGGCATGCTGGGAATGTTATTTCTTGATCTGCATAATGATTATACTAATGTTCACTTTATTAGTATGTTACATCGAACATACATTTTAACCACTCTTCTAAAGGCATGCTGTATTTCACATAAGAAAAAGGTTTAAAATGTAGGAAAGATAGAATTTGAATAACAAAACTCATTCACTATTACACATTCATTATTGTGTGTTCTCTCTTCATATATGTTTGCATATTATATCTATACAATATATATATTGTATACATATATGTGCGTGTGTGTGTGTGTGTACCAAACAAGGAAGATGCATTTTATTCAAATGCCCATAAGACCTTTTTCTAAAAGTCTACCATATGCTAAACTGGAGATGATTCATCATGGTTGTGGATCAATGATGGCTGTGGGTTTCCCAGGCTTTTGTTTTCCAGGATGAAGCTTGTTTGTGTGTTGTCATAATGTCATTCTTTATTGGGTGTATGGTGAGAGGAGGGAAGACAACTCAGCTTGCAATTCACATGTTGTAAGAGTCAAGGAATCGCATTCATCCACATTTGATATAGGACAGTGTTTTACCCAGAAAGCCTGGACTTTGACCTGGATGTAGTAACTAGATGGGATTCTGGATTGCCTTTCTTAGGGAGGGGTATGAGAAGAAAAGTACTCTTAGATATTTGGTAGCCAGAGGGACACACTAGGGCAAAGATGGCTGGCAGGTCACCAAAAGTCTGTTACACTTTCCCCATAGTGCAGAGTAGTCTCAGGGAAGCAGCTGGCCAGCCAGGGACTACATTTCCCAGTAGCCCTTACCATTAGTGGCAGCCATGTGACTAGGTTGTAGCCAATAAAATGTGAACACAATTAATGACTGCAACTTCCAAATCTGGCACATAAAAACCCTCCCACACAGTACTCCATCTACATTCTTTTCCCCTCACAGCTGGTGTGAATGGAGATGACCCCCAGAGTGACCTTAAAAACTATCTGTTGAAGATGGCAAAGCCTCCATCAGCCTAGGTCCCTGAATAACTGTATGGATGAAGGCCAGCCCTCTAAGCTTTTCACCTACACAGTACCATTATGTGAGCAAGAGAGAAACTTCTATGGTATCTGAGCCATTCTTTATTTTGGGTCTATTCATTACAAGAGTTAGCCCACATCAACTAATGCAGGGAACAACAACAGAACCTACCCCACTGTGTAGCTGTGGGGATTAAATGAAACCATGAAAAAGAGAAGCTTAGCACAGTGCCTCACACATCGTTAAGTGCTGAGTGTGTATTAGCTTAGTAAGTACCCAGGAAATCATTACAAGGACCTCAGAGTCTTCAAAATGATTAAGTTTCAAGAAATGAGCTCTTGAAAATAAAGGAAAGTGATTGATGACAGTCTACTCAGTCCATTTCTTCCAGTTAATCACTCCTTCCTCCAAAGAATTCTCTGGGCTTGGTTATATGAGTAGCACAGCAAGCAACCACAGCACATTTGAGCAATAAAGTTACGAAACAAGCTCAATATGCTAACCATCAGGGACGATGACGGACCAGCTGGAGATTCTGAGATGAGTCCCCAGCATCAGTGACTGGAGAGTGGGAAATCATATGTAAATGTGTATGTAGAGGTAAAGTTGTTTTCTGCTTTCTCCCTTTCTCCTTGTGTCAAATGCATGCGTGCATGCACGTGCTCACGCACACACTGACATACAGATAGATTGCTGCACTGAAAAGAGTATTGGTGATTTTATTGATGAGTCTCTCAAATCATCACCAAAATAAAATAAGCTGTTCACTTCACAGCTGGAGTCAAATGAAGTGATGACAGTTGTCTCACCCTTCTCTGATGATAAATGAGCCTTTCCCTCCTTACTCAGGTCCTTGACCCAAATTCACAGTTATTCCAGTGACCCAGGCAGACCTTTGAGAAGAAAAAAGCCACACTCACAAATGCCTAATGAAGCTTGTCTTAACTATTACCATTGTACCCTGTCATTCTAACTATAATTGATTTGCTAAAGTAGCTTTTTTTTAATATAATCAACCTAGCAGACAAAAACACCTAATATAAATTAAACACATCTCTCTCTCTCTCTTTCAAATTCACCAACCCTCTTCATGCCTATTTAGAACCTTTTATGAAACTTCATATTCCCCTTTCTTTTTTATCTTGAAAGTAAGCAAATAAGCATCTGGCCTTTTAAGAGGGTCTTTAGTAAAAGGATCTTAGAATCACATAAAGGGAACTTTTTGCCCCCTCAACAATCTTTTCATTGAAACACAAATTTCAATTGGTTGCGAGTGACTCTCTAAAACCCTCTCTGACAATGTTTTGGAAGCCACATCAGGGATTAGCAGGGAAGAATGCCATGATCAAAGAGCGATGTCTACATAGACAATACATATTAAAACATATTCCATGTATTTACCCTCCCTGAGAATCATAGAATGATATATAGAACATTCCAGAAGGCAAGATATCTAAACTATTGTGTAGACATAGATATTTATCAATCCTTCAAAAAAAGATAACACAACCACATTTCAAAGCACATTCCCTGAACTTGCTTGTAAGTCTTGGTGGTTTGCTACAACCATCTACTTTAAACTCTTTGTGTTTCAAAACAGAGAAAATTAAACAATTTTTCAGGGAAAAAGAGAAAAACAGCTCTTAGAAGTAAGGGCGTGAAGTTTCTATGTACCTTTCACAGAACCAGACTCCCTAATAGATCCTCGAGCCTGGGATTCTACCAGAAACCATGTGCTTTGTGGCCGCTTGGGTGTCTTTCTTCAACAATGGAAGGGTGTATGTTAACAGCCTGTAGTAACAAGACTTTATTATTCCCAGAACATAACATCTCAGAAGGACTCCCAGCTACCCAGAGGTTGCAGAGAGTTCCATTTAGCACCATCTTTGTGAGGCCTGAACACCTGACACAGGATGAAAGTGGAAGAGCCAGCCCTGGGGAGGAAGGGCTTTTTCCCTTTCAAGTTTCTGAACTTTTCTAGGTCTGTGGAGGTCCAAACCACAGAACCAAGAAAACGCAAAAAGAAAGCAACAAAAGAAGCTACAAATCAAAAGAGCCCTCTCCACTGTACAGCTCCTGCTGTTCTGCTTTCATTATGCACTAGCGTCTTCTGAATGGATGGCAGCACCTCAGCCTCCTTGTACAAAGTCAACACATTGTATTGAGGAGTGTGTACAACTTGCAAAGGAGCCGGCTGGCTGCCGGCTAAATTCTCCAGTCCTTTTCAATCTCCCTCCATGCCTTTTTTCTTTGCGGGGCTAGGGGCCTGGGATGTTTTCTTTGTCCTGTGACTACTAGGTTCCTCTGGGATCTTTAGGAAAAACATATGGACCCCTGCCCTCATATGACCATGCTCTCCCAGAGAGCTGTCCCACAATTGGGACCTTTCTTAGACCACCTATCACATATGTCTTCTTCTCCTTCCCCCTGGGTCCCACTCTGCCACTAATTTCTTTAAAAATATTTGTGTTAGTCAAAACTCTCTGGGTCATATGAAACAGAAACCCACTTTTAGGGAGAAGGAACTTCTGGAGATCAGATAACTGAGTTAGCTCACAAAAATGAAGGGCAGGCACAAATCCAGGTTCTGTAGGGCCCAAAGCTTAAGCAATGGCAGGGGTAATGGGGGAGTCTCTTTAATTTCAAATACAAAATCAGGTACAAATGTGAATATTTATTAAGAATAAGAAATCTCAGCAAACTGAAAATTTTTAAATGTTGACAAATACCACAAAATCCAGAAAAAAATACCCTAATGTTTTAATTAATTAACTAGCTAGCTAATAATGCTTCCATAATAACTTTTTCCTACTCTTTTTATCTGTTTGCTCTTTGATCACCTCTTCATATGACAGACCATGACTTTTTGCAAGAGAATAAATATACTTCAGTCTTTCTTCTAGCCTGATGTATCAAAATTTATTACTGAACTTGAGATGCAGAAAACACAACATCATACACAAGCGTACTCACTGTTCGTAGTATTCATACCTGTTATTGAAATTATTAAGATAGCAACTCTGGCAAATTACATTTTGCATGGTCTTAATAAAAGAAAAAATATATAGTATATTTAAATTTCCTAAACCACATGATCAAATACATTCCTTACCACTTCCATTTTGATTAGACATCAATCACAATCAAATATTTTTCTTATAATTTTATATTTCTGATGACTTAAATGTACAAAATTCTTTCAAACTTTCCATCTCCTTTACTCTCCACATACATTTGATATCAAGAGCCATAAGATATGTTCCTATATCACACTTTCCCATTCTGTCTTCTCTGTAGGAAAGTGATTCTTGGCCTGGCTGGGGAGGAGGTGCAGAAAGAAGAGAGATCGATCTGGAGGCTCTTGAAGCAGTTTATAGAAATGATGACAGTGATTTAGGCTAAGGTACTAGTGATAGAGATAGAAAGTGATCAGACTCAGACATATTTCAGATATAAGGCCAACATCATTTTCTATGTAGATGTGGGAGACAAGAAAAAGATGCTAAGGGTGATGCTAATTAGGTAATATGACCAGCTTCACACAGGATTATGTGCTAATTCAGAGTGCTAATTCAGAGTGCTAATTGAGTTAATGTTTGTACACGTGCTTAACATGTAGAACATAACTGGATCTCAATAAACGTTAGTTGAATTTTCTGAGTTTCCTTCATACTATCCAAAAAACCTGAAAAGAATGAATCATACAGCAGATCATAAATTGTTACTGGCTGGACTGTTATAAGGGCTGCAAGCATTTCTGGAAATTTCTCTCACTATTGCCTACAAATCTGCTGAGGACAAGATAGAATAACATACCATATATATACGTTTGTTCCTTGTCTTCCTCCTCTCTCCCTAATTCCTCCCTTTTCTACTTCCTTCTCTTAAGAATATAGCATAATTTATCAAGTACTTCCAACAAGCCATGTATAAGGCTTTGTAATTGGCATTTAGAACACTGAGCCTAAAGAAACCTTAAAGGCCTTACACTCTGGTAGGAGAGAGTTAAGTCAATATTTACTACAAAATAGTAAAATTTCCTTAAAGGATATGGCAAATATTGTAGGTTGGCTCACTCAACACTTATTCCAATTCCCTTTCCTTTTCTATCATCTCCTATAGAGGCTAGAAAGATTAAAAAAAAAAATTTTTTTTTTCAAGACCCTTACAACCACAGGTAGCCATGTGACACATTTCTGATCAATGAGAAATAAGCAGATGTCTCCCAGGAATTTCTGGGAAACATTACCCCTTTGGGCTAGTTCCTGCCTGGAATACAAACATGGTGGCTGGAGTAGCTGCAGCCATCCTGGGACATAAGGAAACAAAGGCAAGAGAATTGCAGAGACTTTGGCCCCACCATCCTTGCACCACTGATCTAATACCAAATATCACAGGCCCCCAGATATTTTTTCCTAAGAAAAAAACTCAGGCTTTATATATTTGTGCCCATTATAAGTCCAGCTTTCTGCTTATAGGCAAAGACAAGTTCTAATAGATTCATTGGCCATTGCCCAAAATGGCTTATTTCCTTTAACTAAACCTCTACTATTTTATGTTTATAAATTAGCCATTTTCTCCTGATATCACAATTAGGAAAATACAAATTACCTAATGGTTCTGGATAATTGAAATTGCTTACAAAAAAAATCATACTAGGTTTCTTAGACCCTGTTAATATACCATACATTTGTGGGATAAGGAAATATAAAAGAGGCATATGAAAGAAATGAAATAAAGTCCCAAACTTGAAGAGTTTCATAAACAGTAATTTGAGGAGAGAGGTCCTTACAGTCAAAAGTCTCCACACTTTAGAAGCACTGTGCTATTCGCAAATCTTACTTTGTCAACCAAACAGCTTCACCATATCAGAAATGACTGAGCATTCAGAACTTGAAAAGGCTGTTGAGTTCTTCCTTAGAATTGTTTTCATCCAGTCCATGGCCAGGAGGGTATCTGCATCCCCAAAATAAGAAGAGTACAGGCAAGATTGAGGCCATGAAAAGGTAATGGGCAGAAGACAATCTCACCAAGATTACATTCCATAAAACAGAACTGGCAACATCTGCTCAATCTACTGTAGATAAACAGTGAACTATTTTCCATCTCATTAACTGAGAGGATGAGATATTAAATAAACCCCAGGGGCCTCATGCTTTGTTATCACGTTTAAGGCTTGGCCCAGACTTGCTGCATTAGCTAATCCTTGTAATGGTTTATAGTCTAAAATCCTATACAGTTCTCTCTCTCTCTGTCTCTCTCTCTCTCTCTCTCTCTCTCATTCACACACACACACACACACACACACACATACACACACACAAATTCCCAAGTGGCTTAAAAGCAAAAGGTCCTGCTTAATCTGAGTGTCTTTCTAATTACTAGTAACTTAGCTTAAATTATTAACCATGTCTTCAACTGTGATATATGATACCTGTAGGTCTCTAAATAGGATTCTAATAGAATTATCTAATTCTATTAAACTGCAAACAACTGTCCGTTAAATATTTATCAGCCAGCTTGCATTCATCGAAGATAGATTGGAGTGTCAGCAAACCTCTGGCTTCCCTCTTCCCGGAGCTCTGTCACACACAAGATTCAGCCAAACCAGCTCATCAGAATCGTGCCTATTGATCAACTGCCAATTACCTGTTTAATCAAAATCAATGGAAATAACAAAGAGTTCAGAAGAACTTACAAGGTATGGTATGGATTTTTTTAATACTTGGTTAAATAAGTAAATTGGTTAAAATCTAGCTATCTTGCTTGTAAACACTTAAGGTTTATTTCACCATGGGGAAAACTGCTGACAGTTAAATAATTAGATTCTTTTTCTCAGACTGGTGAATTGTATTTTTAATAAAGGAGTTGAAGAACTGTCAATTTTACCCACCCAGGAGAGATGCTTTTTGATGCCATGTTTTCAGGCTAAAATGCCTTCTTTCTTAAAGCCATCTGAAAGATAACCTGACACCTTTGGCAGACAGCACTACTTCAGATGGTAAGCATGTGGGCAGTTTTAGACAATTAGATTATGCAAAATGGCAAGTGTTCATTCACTAAAAATGCAAGAACCATCTGGATTCTCCCAGAGGATCTGGGAAGAATGAACAAGGAAAGTCACTGCTCTAGATGAACCACTTTAACAGGAACTGCTCAAAACTCGAATTGTAAATCAATTCCTCATAGCAAAAGGCCATAATGAAGAATAAAAAGGAAGAGCAATGTCATTCCACTGTCATTCAACTAGTCTCTCAATAGTCAAAGTTAGGCCAAAGAAAAAAGGAATTGTTACAGCAAATAATTAGTATATAGTGATATATAATCTTATTTCCTGGTTGTTGTATTTGGATTCGACTTCAGACAACTATATTATAGTTTGATTTTGATAAAATACCCCTGTCCAAAAGGAATATAATTAGGATAGGCATGAAAATGAGACTAAGGATCTCCAGTTATTAAAGACAAATCAAGAAGGGGGCCAAGATAGTGGACTAGAAGCAACCCACATGCCACCACTCTCTGGGAGAGAATCAAAAACTGCAAGTAGAGGCTCACCAACAGATGGAACCTTTTGAAGAGAGCATCAGAGAATCCACAGGAGACACTCAGAGTGAAGAAGACAGGGATGGAGAGTTCCAATCACCAAAAATGAAAGGTACCTGGGGGAGACCTCTACATGGGAGAGGGATAAAGGAAAGAGTCCCAAGGCCCCACATTCCCCATGCAGACTCTGTGACTGGAGCTGTGTGCCCCCGCCACCACCACCACCACCACCATGGGTCTCCATGCTGATTGGGGAAGTGGTTGGAGACTATACAGTGAAGTTGCATCAAAGAGCAGGCTCAGCAAGATCCTACTAGCCCCAGTTCCTGGGTTGCCACAGCTGATGCTACTCTGAGCTCTACACAGGGATCAGCTTTCCTGCAGCTTCCCCAAGATCACGCCTTGCTGGGCCTGGGAGGGAGCAGGGAGAGCAGACACTTTCACACACCCTTAACTGGGAACTGGGTGCCCCCTACACCAGGGGACTGGAGCAAAGCTTAAGGGGTTCCACCATAGCAGCCTCAGTGGGACCTGTGGGGGAGAGACCCCCAGTCATCCAGCAGCTCAGCCCTCATGGCCCTGCATCCCAACCAGTGGAACAATCCTCCCAATCCTGCATGCCACACGGAGATCCACACCCCCTCAAACCTGAGCTCCAAGCATCAGGCATGTACCCCAGCCCACTGCACTGATGGGCAAGCAACACCTTCACAGTTCCACATACCCTGCAGTGGGCCATGACTTTTGGTTGTGTGCCAGCCAGCAGGCCGCACTCCTTGCCCTGTGCCCCCAGTTGGCAGGCCACACCCCCACAGCACTGTGTGATATTATGCCTACAGTCCAGCTCACCACCACGGACCACTTGCCACAAGCCATCCCCCACCACATACCACCATTATACCTGGACCTGCATGGAGTAAATAGCCATAGCCCTGACACCTGTAGCCACCACCTAAATAACTTTGCCAAACAGCCACTCCCACCAATACAAGAAAACCCAGGCAGAGAAATCTCCTTCAATGCCCAACTCAGTGGAGAGGGACTCACTCAGTCCCCTGCCTGAGCTTCCAACAGTGGCCTAGAGACCAATCCACCACTCCACACAAACATCTCCCAGCATTGGCCCAGGTCCCACAACCCACCCAGGCATTGGCCAAGTCCTCATGATGCACCCAGGCACCCACCAAGATCCTGCAATATGCCCAGGCACCAGCAAAGGTCACATTACCTGCCTCTTTGGAAAGGAATTTTCACAGCCCCCTGCCCGAGCTTCCAAACAGCAGCCTGGAGACCAATACACCAACTGAACAAACACCCCCCAATATTGGCTTGGACTGTGACAATCATAGAGAATAGAGACAAGGAAGGAGAATAGCTATGTTATAGGCTCTCAGTGCATCCATCTCTCTCCTATCAGATCAATCCTCCAGAGTAGGACACAAAAGCATTGTCTAGGGACTGCTCCTCCTTCTCACAAAGTAGGAGAGTTCCTAGCAAAGGAGAACAGATATACTGCCAAACTGTCAGCCCTGAGCTGAGAAAAAAAGTTCCAGCTAAGAAGAAACCAGCAAAAAAATCTGGCAACATGAAAAAACAACCTAGTTCGACATCCCCAAAGGATTATAACAGATCCATAGCAATGGACTCAAAACAAAAGGAAATTGTCGAAATGTCAGAAATGGATTTCAGAATATGAATTCTGAATGGAATTAAACAAGATGAATGGAATTGAAAAGAAAGTTGAAAATTCACACAAAGAAGCCCCAAAAAATGGTTCAGCACATGAAATAAAAAAATTTAAAACTCACTAAAAAAATAGACAACATAAGAAAGGACATAACAGAACTTCAAGAAATGAAAGAGTCATTTAGGGAATTAAAAAATACAACAGAAACTTCAAAAACAGGCTAGACCTAGCAGAAGAAAAAACTCAGACAAGGCTTTCGGCCTAATCCAGTCAAAGATGCACACAAAAGGATAAAGAAGAATAAACAATCACTCAGAGAAATATGGGACTATATGAAATGAGCTAATGTACAGATTATAGGTATCCCTGAAGGAGAAGAAAGAAAAGCATGCAAACCTATTTGAGGGAAGCATTGAGGAGAACTTCCCTGGTATCACCAGACATTCAGATATCCAGATACAAGATGGTCATCAAACATTGGGAAGATTCATAGCAAATAAGACATCCTGAAGACACATGGTCATCAACCTGACCAAAGTCAAAATGAGGGAGAAAATTTTACAAGTTGCAAAACAAAAACAAAAACTAAACTAGAAAGGAAAACCCATCAGGCTAACAGCAGACTTCTCAGTGGAGACTGTACAAGCCAGAAGGGATAGGAGCCCTATTCTTGATCTTCTTAAACAGAACAACTGCCAGACAAGAACTTTGTATCCTGCAAAACAAAGTTTCATAAATTATGAAGAAATAAAGATTTCCTGACAAACAAACAGTAAGGGAATTTGTCACTACTAGACTTGCCCTAAAAGAAATGTTCAAAAGTGCATTATATATGCAATAGCACAATAGATACCCACCAATGTTAAAACACACAAAAGCTTTAGCTCACAGATCTTATAAAACAATAGTACAAGATAGAAAATAAAATAATACAGTATCATCCAACACAATAAACAGAACAATCTACATATCAATCCACATATCAATACTAATACTCAACATGAATGGTCTGAATGCCCCAATCCAAAGGCATAGACTGGCTAAATGTATAAGAAAAACACAACCAAGTATTTACTTCCCCAAGAAACAAATCTAAACCACAAGTACTCACACAGACTCAAGGTAAGGGATGGAAAAAAATATTCCATGCAAATGGAAACCAAAAGGGAGCAAGTGTAGCCATTCTCATATCAGATACAATAGACTTTAAATCAACAATGGTTAAAAAAAAGATAAAGATGGTAATTATATAATGCTAAAGGGACTAGTTCAACAAGAAGACATTAACAAGTAGTACCAGAAGTCCTAACCAGAGTAATCAGGCAAGAGAAGGAAATAAAGGAGATCCAAATCCAGAAAGAGGAGATCAAAGTATGTCTCTTTGCTGATGATATGATCTTGTATCTAGAAAACCCTAAAATCTCCACCAAAAGACTCCTGGAATTGATAAATAAATTCAGCAAAGTCTCAGGTTACCAAATCACTATACACAAATCAGTAGCATTTCTATATACTAATAACAATACAGTTGAAATACTACTCAATAATAAGAAATGACAGTGATCTAGCACCTCTTATATTTTCCTGGATAGAGCTTGAGCCCATTATCCAAAGTGAGGTATCACAAGATCGGAAGAATAGGCTCCACATGTACTCGCCACCAAATTGGCACTGACTGATCAACACTATGGTGCTCACAACAGTAGTAATATTCTCCAGGGATTAGGGGGTTGGTGGGGGGGTAAACTCACAACTAATGGACACAGTGAGCATTATAGAGGGGAAGGACATGCCTCTAATCCTCGCTTGGATGAGGCAAAGACATAAAATGTAACCAAAATGTTTGTACCCTCATAATATCCTGAAATAAAAATTTTAAAAATTCACAATTGAGAGTCAAATCAAGGACTCAATACCATTCACAATAGCTACAAAGAAAATAAAATACCTAGGAATATATTTAACCAAGGCGATGAAAGATTTCTACAGGGAGAACTACAAAGTACTGATGAATAAAATTGCAGATGATATCAAAAAATGGAAAACATCCCTTGCTCATGGATTGGTAGAATCAATATTGTTAAAATTTCCATACTGCCCAAAGTGATTTACAGATTCAATGCAATTTGCATCAAAAATACCAATGTCATATTTCTCAGATCCAGAAAAAATAATCCTGTTCTTCATCTGGAACCAAAAAAGAGCCCAAATAGCCAAAAAAATCTTAAGCAAAAGGAACATAAGTGGGATATAAACAATGTGTACATATGAGCACAAAGTAATGTAAAGGACATGAGAAACCAAGAAAGGAGGTGGGTGGGAGGGGGGTGTGGGATAAAAACTTACCTATTGGGTATAATGAACATTATTTTGGTGATGGGCACACCAAAAGCCCTGACTTAAGCATTATACAAGGTAGTCATGTAATGAAAACACTTGTACCCCCTTAATTAATATTTTGAAGTAAATAAATACCAATAGGAAAATAAGTAAATTGGGTTAGATTCACACACTAGAATAAAGTATTGTGGCTCAAATAAACAAACTATTGCAACATGCAAATGGATTAATTTTGTAAATATTGTGTTAAGTGAAAGAGGCCATACAAAAAAGGAACATATTCTATAGGATCAACTTTATACAAAATTCAAAAACAGTCAAATTAAACTATGTTTTAAATAGAGTAGTGGTTATCTTTGGGTGATGATAGGTGGGCATAGGGAGATTTCTGTGGTGCTTGCTAATATTCTATGTCATTGTCTAGCAGCTGGTTACACAGATATAGTTCCTTTGGGAAATTTTTTGCATTTTTCTGAATGTATATTATTCTTCAGTAAAAAGTTTACTTTCCAAAAAGTAAACCAACAGAGAAATTTATTTGTATGATCTTAGGCAAGTCACTTATCTGTGGACCTCAAAGGTTCTATCATGTGTAAGATAAAGCAGGTGAACAAGATGGTCTTCAGATTTCTACTGAAAAAATGCCCCAGTTCTACAAAAGATCACTAGTCTCACAAGAACAAAATGGATCAATAAATCTGTACTGACATCAACCCCATTTTAGCAATAAAATCTCTCCCTTCACCCCCTCATCTTTATCTTCACTTAAATGGTAAAGCACAAGTTTTTTGGCAGCAGCCATTCTCATAGAATCCTCCGTCCCCATAGATAGATTAAATAGATAAAGATGATAGATAGAAAGATAGAAAAAAATAGATATATAGATAAATACATAAACACATAGAAAGAGATACTCTTATAAAACCAAACAAAAAGGAGGGATGGAGAACAAGGCAAATATTTATTGATTTTTCTTAAATTTTCTTATTTTCTTTCTCACCCTCAAGAACCTGCCCTTCAAGATTCTTTCAGTTCCTCATCCAAAAGGAAATATTTCATCTTTGAGTTATTTTACCCCAGGAGAGTGCATTGTTCTGAAATCAGGCAGGAATGGACTTCTAAGAAATGTTTAAAAAATAAATAAAATCTGCCCTAAAACATCTCCCCTGCTCACCTACCAAAATGCCAGATGTTTCCACCATTAAAGCATCTTCTGAGAGTAAAGGAATTAGATCAGTTAGCCCTTCACTTCACAGAGAACTGGACTCTGAAGATGTGAGGCATGAGACACAAGCTTTATCCAAATGGCAAAAGATGATAGAGATCAGGAGCTTGGTGTTTCTCTAGAAGAGGGGATGCTGATATACGGGACCAAAGTCACATTTCCTGATCAGCTGAAGACCAAAAAAGAAAAGAGCACAGGTAAAGGAATGGGGCCAGGTATTCCACAGTGCTCATTTTCCACCTAATACCATCTTATTTCTGATTCTCCTCATGTTTCTACAACTAAAGGTCTTGTGAATTTTACCATGCAATAAGAAAATAAAATTCCACCAATGGCTTCCTTTTCCTAAACAATCATAAGTCACCATGGGAAACAGTTCACTTTGTAAAACTATTAGTTATCTATGGAAAACTACAGAAAGACTGCTAAAAATTTCTTTTCATTCATTGTAGAAACCAGAGCATAGAGCTCTCTGTTCGTAGAGCTTTATAAGAACATATTGGTGATTGATTGGGGAATGAGTAAATGTCACCAATTCATGGCCAAAATAATGGCCGGATAGAACTTAAATCCCTCAAGTGTGAAATATTACAACTTTCAAATTCCCTAGTAGTGTATCTCTTAAAAGAATGAAATAAAGTACAAATCAAGAATTGTTCTTTGGAGGAATATTCCTAGATCATATTGTCAAGAAACAGATAATATGTCATTTCTCCTCAGCTCTCGGGAAGAGTGGAAGTGTCTAGAGAATATGCAATGAGCAAGTTACCTGCTGCTGTCTTGTACAAATTTTAAACAGAGACCAAAAGCAGCTTGGTTGGTTTTCCTTAACAAGGCACTAGCATCTCTAGAGAGCACACTCTTACCAGGCAAAAAAGCTGCCTCTCTAAATGTCTCTCTTTTATGCACTCCCAGCTGGAACTGGAGTTCTGCTCTCTCTTTTAGAGGCAAAGGGCTCTGCTGCCACATCTGGGGAAAGGATGGGGCAGAACTACATTTTGAATGTATATGTTTATGTGTCGATCTGTTTGTCCAGTTTGTAAAAAATAGAAGCAATTGTGCAAATATTATTTAACTCATAAAAAGTGCTACTGACTTAAGCCCAGTCCAGAAAGATCCTATTATAGAACAGGTTTCTCTACTCCCAGAAAGTGGGGAGAAGTTGGTAGAAGAAACAAGAACACAAATAAGAAAGTATAAGAGGGAAACTATGAAGTATTGTTGCAGCTAGAATCATTCCATAAAGAATTCAGAGCTGCATAGATGCTGAGATTCAACAAGTCTGTTGCCATCTTTTGTGGACTACTCTGCCTGAGATTTCTAGTCTTCCACCCCATATCTGTTTTTCTGTTCTAATAGAAGTTTCATCTGTATGCATGGCTGCCTAGTTAAAGACTACATTTCCCAACCTTCCTTAAAGCTAGATGTGGCTACATGAACAAGTGCTAGCCAATGAAGGATATAAGCAGAAGTCACTTGTGCAACTTTCTGGTCACACCCAAAAAACAAGACACATGCATTTCTATTATTCTTTCTTTCTCCCCACATGCTGGAATTCCAGACATAGTAATGGGAATGAAAGCACCCATCATAGGCCCATAAAAAGTCATATGCTAAGAATAAAAGAGCAACAACACAGAAGATGCTGAGTCCATGCAGTGGACCCATTGTATAACCCCTAGACCAGGGATGGGGAACCTGCAACCTTAAGGCCACAGGTGGCCTTCTAGGTCCTTAAGTGTGGCCTATTGACTAACTCCAAATTTTACAAAACAAATCCTTTTATTTTTATTAATACATTTTTGTTCATCTTTTATATTTTTATTTTTAAACTGAATGTATTTAAAATACCAAAGAATAAAATAAGTTTCAACAAAATAATCCTCCCAGATTGACCGGCACTATTAGAACCATAAAGGCCAAATTGATGGCTGCTATGCTCATGATTTAGTTCTAACTTCCACTGCCTGACTGGCACCTCTTCCACATGAGGCTACTTGATGAGAGTTTACGGACATCGTATACACCAGTCTGTTATCACCTCTTAACAACAGGGCACTGTGTTTCTGTTTGAAGGGGAATATGTGAATACTTGCACAGCTTGACAGTATTTTTTAATTCTCTCTGCTTAACAGCCCATCATGTCAAAGACCATGAGAACACTGAAGGAAGAAAACAGATTTTTTAATGAGGATTGGGAATTGCAATATTATCTTGTTTCTGCTAAAGATAAGATGATTTGCCTGCTTTGTGATACTGAAATATCAACATTAAAGAAACTCAATGCTCATCGGCATTATAACACTCATAAGGACCACAAATATTTTAAATTAGAGGGAGAGGAACAAAAGGTGATATTGCAGAAATTAAAAGATGAAAAGCAAATTTTTTCAAACAGCAATAAGACCTGGAAATAATGCCACTGACACAACTTATAAACTAGCTTATATACTCAGAAAAAAAGGGAAGCCATTCAGTGATGTAGAAATTGTGAAAGAATGCATTGTCGAAGTTGTAGGATGCTTAGACCCTGATAACATTTCAAAGTACAAACGACTGCCTCTTTCAAGGAGAACTATAACTGATCAGCAGCATGAATTAGCCTTCAACTTAACAGAACAACTTCATGAAATACTTCAAAAGGAAAATATATATTATTCAATCACTTTGGATGAATCACCTGATGCTACTGACTTGGCACAGGTTTTATACTTCATTCAGGTCTTAACAGATTTTCTTTCCTACAAATAGTTACTGGCTTTGGGCACTCTTGTGAACATAACACGAGGAATAGATATCTTCAACAACTTTCAAGATAAATGTCGTGAAGCTGGATTGAATTTGGTAAATGAAGTGAGTGTGTGTACAGACAGTGCACCTTCCATGACAGGAAAACATGAAGGGTTTATTGCACCATTAAAAAAAATATTAACACATCCAGATACTCTCATTTCTTTTCATTGTATCTTGTATCAGCAAAATCTCTGTGCTCAAGCTGCTAGTATAAGTGACACTTTGCAACAAGTTATCAGTATCGTTAACTATATTCATGCAAATGCAACATGGCATCATCAGTTTTGTAATGTGCTAAAGTTGAAAGATGAGGTATTCGTGTGGATTTGCTGTATCATTCTAAAGTGTGTTGGCTATCGCAGGGACAGGTGTTAGCCAATGTTTTATCTGTTAGAGAACTGATAGTTAAATTTTATGAAGAACAGAATCTACAATGTCAACTATTGAAAGAAGCTTTCTATAGTAATGCAGTATTTTTGTGTGATGTCATGTCAAATCAAAATGATTTGAATATTTTTTTGCAAGTAAAACTAAGTCTACATATGATATGTGGCAAAAACTCCAGGCATTTCAAAAAAAGCTATCTTTTTTCAAACCACTTCTTCTTCAAAAGGAAATTTCAGGTGAACCTTTTTCCCAGTTAGCAAAGGTCATTGATGAGCAAGATGATATATATGCCAATCAGCTGTAATAGACCTATTAATTGGAGAATACAATGAAAGCTTCACTGACTTTGAGAATCATGACATCACATCCAAATTGACATTTCAACCTCACTTAGTTTATATCACCAAGGTCCTTAAAGAACTACAGATGGAATTCATGGAGCTCTCAGGAGATGACATTTTAAAATCATTGATGCTAAGAAAAATCCAATTGAAATATGGAAGAATGCAGAATATCCACGCCCTCAGCAACATGTCCATAAAACGCTTTCTTACTTTTCAACCACTTATTGCTACAAATCTACATTCTCCTACCTAACCCAAATCAAGATGCCCTTAAGGTCACAAATGACTGATACCCATCTAGAGGACCAACGGAAACTGTAGACCTCCATGCTGCAACCAAATATTCAAATGTTTTCCAACAAAAACCAGACATAACAAAGTCATTAAAAGGTGAATTACTTTAAAATTACCAAATAGTTTTCATTTTTTGAAATTATTAAGTACATTCTAGTTAGATTTTTACAAAATAATGTACATTTTTAAGTATATCTAACTGAAGTGTCTTGAATGCAGCCTTCCAACATGAAGTTTCACCACCCCTGACTTAGACTGCTTACTCTCAGCAGCCAAACCAAAATCCTAAACCTTGCAACCACCAGCTGCTATTGACTAGCTCTTCACCACCCTCTGTCCCATTTGGAGTGATGGTTATCTGTGATGGGATACCCAGTACCTCCATCAAACAAGGAGGATTCTGCTATCTAACAGCTACACACACTACCAAGAATATGGGTTACTACATATAAACAACTTGCAGGACTGTGAGAGTTTGGATCAAGATCACTGTCCCAATCAAGGTGAGACCACGATGAACCAGTTTGAAATCACCCACTGAGCATGGTCTGCTGTGGCTATAATGCTGTCAGTGACAGCTCTGTAGCCTTTATCTCTTGCCAGGAAACTTGACGGGCAAGCCAGAGCAAGGTCACCTAAATATATTGCAACTGCCAAGACCTGATGACTGAATAAATAAGTGCATGTGGAATGGAAAATTAGGGGGCTAGACCTAAAATAAATTTAACAAACTGCCTCCTCTTTATGTTCTCCTTTTAATCAGTTGGCTTCATGAGACTTTGCTTTGCAGAGGAGGAGATGTGACTCATGAGTATGCTTGCCAGAGACAGATGCTGGTGGGTTTGTTGTTTTTTTTTGTTATTTTTTTTAAATTCTATCAGACAGGATCTGCAAAAAATTTGGATGATGAGAAAGTCCAATGGTAAACATGGTTGGAATCAAGGCAGATTTTCTGGGGAAGTTGTATAGGATTTTTATGGATTCATGGTTTCTAAAACTCTTTTCAAAGACATAAAAATAAAAGATGAATCTGAGTTTTACAAATAAAGAAACTTAGAGACCATCATCTAGATCAACTCTGTTTTCCTAAACAAACACTTAACATAATATATAACACACAACTGGCAATCAAATGTACTTTTTGTTGTTGTTGAATAAATGATCACCTGACTAGAAAATAAGAGAGAAGAATGATTTGTCCAACATCACAGAGGAACAATTCAGGACAGTTGTGGATAGAACAAAAATGTCTCAACCCCAAATCTAATACATTTTCTGTGCTGCTTTCTCTCATTGTGTCAGAAAGCCTCTTTAGTTTTCTAAATCATCCCTAAATCCATGCGTACACCTTCCTTTTCCTAGTGTATATATCAGTTAGGATAATTTTAGCTGTAGGTTACAAAAAAGTAGCTAAAATCAGAAGAAGCTGGTTTTATTGTTTATAAAAATCAAGAATTAGATTGTCTCAGGGTTGATCTTGGTGACTCACCACCACCATCAAGGATCTAAGAACTTTACATCTTTTCATTTGCCCATGCTCATGTGTTGCTTTTATCTTTGGGCCTATTTCCTTACAGTTGCTAAGTGGTTGTAGGAAGTCTTTTTATCTTGTCTAAAAGCACATAAGTAGAAAAGAATAGACAAGGATAAAAATGTCTTCCTTCTCACACCACTCTCTCTATTAATAAAAAGCAATTACCTTTCCCAGACACTTCAGTATACTTTCCCTTATGTCTCATTGGCCAGAACTGGGTCACGTGCTCATCCCTGGACCAATCACTGGCAAAAAGGAATGAGGTTGTAATAACTGCCTTAGGCCATTCACGATTCACCAAATGAGCTGGGTACATTGTATCCCAAACAAATATATTAACATGGACGAAGAGGAAATGGCTATTTGAAGACATCTCTAAGATTCTGCCACATATACAGATTGCTTTGGCAGCTCTATTCCTCAAGACTAAGATAAGCCTACTGGTATTGTATCCCAGAAATGCTAGACATAGGAGTATGAATTCTCAGCAAACATTTGTGAAGCACTTTCTATGTGCCAGTCTCTACAGACCTTGAAACTAAAACAACAAATAGGACTGACACTTTTTTTACCCTCAGGGAGCTCACTATACAATGACAGATGAAGACCACAGAACAGGTTATTACAATCCCTTATGATGTGTTGTTCTTATGGGGAAAGTGCCGAGAACTATGGGAAAATAAAGACAATATAACTAGCCTAGATGTCGATGGTCAAGGAAGGTTTCTAAGAGCAGGTGTAATCAGCAGAGTAAGTAGAAGTCAGCATAGAAATGCAATAGGACAAGTAGAGTGTGTTCCACACAGAAAGTTCTGCGTGAGTGAAAGAGACAAGTGAGAATATAATGGGTCTGAAGGCTGAAAGAGAGAAATTCAGTACGACTACAGCACATAAGGCAGGGAAATCGACAGAGAATAAAAAGGTAAGAGGTTGTATATGAAGCAGTTTTGGGAGAGAAGTAGCTGATTTCAAGCTTTGGCCAGTTTGATGAAGGATCTGCCACGACAGCTGTAGGTGGAGTCACAGGTGTGACAACAACTGAAAGGCGGCAGCGCAAAGGCAACCCCCTCTGAGGAAACGGATCAAGACATTGCTACTTGGCGACTTGCAATTCCCTTTGCCGATTCTCCATCTATTGAGGCTATTACAGCCCACGATGAAAATAATGTACCAGTTCAGAGTGTCAACAGCTCCCCAGCAGAAGGGCTGGCGTGGGTAATGAGTGTGCTTTGACAGCCCAAGGTCAGATATTTAACAATATTCCAGAGTTAAGTATGATACACTGAGTGCTGTTTTAGCTTCTTACTCGAAAGGCTCACAGCTGCTAATATTTACAGAAATAGGAAGCAATTACAGTTCGCTGCCACAGGAGGAACTTAAATAATTTAAGACTCATAATGCCTCTGATTCTTTTCAAGCCATCTTTTCTCCAGAACCAGCTGCTTCTAGCTCTCGGAGAGCCCCCTCTTCGGAAGGCAGAGTCAACCTGATGTGAAGCTCTGCTTTTGCTAGCCCAAAAACTCAAGCATACAGCTTTTTGGCATCCACTACACTTCTCCCACACTTGTATTTCATCTCTGGAAAAGGCCCCTTTTCTCACCAGCGATGAAACTCCGAAGCCATCTGCCTGGGCTAATCTGGGCAAACTGGCATGAGCAGAGAGAACCATAATGTGATTTCACAAATTAAACTAATTTATTTCAGTAGCCATTTTTATGACACGGATGTGGTAGGACAAGAATAGAGAAGAAGAAAAGGAAATGGTGGTGGCAGGGGAGGGGGGCCAGAGGGGATTGAATATGTTGAATGCTAAACAGAAGAAAGTCAAATTTTAAGTGCCCAATCAAAGTTTCCATGTGAACCACCAGAAGAGCCTCTTCTTAGGATTCAATTGTAGATTCAGCTTTTCCTATAGTGGTGAACAAGCTGATGAGTGGGGTTAAAAAATAATGTAGGCAATTGTAAATTTTTTGAACTAAGATTTAGATTGATGAGTTTCTAGTATCAGCCTATAACAGGATCTTTGCAAGAGTAAGAGAATATTGGGTTATCTATTTCCATTATAAAGTTTAAAAATAGGACTACATGACTAAGACCCTGACTAGACATTCTTGAATCTTTGACCTCTACAATCTTTCATTTATCCTCATAGCTTGAAAAACAAGTTTTCTGGCACCCACTAAATTACCTTTCAAGTCCCAGGTCTACACTTTTGTGGCTCTAAATTCTAGGGAGTCATTCCATACCTGTGAGTCTCAGTTTCTACATCTATGAAATGAAGATGACCTTCTAAACATGTTTTAATAAGAATTAAATTACTTTAAATGAAATAACTTAGACAAATAACCTAATAATGTCTAGGCTATAGAAAGAATCCAATAAAGGCTAGCTCCTTCCCTTCTCTCTCAGTATCTGCTCCTCTGTTATTTTCATCCAGATAAAGTGTGTACTTTTCCAATGCCTATTGCATTTGGGAGAAATGCTAATTCATTTATTTTCTTTGTACCTTGGAAACATACAGAAACATTTATATTTTTATATCAGAAAGTTCCCTGTTAAGGGATGAATTGTGTCCCCCCAAATGCATATGTTGAATTCCTAAGTCTCCCAAACCTTAGAACTTGACCTTATTGGGAAATAGAATCATTGCACATGTAATTAGTTAAAATGAGATCATAGTGGAGTAGGGTGGGCTCCCAAGCCAATATGATCAGTGTCCTTCTAAGAAGGGGAAACTGAGACACAGACATGCACATGGGGAGAACACCGTGTGAAGATGAAGGAAGAGATCAGGGTGATGCAGCAGAAGCCAACAAAAAAGATTCCAGCAAACACATCACCAGAAGCCCAGAAGAGAAGCATGGATCAGATTCTCCCTCATAGCCCCCAGCAGAAACGAATTCTGTGGACACCTCGATCTCAGACTTCGAGCCTCCAGAACTATGAGACAATAGATTTCTGCTGTTTAGCCATCCATTTTGCAGTACTTTGTTACGGCAGCCCTAGCAAACCAATAAAGGGCAGTGCTGAAAGTCGTTCTCTAGTTAGGGTACACATTAACCACTCTCACTATGATGACTTTTTTTTTATAGGTGACCTCAAGCTTTTGAGTGGACATTCAGTTGTATCCTATGCAAAAACCATGGCTGACATGGACAGTTCTGGCTGGGTGAGAACACAGAGGTCCTTAGTCATTGCTTCCTCAGTCTCAAAGCACCTTCAATGAGAGGTCTCATGAGCTCTATGTATTCACCTGGGTTTCTTTCCCACTAGGCCTGATCCTCCTTGAAAGCAGACATCGTGCCCCACTCAGCTTCCTATCCTGACATAAAGGTGGGGAAGGGGTATAGCATTTGTCGAACGCCTTACTTTTTGACGAGTACTGTGCTAAGCACTTTGAATTTAACTCCACAAACTGATCTTAGTGCTTGTCATGTCCCAGGAAGTCATCCATGTCCTCATTTTATAAAAGAGGAAATTATGCTCAGAAAATTATGATGGAAAATGGCGAAATCTTTTCTTTCATTTTGTATTGTATTTTTCAGTATGATTTCAGGAAATATAAAATAGGAATCTAAAGCAGAAGCTCCTTCGGAGCTTGGACTCAAAGAGGACAAGAAAGAATGGGAGGTGAAAGACGTCCTCTCCCCCAAATTTCCCATAAATAAACCATAAACTGTAAGTAAACCACAATGAGTGATGACACGTTTGTCACCCTGAGCAAGTGTAGAAAAAAATCTAGAATAAAGTATTTCTCAGAAAGAAAACTCTGACCCAGAAAAACTCATTCCCCTTCTAAATTATTCAAAATGTATTAATTGTGTCTGTGAACTGAAATGCTAAGTTAAAATCATGCCCGATCTTTTGCTCTTCAACACAGAAGAATGTAGCAAATAGATATTTCAAAGCCGGAACAACTGGATTAAATTCATATATGCCTGTGGATCAAATCCAGATATATAGATGATAGATCGATAGATTAAATCCATATATAAAGGCAGATATTATAGAAAAACATTAAATCCCTTCAAAAATACGAATACTTTCTCTCAAAATAATGGTATTACAAAAACAGCATTTTTCTCTACCTATGAAAGGTTTCTGGCATAGATTTCTTTCAATGTATTAATTTCTTTTTAAATTTTAATATCTTGCATATCAAGACACTGCCCCCCACAATGGATATATTTGCTAACAGAAATAACTGGCAATCCTGAGTACCAAGCCTACTTACACCCCTACCCTCTGTTGGTTTCCCCTGATCACAGCCAACCCTTCAGAATGACCTAGGACCCATCTGGACAATCTGAGCATCTGATCAACCTTGATGAATGCCCTCTGAGTTTGACATTTCTCTACCATTTCACTGCTTAGTAATTGGTTTTCTTTCCTTCCCAGCTCCCTTTTTAGCATATTATTCCATGAAGAGGGGACTCAGAACCAATTTTACAGGATCCTGAAGAGACACTAAAAAGCTCACCCATATCAGGCCCTTGAACCAAAGCAAACAAGTCAGCTCTTACCTGCAGGTTTCCAAATCTACTCCAAGCAACCTAAGGAAATCTCAACTGTGAACATTCATGGGAAACTATTGCTAAATCAGCACCCAACTGGATGTTTAATGTTTAGTTACATCCCCTTGAGAAAACATTCAATCACAAGATCACCTGGCAGTTATGCCTTGTACACCTCTTGGAAGGGATGTGGAAGCATAAATGATTTTAGACTCTATCTCTTATAAATAAAAACACATCTAAGCAGTAAAATTCAATATTTACACTGAATTATTTTTCAAAGCAACCATGAGCCCCCTGACGACAGGCACCATGTATTTTTTATTCTGAACACTCATCATGATATTTGGCATAGTATTGGCTTCCAATACATGTTGGGCAGGACTAACTGACAGAGAAGGCACTAAGATACAAGTATTGAAGACTGTGGCTAACATCAAAGGTGAGCAAAAGCTATCTGCAAATTGCATCTATTTGCATATCAAGTCCCAAAAGTAGTGGGAGTGTTTTTAATGTTTGCCTTGATCACAGACTCTAAGAATATGAAAGTAGTGATTTACCAAGCCTGGTTCCTTAACGTCAAAATATAAGAAACTCAATCATTCCCACAAAACACAAGCACAGTTTAATTTAAAATGACCACTGGGAAACTTAAGACTTAACCATGTCAACTGAACAATTAACTTCTTTATTTGAAACATACAACATATTTGATGTATTTGCTAATCGTTTTACCCTGTCACACATGAGAAGCTTTTGAGTTATACCAGTGCATAAATAATGCTTGTGTTTTTAAACTTTTCTAAATATAAGAAATTACATACTAACTAATACAGGGAGGAATAACGTAGAAAGTCCTTGTAACCCAAAAGTTATCACTGCTAACTTTTTGATGTTTTTCTTCCACATTGTTTCCATCTGATAGCATGTATAATTTAGTTCAAAAATGGAATCCTATACATCCTGTTTTGTAACTTTCTTTTCTTCATTTCCTGTGTCTTTTTCTAACTCTCATGTTTTTTTTAAACCAGACAAAAACATTACATGATTAGCTAGCTAGCAAACTTATATCGACAACCAGTTACTGCTTATTTTTCTGAAGGAATGAACAATTTCATGATTTTACACATTTCAACACCGCAGTCAAGCTGACGTAAGGTAAGTACAGATGGATTGCTGTTCAAAAATATATCAAAACCCCCAACTGGGGTGTTATACCACAGCTCAAGACATTATCAACAAAAAGTTGGTATTTCTAATACAGGCTGACCCTGGGTGACTCTGACCCAAACTTTTTGCTTACACGATAAGGAAGAGTCTCTATTATCCTATCAGCTCACCAGTTGGAATGTTGATTATCTGACATCAGGGATGAGAGTGGGGGAGGAAAGAAAGAAAAAACTACACATTCAGACATTGTAGTATTTCACCAGTAGGTTTCCAGACATACTGTGGTACACAAGTCCATCAATTATATAAACTCCCAGAAAGTTCAAATAAAACAATAAACAAAGAAAAGGTCATCATATAAAAGCAAAGCAAGTCAGGGAAAACAGCTGCCAGTGTCAGGCAATGCTTGAGCCAATCTAAGGCGGAAAATATCAGGAGAGATTAAGACTGCGGATGGCTTTAAATCTTCAGATGGTGCATTAAGTCTGAGAGCTGCTATGCCAAGAGAGACAGCTGTCAAAATCAGTAAACCAGTGGCCCTTTCAACCACAGTTCTCCTTCCCCAAAATAGTTGGTCAACACCCATTCTGTGGGCTTGGAAGCCTGGGGTTTGGGGTACAGTCTGCAAAAGGTTAGAATGGGTTCTGGAAAAAAAAGAAAGAAAGAAAGAAATCCTCCATGAGGCTCTCCTTTGGGAGAAGGCAGTTTGATCTGAAGCTCAGGTCCAGAATGAATGAATATCTCAGGTGACATAAAGAGTTATCAAGGTTCTGTCAGCTCTGTCTGAAACCTGGATAAGTGAGCATGATATTTGTGGATTTCAGTTACAAGGACTCACCTTACCTCTTTGTTAGAAGTGCTTTGCCTAGAAAGAAAGCACAGTGATTAAAAGTTAAGGTTATCAAATTGCTGCTTATTAACATGTTTCTAGGGCTTTGACTCATATCTCTGGAAATTAGAATATTTCCTAATTACCTGTGCATACCTCACTGATGAAAACTGATGGGATCATTTTATTCTCTACTTAAAATCCTCCTATAACGTCAAGTACAAACTCCTTATCATGTCCGAATGAGTCCTTTTTGATCTGAACACAGGGATCTCCCTTCTCAACGATGTTCAATGTATAAGGCACAGTTCAGCCAGATGTTGCAATTTACAAATCCCCAATTTATGCCACATGGTTTCTCATCACCCTGTCTTTGTACATGCTGGTCACTTGGCCAGGCAAACCTTTCTGCAGTCCTCAACCCTCCCTTCATTCCAGGCCTGCAATCTTCCAGGCAACCCTTAGTCACTTCAGTAAAACAGAGCCACAAAATGGAGCTGAATTTGAAACCAGCTACTTGGATTCACATCCTGCTTCCACCATCTAGTAGTTACTTAACGTCTCTGTGCCTGTGTTTCTCATCACTGAGATGTGAAAAGGAATAATACCTAGAGATGGTGAGAACTTTAAACAAGATAAGACACTAATCAGGTAGCTTTGGGAATATTCTAAGTGTTCATAAACTAATAGCTATTATCACTATCATCATCATTATCATCACTATCTCTTAACACTCCAATTGAAGCTCATTTTTTTTTTGTAAGATCCCTTTGCCAAACACAACTTCCTCCCTCACACATTGATTACTTACTCTTTTGTCCCACCCTTGAAACTTGTACAAACTTCTAATGTGGCTATCATACTGAATCATAAGCCTTTTTTGGCATGTCTTTTCTCTATCCAAAGCTTCTCAAGAATAGGAACCACATCTCATTCATCCTTGTATTCTCAGTGGCTACCAGTGCCTGACACACAGGAGATACAAAAATAAATATTAGCTGAATGAATCAATAATTGAAGGAGTTCTTAAAAGCCAAGTGAAAACCAAACACCAATCAATCAAATCATATTTGACTGCACTAAGAAAATTTGCTATTCAGAGAAACCATAAGAAAAATTCAAGAACGGGGTGAAATAATGGAAAGCACATGGATTTGGAAGCCAGAAATACCTAAATTAGAATCCCAGCTGTTCTTCTTACAAGCTCTATGACCTAGACCAAGTTATTTAACCTCTGGGAGCTTCTGACTTCTTATCTTTAAGTACGGCTATAATATCTACTTCATAAGGTAAACAATAAATGAGAAGACATAAGCAAAGTACTTAGGCCTATAAGAAAGTGCTTATTAATTTCCCTTGTCCTTTTAGGAATATTTTTGTAAATTTAATTATTATTCTATGAATCTTGATGCTAAATTTGGATCTGTTAAAATGCTTTATACACCTGTACCACCATAGGGGTTGAGTTTTTATTTTCTTGTCCTATATCCATGCTCTTAAGCACCAGGACATGCATACCCCATCTGCTGCTGACCAGGGACCAAGGTCAGTGATTTTTATGCTATGGGCAAATGTTCTTTGCTTTCATTCAACTGTTGTGTATTGTTTCTGCTCAAACCATTAATTTCAACCTTAATAATCATTATTTAAGGTTTCAAGAACTCTGGCTTGAATATAGTCCTAAGAATCCCAATTAATATATTATTTAACACTGAATTACAAATAAACTGATCAGCATCACATGTGTAAGGAAGATAGATCTGCAAATAGAGAATAAGGTGCTAAAGGAAACACTAAAGACATATCTTATCTCTGTTAATTTGACTAGGTCTGACTATGATGATATAAATTCTTCACAGTCACTCAGTTAAAAAAAATGGGGTAGCCATTTTTCCTACCAATCAACCTAGAGGACTGACACATAAATGTCAAGATTACCAGATAATCTTACTCATTCTTATAGAAAGAACATAAATTACTCATGAACCCCAACCAAGTGTACAGGTTTGGCAGGGAAGTTAAAAGGGAGGTGGGGTGAGAAATGATAGTTTCTGACTGCCTACATCCAAGGCATTCCTAGTTTATCCCTAACTATCTCTTTGTCCTTAGCACAAGAATAAAGGGAGCAAGTGAAAGGTGGCATCAGTGTTACTAGTCATAAACAGAGAAATTGAATTAAATCCACCAAAATCTCAAGATCCACTGAACAGGCCTGAATCATACGTAGACATCGAACTGCTTATTCAGCCCCTAAAACCAAATTTTAATAGAACTGCAGGGGTGGAGGAATAGGAACCCTGACAAGTTGAGTAGGGACAGAGAGTGTCATTGACCTTGTGACATTATGTAGAGTCATCCATTGCAAATGCAGCTGTCATTAAAATTAGAAAACAGGCCAGGTGCTGTGGCTCACAACTAACACTCTGGGAGGCTGAGACGTGAGGATCACTTAAGGTCAGGAGTTCGAGACCAGCCTGAGCAAGAGCAAGACCCCCATCTCTATTAAAAATAGAAAAAAATGTGCTGGGTATTGTGGTACGCACCTTTAGTCCCATCTGCTTGGGAGGCTGAGGCAGGAGGATCACTTGAGCCCAGGAGTTTGAGGTTGCTGTGAGCTAGGCAAAAGCCCCGGCACTCTAGCCTGGCAACAGAGCAAGACTCTGTCTCAAGAAAATAAATAAATAACATTAGAAAACACACAGTCCTCTTTTATCTTACCAGAAACTTAAAGCCTCATAATTGCTAAAGAGCAAATGGCTTACCTTTGCCACATTCCAAATCATGAGGGTATCCACAGATACATGGTCTAATATCTATATTAGAGTTATTGTAGGAACAGAAAAGAGAAAAGGCAACTTTGCAAAAGTACCTAACCAAAACTACAGTAGTGTGGAGTGTGTCTATTAACAACTGCCCCCAAAATAGATTGGAACTTAAGTCCAAAGAAATGCAACTTCATTTAAAACATAAGCTACGAGATAAAAGAGTTGGCACATCAACACTACATACTGAAATTTAATCAAACTGAAAAGAACAGTTGATCTGTCTTCAAGAAAAAAAGGAGGGGGTAGTGTGTAATATTTTTAATATATGGATGGCTGGGTAGAGTAAATGACTGTCGCACAGAAGGTTTATCTGTAAACACTGCAGCAAGTCTGGGGTTTTTAACCACAATAAATGACTGGTTTCAATCAGATGCTGCTAGCAGGAAATCCATGGCCCATAGGAGCAATTACCCATCTCTTGACTGAAGCACAGGGCAATTACAAGCTGCCGAAGTACACTCACGATACCGGAGCACTTGACTGTATGGTGCTAATGGAACTGGGACGAGAAACAGCAGTTTGTGGCTACATTTCTCAGATGCAACCCCTCCCCAATCCCTTTCATATTCCTCTTAACTCATAAGACGGCACCATAGAGAAATTGTGGTCTGCAAAAGCAATATCATCTTTATCCAAAACACAGACATCAAGGTTTTCTCTGCTCCTGCACCCCACATAGACCCTTAAAATGATTACACTCATTCTTATTTTTTTAAATGTATCACATCTTTATCTGTGGTTTTGCAGATGACTTCTTAACTGACTCTCCTATTCAGCATTTGGTGCTCATTATTGACTGAATCAATTAGCCAAATTAGAACTTCTAATCTTAAGGAAGTGAAGAGAAACCTGTCAGGGAAACAAATGAGAAAATAATTACTCTTTTATGTGGCCATGAAAAATATGTCAACTAGGTATCCTTAGAATGTTAACCCCTCTAAGATTAGAGAAAGAAATATAAAAGATAGTAAGTGGTCTATCAAGTTAACCTTCCATTCTCATTATTTTTATTTCTAATAGGTAACATTTTCTAAAGACCTAATGTGCCAAGCATTGTATTATGTGCTTTAAGTGCATTGTCTCATTTAAGTCTCACAATAATTGTGAAGTAGACACTATTATCATCCTCATTTATAGAATGAAATGACAGACTCAGCTTGAGTAATTTCGTCAAGACATCACAGTCAAGTATGTTGTGGATTCAAGACTTAAATAAGATCTGTAGACATTCAAAATCTATCTCTTAAATACCATATCATCCTGCCCCTATTATTGGGTGACTCTGTGAGTCATGATTGAATAAATGAATAATGAATGATTTGCAAAGCCACCCTATCATGCTCCCAAGACAGACATTAACAGTCAATCCCAGCATCCTTTCCCATTGCGTGTAGATAGGACCACAGGACCTTTCTCATCACAGCATTTTAGAAAGCTGACAGTCTTCAACTCTACTTTAGAATTTATCAGCATAGTAACCTTGGCACAGTGCTTGACCCATTCGTAGGCATTCAATAAATGTTAGAAATTAAGAGATCTTATTTAGAAGAAACATAGATGCATCTGTCGTACTCAAACCAATCAGTTTAACTTCTGACAATCATTTGCTAGTTATGTTATTTAAGCAAGTTATCCAACTCTCTGGATCTTAGTTTACTCATCTGTATAATAAAGATGGTACTACCCACCTTGCAAAGCTATTATAAGGATATAATAAGATGGTCTTGGTGTTAAGAGGAAACTGACCCAGGAGCATACAAGAGGTGCTATATCACCATTGTTTCTTAAAGCCGAATAGTA
>VBSM01003159.1:116460-157181 GCA_008086735.1 Cheirogaleus medius | reverse complement strand
GGCAATATACATAACCATAATATTTGTACCCCCATAATACGCTGAAATAAAAAAAAAAATTTAAAAAAAGAGGAAACTGACCCTCCAGGAATATCAGACCTCTTAATAATAATAAAAGATCATTAGTTTTGCATAAAACTGCTTAAATCCTTTAATACTGAAATAGATCCAAGCTATGCTCCTACAAAGAAAGAGTGGAATTAGAAATAACATGGTGTAGTGAGAGTCCTGGGAATGGGACCATGAGGACTGAACAGACCCCATATCCACGAAGGACAGATAACATTAAATAACAACTTAGGAGAGATGGGGGAAAAAAAGACTTCTTAAGTCCTGAATTGAGATAGAGAAATAAAAAGATAACTCCCAGCAAATGAGTAGTGGGTTGGGATACCCATCATGGCATGTGACCTAAAGGAAGAAAATCTAAAGAAAAGTAATAAATGTTTTACTTCTAAGTCTGAAACCAGCTAGTTAAGATTTAATCTTTGTTCTCATCCATTGGGAAACTCCTAGGAGACCATAATATTATCTAACAGAAACTTTGGATTTGATTTTAAGACAATTGATCCTCCCCAGAATACTAGGGACCCACTCTTACTGGGGTATGAGACAGAAGCTGAGCCACACATTATGGGAGCATGAAGCACAATGCTTGGTTCATAGCAAGTACTCGGTGCATGTAAATTCTTATCCTATCTTCCCTATAAACATAGGAAACTTGCTTCTCCAAATGCACCTTACGTTTCTGCCTACATAGAAATGCACCGTTTCCATTTGGGGCCTCAATAACTAAGAAGCCTCCAAGGCAGGTGGAAGCCACAGTGTGCCTAATCCAGTCTCCAGTGAGTACTGCAATTGAAGTTTTTTCCCTTTTTATTCATCAGTTTCCTATTTTTCCAAGCAGTTAGAAAAGCAAAGAAGTCTATGGCCATAGCATCCCGAACGCGCCCAATCTCGTCTGATGGCAGAAGCTAAGCAAGGTCAGGCCTAGTTAGTACTTGGATGGGAGAAAAGCAAAGAAGATGTCCTGCTAGGCAAATCTCCATTCATCCAGCAAATTAAATCTGAGCAGAAGTGGGCTGCACAGAGTTGTTTAATTCGACCAGCATCCCTCACCATGCATTGGCAGGGTCCTCTTCTGGGCTCTAATTATGATGGATGCAAGCAAACCAAAAACACTCATAAAACTAAGTCATAAAAGAGCTGATGGACCACACCTACCTTCACATAACTGGTTTTGAAAAATCACAGAAATAGTTGGGAAATATGCACATTGCATTGCAAGGAGCCCAAAACTATTAGGTTTATTGTGACAGTTACCCTTTCTTTCTTTTACATCCTCTTTTCCCCTTTTATATCTTCCTTTCCTCTGCTTCATGATTCAAGATTTGAGCAGGGGTTAGAAGGATGTGCCCTGCTACTGGGAAGCTGTGGATTCTCACTGATGCTCAAACTCCCCATCTTACCATCCTACCATCCAAGCTCCCCCTGTCACTGAGACCACCCCATTTCTAGCTCCCATAAGACTTATACGATTAATACAAATTTGAAGAGTTCTACGCTAAAGAGTCCACAAATGCAGGTTTTATGGAATTTTTTTAAGAGACAGGGTCTAACTCTGTCACTCAGGCTGTAGTGCAATGGTGCAATCATAGCTTACTGTAACCTCCAATTCCTGGGCTCAAGCAATCCTCCTGCCTCCAGTTCCCCAGTAGGTGGGACTACAGGTGCATGCCACCACACGCAGCTAATTTTTTAATATTTTTGTAGAGGTGGGGTCTCACTATGTTGCTCAGGCTGGTCTCAAACTCCTGGCCTCAAGCAATTCTCCCACGTCAACCTCCCAAAGTGGTGAGACTACAGATGCGAGCCACCAAGTCTGGCCTCAGGTTTTATAAAAATTTGACAACATTCTTATTCCAATGTTTTTAAAGTGATACTTTGGAAAAAACACAAGATTGGGGATCTTTAAGACACTAGCTGCTAAAAAGGTTTTCAACTATGATACAAGCACTTGAGTTATTGAAAACAAAACAGATAGAAACATGCTCTGATGGATTTTAAAAGGTCAAATACCTTTGATGACAATACATATTCAAAACTGTGATGGTTAACCTCATTTTTTACAATAAAATGTGTGAGTTTTTCATTCCTTGGTTCACAGATGCTCTCTCTATTTCACATTATACCTCCACAAGATGTGTGTGTTATGACATTCATTCTGGTCTCCTTAGCCTCCTGGCTCCCTAACCCTTCCCCTCGCCCTCCAAAAAAGTAGCCACAAAATTAACGGAAAATATCCAGCTGAAAGGGCAAGGTTTTCTAGAAGAGGAAAAAGAGTGGGAAATGAATTATTTCAGACCAAAAGCAATTATATTTTGAAGGCAGAAGCAGACATCTTCTGGCACAACTGTCAAGATGTTACAAAAAGATTAAAGGAGTTTTTTTTGTCATTTAAAATCTGTTTCTGGTTCGCAAAAAAAAAAAGTGTGCTGTTCAGTTTGTGATTTTTAATAAGATTTCTCAATAGACTCACTGCTTTAAAAAAAAAAGTGTGAGAGAGAAAGAAGTGAAAAATCGAAGGCCATGCAGCAAATACAGCCATGACTTTGATACAGTATCCTTCATTTTAGCCATTCTGGTGGATTTAGACAAGATTTTTGTGGGAGGTTATACCCTATACAATAACCTGTCAACGAAATATACTTTTTGCAGAGACTTTTCAGGATTTAGGCTTCTACTGGGGTAAAAGCAGAAACACCAGATTAATTCCCTTCAAAACTTTTGCTCTAGGAGGCAAAAGATGGTATTTTTCACTGTTAACCATGTGCAAACCTCTCTTTAAGCTTTAAACATCCAGATGCTATTTTGTTCTCCATCCTTCGTGGTACTGGCTTTCTCTCAATTCTCCACTAAGAACTGCTTATCAAGCTCCTGCTTGAGAGAGACCAGAGGGTATCCTGGAGACCTAATTAAGGTCATTCAGTCACGGGAGTCATGAGTTCTAGAATATCCTCTATGCATCTTTGTGAAATGTAAACTGTTTTGGAACTTGTGCATGGTCCTAATTCTCTCCATGGAAGCTGAGCAACCACTAATTATTCTCTTCCATCTTTCTCTTCTTTCCATCTTCACGTCATTCTTTGTCCCCTTCCATTGTTTGAGTTCAACATATTAATTTCAAAGGCTCTTCATCTGGCCTTCATCTCGCCAAACCTCCTGCACATCCTTTTCTCTCTGTAAGTGTGGTGGGCCATAGCCTTGGCCCATTCATAAAGTAAATGGATATTGCAGATCTAAGACAGGTTCATGGCTTCATTTTTTTCTCATTCTGTCTCAAATTTGCCAGGATTTCTTTCTTACTTAATGTATCTGTAGGATGGGGCTAGGAGCTCTGGGAAGCCACATAAAATAAATATGTGAGATGACCTTTCCTTTCAAATATTTTAAAATATTTTGAAAGAAGCATGACTTTTACCTAGGAAATCCTTAGAGCAGGGGTCCCCAACCTTTGGTGAGTTGTATAATTATGTCATTATCTATTACAATGTAATAATAATAGAAATAAACTGCACTATAAATGTAATGAGCCTGAATCATCCCAAAACCATCCTTCCCCCCACCACCCCCCAGTCCGTGGAAAAACTGTCTTCCCTGAAAACAGTCCCTGGTGCCAAAAAGATTGGAGAATTAGAGAACGGTATGTGATGGTAATCAATTATGTGCCTAATCACTTGCCAAATGATTTGACACATATAATCAGATCCATCCACTGGCTTTCAGGAAGAGTTGGGCAGGAAGCAGAAAATTCTCCCACTTAATCCAGTCTTTACATTCATTTCTCATCTTGTGAACTCATTAAGATATCAACCTGCTATGGCAAATTTATCTCTAAAAAGGACCAAGTTCCCGACTCTCCTTCTCTAATTTATAGACAAGGTATATAGACGGTACTGGGTATCCTTCTTGTTCATTTATTTCCCCTTAAAACTCTCTACCAAAATTATCATCATATTTGATACAGGAATTCATTTATAATATATCTCAGACTCTTCTAAAATATTTACAAGCCTGACTATGCATTAACTTCTTACTTTCCACTTTTTAAAAAAATGTGAAAATCAAACCTTTGGCTTCCAAGTTAAGTCAGCAAACTGAAAATTTTAACATGAAATTTTTCTTATTCTAATGCTCCCTAAATGGAAAAGCTAAAATCTGAGGGAACCTATTTTGAAATAAAGAAATATGGTAATGCTTCCAGGAATTTGGGATTAGAAAAATATTTAATTTCTCATTTAACTCAACTTTATGCCTTTGGTGAGTCACCTCTACTAGATATTAATAGGAAAGGGAAAAGAAGATAAAACTTAAATCAGCATTTACTAATTGCTAGAATGTGTCTTTAAAAAAAAAAAGAAAGAAACCTTGTAGGAAAAGAGACTGAAAGTACTGAGTAATTTTGTCGAGATCTTAGTATATTTTATATTTTCTGAAATTATGTTGTAAAATACAATTTAAAAAAAGAAAGAAAAAGAAAAGGAAGACTAGGATGAGGAAGAAGAAAACTTTTAAAAAGGAAGAACACAATTATTGAACACCAAAGATTGATGTATCAGGCACTCGGCTAGGTTTGCCCTATACGTTATCTTGTTTAACCCTCATAATAATTTCCATGCAGAGTGTTGTTATGATTTTCATTTCACAGATGAATCACTTGAAGATTAGGCAGATAAAGTAATTTGGTCAATGTTATGAACTGAATGTTTGTGTCCGCCAAAACTCATATGTTGAAATCCTGTCCTTCAGTGTGGTAATATGAGGAGGTGGAGACTTTGGAAGATAATTAGGTCAAGAGAGTGGAGCCCTCATGAATGATGTTAGTGCCCTTATGAGAAGGGACTTGCTGCCCCTCTCCCTGTTCTTCACAATGTGAAGACACAATAAAAAGCTGACCATCTGCAAGCCAGGAAGTGGGCCCTCATAAGATACCAGATCTGCTGATGCCTTGATCTTGAACTGTGCCAGCTTCCAGAACTGTGAGCAATAGAGTTCTGTTGTATAAGCTCCCCAGTCTACAGTAATTTGTTATAGCAGCTCAAACTGACCAAGATAGTCAAGATGACACAGCTAATAAGTATGAACCAAGATTTGACACCAGCTCCAACTCAGACTCTTGCCTTTCACAGCACTACGTTGCCTCTCCAAACAAGGAACAGCTACTGAAAGGTCCTTCCCGAGTAGTCATACCCAACCATTTCTTGGGGCCAAGTATTTAATAGACAGGCTTCTTAATTCTAAGCTTAGCTAACCAGGGGATGCAATGAACACATGAGAATGTACTCTATTTCTTTTTCCTCCCCACTGCACATCCACAAGCAAAAGCCCAATCTGCATCTGCCTGGAACGTCAAGAGTGAAAGTCTAATGCACACAGGGGAACAGAGATCAGGAGGGAAAGCCTGGGATCATCAATCAATCTCCAGTTCAGCACAGACCTTCTCATGGCCCAGCAATCATGTGAAGGAAAGAATTCCTGACTCCAACTCTGGGCTTTCAGAAAGCCTGACCACAACAATCAAGTGGTCATAATCCCCCAGGGCAAACATACCTGCTCAGTGTATCTAATTGAGAGGAAGGGTTGACAAAGGCACAAACAAAAGAAAAAACCATGCTCAGAGGATTTTGCATTTGTCAATGTGCAGTTGGCATTGGGGTGACCTGTTGTGTTGAAATGGGACTGGCTCAGGGGAGGGGGGCTTGCTGAAAAGAGAGGAGAATGTGGAGGATGAAAGTGAGACAGACAACTCAGAATTTCTCCCTTTTGAATTTCAACCTGTTGGATAAAAACAATAGCAAATGAGGCACTGAATATGCATGAGGCAGGGAAGATATTTTAAGTTTTTCAGGAGACAGCTCGCTGAACGGAATTGCTAATTATGTCTCACATTGCTCTGTCCAATTCAGTTAGCTTGATTATGGCTGAGTTGTCAACTCCCCTGCACTTGAGGTTCCACAGTTGCAGCCCATTCTGAGGCTTAATACTAAATTAGAATTATATTTTTCCCCCCAAAAAATGTTTTCCCTTGCTGAAGCACTAGCTTTACCCATTGTGACAACATAACCTTTCTCAACAAAAATAAAATTAAAACCGCCGAGGGTTCAGATTCAAGGGTTTTTGGAGGTGGTGGAACGTCAGAAATGTAATCGCAGCTGTGACAATTGCAAATTAAGATTGAACAATGAGCCAAATTAAAAAGGGTGAGAAAGAGCAGAACACCATATGGAGTATGTTGTTGCTACCCCCACAGGATATCTTTGATTCCTTAGGCTAAGGAGGATTAGCCAGCTGAAGGATGGACTAGAGAGAGCCCTGGAATCTCACTAACCTGCAGCCACTGCCTAAATCAAGCAATTCAATTTCCCGTTTCCTTTACTTAGTTTCTTCACTTTTAAAATGGGACAAATTTTGCTTGATAATGGTGATAGTTCAGGAGGGGGATGATGAGTGAGGCGGGGGTCCTCCTTGGACAGTTACATAAGGAGTAAATATGTCTAGACCTGTGTAGCAAATCAGGATTCTTCGGAGAATTCACCCCAAAGGTAGAGAGAATGGGGCATGATATGCTCCCTCGAATAAAATGTCATTGGAGTAAGTATGGCACCCTCTGTCACATCCACTCAATTCCAGCCAAGCCTCTGCTGGATTCGCATCTGAAGCGGACGAAGAACAATGGAGGGGAGAGAAAGGTGAACAAAATGAGGGCATAAACAGCCCTGCTTTGGGTCCAGCACAGCATGGCCCAAAAGGGAGAGGCTTGCCCCAGAGAGCCACACTGCTTTAGGGACATGAGGGTCCGATACACCCATGAAGGTATGCAGTAAGAGATGAATGCAGCGGTAACTCTGCCATGCTGGGATACACAGTGGGGCAGGCTGAAGCTGCAACAGTTGGCAGAGCAGCACAGTTTCAATGCAAGAGTCTTACCAGAGAACATTTGTGACACATCCCCTGGAAGTACAGAAAATGGTCCAGGCAAGACGGTTGAATTTTACAGAGTTGGAAAGCTACAAGTGCAATGTAAGAAGCCCATGCTGTCTTGCCGAAGACCCATGCAAAGGAGACCCAAGCCACCCTGGCTGACAGCCCCAGACAATTGCTAAGGCCATCAGAACCAGCCAGCTGACCACAAACACATGAGTGCATCCAGCCAACACCACATGGAGCAGAGATGAGCCATCCCAGATGATCCCTGCCTAAATTGCAAAAGTGTGAGTTTATTTAGTGTGGTTGCAGTTTTTAGCCACTATGTTTTGGGGGAGTACGTCACACAGTTATTGATAACTGATACAATCTGTACAAACATAACATATTTCCTTCTGGTATCCCCCACTTTCAAGACAGGGGAAAAAAATAGACTTCTGAAAGCAATCCTAATTGTTCCCAAGCGATGTCTGCTGGTGACCTTAATCAGAGGCATTAGAGCAGTAACCATCATCTTTCTTGCTAAAATTAAAGTTTTAGTTACAGTGCAACATTCTGCCTGAGCAGAAAAATCCTCCAATAGCAACAGCCTCTGTGCCCACATCTGTCTGCCCTGAATAGTATCAAATGGGGTGGTGTACGTGTACTTTGGCCCTGGTAACACACCAACCCCAAAAAGGGTTGTGAGTTCGCGATGGCACTGCACTACCGCAGGCTTGGTTATTTGACCTACAGAGTTGCTTTCATAACTGTTCCCTTGGTCCTCCAAATATCTCCATTAGGAAAAGAGGAGATAAAAATCACATCTATAAATAAAGCAGCCAAGTTACAGAGAGAAGAGAAAGCAAGTCAGCTGCAAAAAGGCATAGCAAACGAAACATACGATGTTATTGGTGGGCGCTACTATTCCGTCGGGGGGATGTCTCCCTTAGTCCGCCTGCTTTAAGAACATAACCAGATGTCCTGAAAAATGTGCACAATTAACTTTTCATTAAACCTGACTGGGCAGAGAAGTTAGAAGGGAGAGAGGGGAGTGCTATTTTTTTAAAAAAACGTTGGAAATATTCCTTATTTCTGTTTCTCGTCTCCTGTCCTTCTTCCTCCTAAACTCAAGTGTCTTTTGGTGGGGCAAAGACTATTTCTTAAGCAGAATTTTCTTTCTGATTAAATCTTCTCTATTTTCACGCAGTTCTATTGCTTCAGCTCAGATAAGCCTCAGGTCAGTTCTATCTGAGTTTAAAATCCAATCTGAACTTTCAGTGATCATGGAAATACAGATATTTCTTATTTTCAGTGATATCAGATTAAGCTGTCACCCTTAAGCAGCCAAGGTGGAGGAATTAAAATCACACCATGAAATGCAGAAACTATTTATTCACTTGAACTCTTTCTCAGAGATGCTTTAGAGACAAGTACATCAAAATGTTGTTTATAATTAAGGAAAATTACCACAAAAATACATCCTGTTGCACACGATTTGTTATGTCTCCTAATGTCTGTCTTGAAGAAAAAAGTAATTGGGTTTATTTCAATGGGCTTGCCTGCTTGCTGTGATGATGTATGCCAGCTGGAAGTCTTAACTTTAAGTTGTTGATGCTTAAATAAGAAGAGTGTTTCCATGGTTCCAAGTCAAAAGGTTCCACCTCGGTTTTATTGCTTTTGGTTTTGGTTTTGGGGGTTTTTTTGTGGGGGGGAGTCCTTTTTTAAGGCTCAACAAGGCAACACATACAAAGAAGCTAAACTAAATTCCATTTCTCATTAAGTATCAATATCAGACTCCATCTTTACATAACCTGGGTCAGACTACAGATTAAAAGAAAAAGTCAAAACTAAGATAAATTCAAGATTGGGCTGGGTGCAGTGGCTCACATCTGTAATCCCAGCATTTTGGGAGGCTGAGGCCAGAGGATCGCTTGAGGCCAGGAGTTAAAGACTGGCTTAAGCAATGTAGTGAGACCCCATCTCTACAAAAAATTTAAAAATTAATCAGGCATAATGGCACAGTCCTGTAGCCCCAGCTACTCAGGAGGCTGAGACAGGATAATTGCTTGAGCCTAGGAGTTTGAGGTTGCAGTGAGCTAGGATGATGCCACTGCACTCCAGCTTGGGAGACAGAGTGAGACCCCATCTCAACAATAACAACACCAAAAAAATCCAAGCCTGAAGAGATAAAAGAACAAAAATCTAGGAGTATCAGACAAACTAATAAAAAGAAAAGAAAACAGAGACGAGCCTGTGTTGCATGTCACTTTAATCGTGTTCAGACTGACTTTCTGTGACTTTCTGACTCAGAGGAGAGATTGGGAATGGCAGAAGAGACTCCAGGCTGGCTTATTCCTACAGCAGCCACTGAAAGTGAGCATTTATTATGAGGAACCCCAAGTTAGAAAAGATCGGCTTCTTTCCTCTCCCTAAGCCCAGTGGCCTTCTCTAGGCTCCCTCCTGTGAAAAGTAACAAGAGCTCCTTTTTTTTTTTGCCTCTTACCACATGTCCTCCTTGAACTCCTTCCTAGAAGTTTACAATAAATACATTCAAAGGCTGTTTAACTGCAACAATTGAAAAAGTGAGGACTATCTGCAAGATGCCTGGAAACAAACATCCTTCCAATAAACAACAATACTAGTGAGAACTTGCTATGTTCTGCACCAAGATACAAAAAAGTTCTATCCTTGAATTCTCACCACAGCCCTATGAGGAAAGTAGTAGACTGGCTACTGTCTGTTAACACACACTATAGTAACACACACCCCGTTCCTTTTGGGTGACTGCTCCTCCCATCCTCCAATCATAATAGCTGTGAGACCACCAGTCCTAGTACCCCAGGACAATGACCATCAGAGTGGGCAGGAAGACCACTGGATAATTAAAGCACCCCTTCACCAGACCACACGATCCATCCAGGGTGAGGACATGACCAAAGTGGAACCAATTAAGACTATTTCACCATGATTTTTTTATGTCAAAAAATTGTACAAATCCCGAGTTAGAGGACTTGATACATATAAAGCAGAGGATGCAACACTGTCTTCTCTACTAGGTGGACAAATCCTGGTTGCAAAAATAATTGGGGCTAAGAGAAGAAGCAAATCAAAAGAGAAGAACAAGATCATATCTGGAGCCCCTGGATCATTCTTTACGTAACCACTCCTAGAGAGTACGGTTATAGAGATTATAGATATAAAAACAGAAATAGGAATACAGATATAGATATATGCATATAGATATATTAATAGATATAGATATATATTGACTACTATATTACCTTTTTTGCTTCAGCAACTTTGATTTGGGTTACTCATATAACCAAAGTTTCCTGACTTATCCAGATAGGTCCTAGTATTCCCTCTTTTCAAAGATGGGAAAACTGAAACCTAGAGAGATTAAGTAATTTGCCCAAGCTCACACCAATATGAATGACAGAACATGGGTTAAAACAAACTCAGTAGGACTCCACAGTCAGAGTTTTTAATTAATGAAAAATATAATCTATTAATATTAAGCAAAGCCATTATGCCAGGCATTTTCAGAGTGCAGAGGAGAACAAAATTTCTTTTAAAGAAATAGTTCTGCAGGAGAGACATACAGGAACATAAATAGTACAATATGAATAACATTGTGCTATATTTATGTGTACAGCACTCTTCAATAATAAATACTGTTCATTTACACTATCTGATTTGATCTTCCCAAAAATTCTATGAGGTAGCCAATGCAGGGATTTTTCTTATTACATTTTACACATAAAGACAATATCAAAGAACAAGTCCTCCCAAGATGACCTAACTAAATATGTGATGCCTAATGAAATAAAGCCAGGACTAGACACTAAGTCTTCTAACTCCCAAGTTCAAGGTCCATTCTTCTTCACCGTGCTACTTACCTACCCTGGTTTAATTTAAGTAGGAGAAGCTTTGTTATGGGGTTTAGAAAAAGATGCTTGAAATTCAAAGCCCAAGAGTTAAAAATCTCCCTCTCAACACTGAATTACTTGGGAAATTTCTGATCAAAATTTCTAATCCAAACTCTTAACAACAACAACAAAAAATTCATCTAAAGTAATTCTTAGACTCTCAAAAATTTAACTACTCAGTCAAGGCAAGTGGGACCATATACTCACCAGTATTTTCTTCCAGTTCTTTCATGCTTTTTTAATTTGACTTAAATCTATCTGGAACATATTTTGATATAAGGTATTAGATGAGAATAACTTCTTTTCCTCCATAAAACTTATCAATGCATCATTTACAGGTTAATCCAGCCTTTTCCCCACATACACTCACATATACACACTTAGATTTTTTTTTTTTTTTTTTTTTTTGAGACTAGGTCTCAAAATCGAACTGGACTTAAGGGATCCTCCCACTTCAGTCTCCCGAGTAGCTGGGATTACAGGCATGCCACCATGCCCAGACAGATTTTTTTTCTGAGCTATTATATCTATAATCTTAGTGTGGGAAAATCTTTATAAGTATAAAAGAAAAAACAATAAAAGAAAAAGAGAGTTTTGCATCTTTGCAAACAAACGCCTATATATCAACTGATACATTAAAAAGATTAAAGTTTAGTCAGGTGTGGTAGCTCATGCCTGTAATCCCAGCACTTTGGGAGGCTGAGGCAGGAGGATCTCTTGAGGCTAGGAGTTTAAGACCAGCCTGGACAACATAGCAAGACCCTCATCTCTACAAAACGATTTAAAAATTAGCTGCCCATGTACCTGTAATCCCAGCTACTCAGGAAGCTGAGGCAGAAGGATTGCTTAAGCCCAGGAGTTCAAGTCTACAGTGAGCTATGATTATACAACTACACTCCAGCCTGGGTGACAGAGCAAGACCGTGTCTCTTAAAAAACAACAAAAAAAGATTTAAGTCAACAAGCAGGCTAGCAATATATGTGATAATGTGATACATGTCCCAAAAATATCAATTTTAAGAATTGTTATAAATACATAAAGATATTGCTCCACACACTTGCCAGTGAAAACATTATTTAAAAATTTAAAAAATTTAAAAAAAAATAAATACCTAAAGATAGATGTCCAACTAAAAAAGGATGATGATTAGGGGTAGTCAATTTACAGAATAAAATATACAAATTAGCTAAAAGTATGAGAATTTTGGCAACAATGTAGAGAAATATGCACTTTCACCTACTATTGGAGACTGTGTAATAATTGAGAATTTTATGGAAGACAATTTAACAGTGTGTACCTAAAGCATTAAAGTGTCCAGTACCCACTTGTCTACTAATTCTACTCCTAGGAATTTTTCTAAAGAAATAACAAAAAATGTGTTCAAGGCTATTTCATATAAACATGCTTATTATCCCATTTATAATGCCCAATAAGCAACCTCAAAGTTAAACTATAACTGGACAAGCAATGGTTTAGGCATGCAATGGAATAACTGATAGGCCCGAAAACTTATTATTCATTCATCCAAACCAAAGTTCACAAAGCACCTACTGCGCTGGGCCTTGTGAATACATGGTCCTGACTCTCATGTAGCTTCTAGTCTAGTGCAAGAGACAGACAAGCAAAAATCACATAGAAATAAAAAGTTACCTTTGTTATCCGCATCCAGAAGTAGAAGTCCATTAAGTAATGAGAGCCTTGGATGGGAAGAGGCAGTCAGGGATATCAGAAAAGTTTCCCAAGAGTAGAAGAAAGGCTATCCAGGCAAAGGAATCAGCACACACAAAAGCTGTTATCCTTTGCATGTTGTGTATGTTGCTGAAGAAAACATAAAGAATGACTACAAAAGCATATGTACAATACATTATTTTTATAAATATATATATGTGTTTTAAATTTGTAAATGTGTAAATAAATTTATGTGTTTTACATACACATAAATAAGAACAGCAAAGACTATCAACAAAATATTAACAGTGGTTATCCGTGTTTGGTATGATATTCATTACTACCCCGCCCCCCGCCATTTTTTTTTAAGTGTTTTTTTAGTTTTTTATTACTTTTGTAAATAGAAAAAAAAATGTGAATGAGAAAAAAAAAACTGCACGATTGTTCAGTGATAGATACTACCCCAACTCCATGTATAGGATGTGGTGTCGTCCAAGCCAACCCCAGCCCGGGGTCAGCTCTAAGTCGCCCTAACCAGAGAAGTGAAGAGAAACTACAAACTCCAGAGTAAGCCATGTTTTCTCACTTGCATATCTTTAGTTACAAATGACTATTTACCTGTCAGTTGGGCTGAGAACACCCATAGGTTTTCCTTTGAAGTGAACCTCTTGGATTTAAAGAGATTTTTTTTTAAGCTGTTGAAGGTTTGCTTGATCTAAAGTCTCAGAGACGTTTGAAGTTGTGACTTAATGGAAGATTATTTTTATTCGCAGTGATCAAGCAGTTAATGAGATAAAGTAGTGAGGAGACAAGCTTAATAGAATATGTGGTTGCACCGCATGTTAATCTTTATAAAAGGCAGAATGAAAATAACAGGAAACCGGGAAGAAATTGGGACAGATGGCTGAACAGCTCAAAGATAGGAAAAACAACTCTTCCCTGCATAGGCCTTTCAAAGCAAACCCCTCTCATGTTTAGTTCAATAGATAAAAAGGCAACAAAGAACTAGAAGATGGAAAGGCAGGACTAAAATTTTCCCAGTGGCTGTTCTCTTAAGACCCTCATCTAACCCTTCCCCAATCCCTCCCCCACCCCTCCTCTGAAGGGCAAAATGCATCTGGAGCAACTACAAGCTTTCAATATGGAAAGAACACAAACAGCAAAGAAAGCCACCATCTGCCTCAGTGGCCCATTATGTACCGTTTTAACCCCCATAAGTCATAACAAGATGAGGGGGAAATCTCCGGTCTAGCCAGATTGGGCAGCAATGCACCAGAGAGGCCAGGGAAGCAGATGGCAGAAGACGGGGGAAAGAGTCTTCCTTCCATTTCCTCTCCATGTTGGTTCTGCATCACTGTTTTCTGTTAGTGGTTGTTGGGGGCGGGGAGGTGTTTTTCCTTCGTTTTATTTGCTTGTTTTTCAATCCAGTGAAGAAAAATTCAGGCTACCTAATTTTCAACCCAAGTAAGAAAACTGTTAAAGCCTAAATAGCCACAGAGGAGAAAAGAAAATGTGTCATCGATACGTATCTGTTTACCCACTGATGCAGAGGTGGAACCAAATAAATCTTAAGTATTTCAAGTGACCAAGTGAATAAATCTTGGGAAATTGACAAAACTGTATTTCACAATAGATCCTCTGAGAGCCCTCTGTATCTTATTCCTTTGGGATATTTACATAAATAGCTAGCCCACCCCAGCTATTGGTTTATTAGGACTAAGGTAGGACCCAGGAATCTGTGCTTTTCAAACATTTTAAATAGACTTCCAACCTGTATCTTATACGCAATGGATGAAGTCCTAGAGGGTCTGTATTTCTGCTGAGTCTTTTTACAAATGGGTTTGGAAACTGGAGCTAATGTTAGACTGGGCTTTCTATCTAGAACCTAGAGACAGGTGGGTAGAAAGGCAGCACCCCTGCAAGGAAAAAGGCTTTGGCTTCTGCCCTCCATGCCTTGGTTCCACCTACACAGGAATTCCGAGTTAGTTTCAGGGCTTGGGTCTTCGTGGACCGTGCAAGTGGTGTGAAGTCACCAAAAGGCAAGCCTGTGGGATAATCCATAGGGGAGAGATCATTCCCTTTACCAATGATAGATTTTTCTTTTAGTCTGCCCTTTTAATGAGGAAAAAAGCCCTTCAGGATAAATGTGGGTGAGCCTCAGGTCTTACCTTCTGTCCCCCTCTAGCCTGAGGTGCAGGATTCTAGGTATTGCCTCTCAGAGCACTGTCGTTTCAGCAACCAATTCTCTTTGCAAGTTGCTGCTCCTCTTTCCAGCTTCTGACCCTAGGAATTTTCCTTTCCAGATCACAAGCTCAGTTATGCATTTATAAAAATGTTGGATATACTTTATCCAGCATTTCTAGGAGTTGTACAGTGGGAAAGTTTTTCAGGCTATGTTGCCTTATGGATTGCTGGAAATAGAAGTTCTCCAAACTGCATTCTTAGCAAGTACTGCAAATGATTCTTAGCCACACAGTAAGGTTTGAAAACATCATACTCCTCAACAAGTAATGAGACTTCATAGTTGTGTAACAGCAATTTATAAAATGTTTTCATATTCATTTATTTCATTTCATCCTTGCAACGACCTTGCAAAATAAGCAGGACTGGTATTTTTATTCCCAACTTTGTGATGATGAAGCCTAGTCAGGCTGTTTCTTGCCCAAAGATATAAAAGTAGTTCAGGAACAAAAAAAGAACTAGACCTCGTCTTCTGATACTTGGCTCATTGCATCACACTACATTGTTCCCAAGGCTATAATTTAAGTATCCAGGAAATCATTATCTGTCACACAACTCCAAATCATAGCTTTCCACATCAATTTGAAAGAGAGAGAATCCAATTTTCTTTAGAGCCTATGGGTCTGTGTTTTCCTTCTCTGTGTATGTCACACATTGAAGCCACTCCATTGGGCACAGGCTTCCTTAAAGGTAATTTCTCCAATTAAAGACATATGGCAATCAATTTTAAAATGTTCTCTATAGTGGATTGACATGGTTTCCGAGTATCCTTTATTTTTAAAAATTATCCAACTTCGTAAGAATCTTGTGTTGTGTCCACATACATGTGGATGGTCTCTTCCACAGTACAAATCTCTCCTAACTTCTACCAGGCTGCTGAGGGACTAGAGCCTGGTTGAAGAACTTTTCCTATTCCACAATTCCAGATCATGGGATTTTTTGAATTTTAGAGTCACTTTTCAGCCCTTCATGGAACACCTAGTGCATTACATACTATTTTTCAGGGTTTCTGGTCCAAGGATTGGTGAACTCACCATGAGACCTCAGCCATGTCTCTGTTTCTGGATCTGCACTTGGTCATTCATCCCACAACCACACTCATTCCACAAATATCTGAGCACCTACGGTGTACCTGGAGACCAACTAGAGACTGTCTCATCTCCAGCCTATATTTCAACAGTCTGTGAGGAACATTTACTTTGGAATTAACATTGCAGAGCTTCAGATTGCTTCAAAGGACCAGTTAGCAGACGATTGTGCTACTAAAATATTTTTCTGCTCCATCCAATGTTAACAGAGCCTTCCCGGAGTTATCTCTTTTTCCTCCTACCTTCAGCGTTTACAGAGAATATGTGTCTTTCCTGTAGAATACATGCCAAGAATTTTTTCACAAGCACAAATTGCCATGAAAACTTAAAAGAATTTGTTTAAAGGGGAGTTAATTAATTTTATGTTAGCATTGTTATTCAAATGCCTTTGAAATTGCTGCCATTTTTTCCTTTAGGGCCAAGCTGATTTCCTTTAGTCCCTTTAACACATGATAATTTGCATGAATGTAAAAATATTTTATTGACATTAATATTCTAGAACTTGACTAGTCTATCTAGTCATGATCAAATCAGCCAGTCAATCTAAGTCTCCACCAGTACACAGGGTGAGAAAACCCATAACTGTACGTCCATTCAACAGAAAACTCAACTGCCATCCAAGAGTGAGATGGACTTATGCCATACAGACCAACGTTGAAAGATCAAGTTATGTCATTAAAGGAACAAAGTTAATTTAGAAGACAAAGCATGAAGTTCGATACCAATCATATAAATGCTTAGAAAGAGGACACTTCTGAGGAGCCTCTCATTCTTTAAAAATGCAAAAAATGAATCAGTATATATAGCAACATGTAAAAGCATTCAGGCATAATATTTTTAACAATTTTATCTAAGCCACCAAATAGTCCCTAAGTGATTGCCATCTATGATGATTGTCCTCTAAAATAACCAGATAAGGAGTCAATTCCATAATTCTCCTTATATAAAAATTCTTGCATTGTCTGTCTCCACATACAGGAACCAGAGAATAATTTTAGTCATTGTTAATATGTACTGAGCTCTTATTAGAAACCATCATAGTGCTAGCTCTCCAACTGTTAGCCAGAAAGAGAAAGAAAAAGAACACTAAAATCCAAAATCCATAGGTCATAGCTGCCCCAGAACTTCTATACAGACAGGACCTGAGGCAGCAATATCTTTGAAAGGAAATAGGACATGAGCTATATTTGCATAGAATTTGTAAATCAAGAAAATGTCAATGGACCATATTAAATAATGGTGAGGGGGGAATAGCTAATTCTATGGGGTAGACCAATCCCCGTGGTGCCTCTTATATCTTAGAATGAGAAAATTCCCCATGGAGAAACAGTTCTCTCTCTCTCTAGAATAGAATAGAAAATTAGGTTTTGTCTGATGAAAGATTCTAGAAACTCAACAAGTTGTCAAAAAGTTTTATAGAAGTATTTTCAGTGTGTAGTAATTACAATGCCGTGGATACATAAGCAACCTGATCCCTCACTTTTAAAAATGCTTATATCATATATAATTACACATGACCAGTAGCTTAATTGTCCTTCAATGCAGTGTTTCTCAAATGATCTATGTTTAAAAAAGAAAAAAGTCTGCTTTGGTTTGTTTGTTTGTTTATTCGCTTCCATTCCATTGGAGGTGATGAAAATAAGTGGCTGAACCACAGGTAACTCACCACATGGGTTTGACATCACCCATCACCCAACTAGGCCACACCCTGATTAATACAAAGAATTCACTGATCACTTGCTTGGATGTCACAAATTGCTGTAAATGTTTCTAAATACTAATTCTCAATTTCAGTTCCCTTCTTGACATAGATCAGTAACAAACAGTGCTGGCCCACAGATCACACTTTGAGTAGCACCGATTAAAAAGCACATAGGTCCTATGTCAGTCATTAACACAAGTATCTTAAAATCCAGCACTGACCAAAAAATAGACAATTTAAAAAAAATGTCCTACTGATCTTTGCTCAATTCAATTGATAGATATCTTAACATAGTGAAACAATCTGTTTCTAAAAACTGTCACCATTTGCAATTACTTATCTTTCTGAATTAAAACTTTCTCAATATCGTGTAATTAAAATAAGATAAATTGGATATTAAGACTGAAAAATAATAATATATCAACAGTCCTGCAAAGATACTATATGGAGAAAATTCAATTCCATTATAAAATCCATAACCCCAGTGGAGATTTGCAATGTACAGTGACCTTGAAACATCCTGCAGAAATAAAGTTGATTAACTTTTCAGGGGGTTGTGGGTTATTTAACCACAAAACCCATTCTTTACATTATATCTAGGAACGTGCTGATTTACATATTTTGAAAAATGCTGGAGAAGACCTGTGTTAGTGCACCTTGTCGTTTCAAATGCCTCATATTTCCTGAATCCCCATATTGCTAATGCAGATGCCTTAACATTGCATTACCCACTCCGCCTCTCTCTAACATGTACACTTTTGAAAAGGCATCCAAAATTTCTATTTCCTACCTAGAAATGAAATACATCTATTTTCAGTAAGGAAATAAGGCCCTCCTTTTTCAGAAATGATAACCAGAGCTTTGTTCAGCTCATAATTCCTCAGTTCTAAGACAACTAGCCATTGTGCATATAAGTAAAACACAAGAAAGCTGTTTTGAGATTTGGATGCTGGAAGATTGCCGAGACTTGTGCCCTAGCTGATACTCAGTCATACAGCCAATGACCCAGAGAGCAAAGTTTAAATCTGTACTTCAGCCAAACTAAATTTTAGTGCATCACTGACTCTTACTATCACCTGAGCATACTGAAAGTAAAAATGTTAAATCTATCATTTCCAAGGTTCTATGAAACTGCCCAAAGACCTATTTAACAAACTAAAGCTCAGAACTAAATGGATGAAGCTCTTGTTACTCATCTGAACCCTTCAAGCCAGAGTTTTCAACTTGAGAGCCTAGACCACTCTAGTGAAGGTCCCCTTGGTAAAAGTGCTGCTTTCTTTAGATTGTAGTGATAATGGAACAACTGTATAAATTACTCTAAAAATCACTGAAAAGTACATTTTCAATGGATTAATTGAATGGTATATAATTTACACCTCAATAAATACGTTAGAAGTGAGAAAATTTAAAAACCACAGCTCATGGACCCCACCCACAGCTCTTCAAAGATAATAGGTGTGTGATAGAGTTTGGCAATTCACAATTATTTGTTAGGAATCAGGTGATTCTTCTGAGAATGAAAGTTTAGGCTAGATGTTCTAAATTATATTCTGGAACTAAGCTGGACCATCAGAAAGCAGGGTCCTTCCTGGGTTATCTCTAAAGTCACCTCACTGAGTTGCTTTCATCAAGGGTTGCCACCTGCAGGGAAAGCCACCAACTGGAAACCATTCTTTGCTTTAGGATGTAATGGTATAATTCAGTGCTCCTCACAAGGAGAGACAAAATCATGCAATTTTTGAGAAAATTCATTTAGGTGGCAACAAAAGATGTCCCTCTCCCAAGGAACTGCTATGTTTGTTGGTGACTTACACAAATAATTTAACTGATATTACTTCTTTTAATGTGCCTGCTAGGAAGCTCAGAAACCAAAAGTTCTTCTAACTTTAGTAGTTATGTATAAGCTAATGAATTGCTTATTTCCAATTATAATTTGTATCTCCTGTGGTCTATCATTTTTTGCATATTTTCATCTTATAGTAAACATTTTTTTGTAAAGTGCCTGATTTAAAATAAAAAGCAAAATAAAAATAATTACAAATAAACAAAGACATATAAAACTTACATTGTAAAAACTCCTACTAACTCACCAATTCTATCTTCCAAACAATTAGAAAAAAAAGAGATTATCAATAAAAATAAAATCCATCATAATCACTTAGGTATATTTAGAATTATGTAAACAAGAGCATTATGGTACAGCTTTGAATTAATTAATTAGACGAGATAGGGAAGTCTCCAGCACTGTGGCCATGTGAGGTCCTGGGCACATACTACCAACTTTTTTGAAGGCAAATATTTCTATCATGGAGCAGAAAGATCTTTGCCTAAATTCTGTAGATCCCAGATAGCCAATACATTGGTGGTATTGGGGTGTAGAATAGAGTTGGAGTGCAGAGGAGGAATATTTATATAAAGATTTTTTGGTACCTATGGGAAGGTTGTAAGCGTTAGGGTCGAGCATACTAAACAAAAGCTTTGGGATTCTGAAGATATCCTTTGCCAATTGTACATTCCTACTCCATTTGCAATTTATTCTAAGTATGATGAGAAGCCACTGGAGAGTTTTGAGCAGGGGAGTTACATGATCTGATGAAAGTCTGAAAAGGATTTTTCTGAGAGTTTTGTAGGAAATACACCAAAATGGGAGGGGTGAGGGATGGGAGTGAAAACAGGGAAATCCAAAGTCTATGGCAGAAGTCCAGACAGGAGATGATGGCGCTTGGACTTGGGTAAGAGGGTAGCAGAGGATATAGTGGGAAGTGATTGGATAGATCTTATAGGTAGATCTGATCAGACTTCCTGTTGGACTGAATTCCAGTTTCACCAATTTATTTAACACTCCAGTTTTGGTGTTGGTGCCAGAGACTACAGTGAAAAATTAGACTGAGTCACAGCTCCCAATGAGCTCTCAACTGACAGCAGTGAGTCATATTAGTAAAAAATATACTCTAAATAAGGATGCCTTTATGTTAATAATCTTACAAAACAAATAAAAATGAGCAATTCCTCATGAAACTACATCTTTTTTTTTTTTAATTGGAGACAGAATCTCACTCCGTTGCCTTATGTAGAGTGCAGTGGTGTCATGGTAGCTCACAGCAACCTCAAACTACTGGGCTCAAGCAATCTTCCTGCCTCAGCCTCCCAAGAGGCTGGGACTACAGGCGCCACCACACCTGGCTAATTTTTTCTATTTTTTTAGTAGAGACGAGGTCTCACTTTTGCTCAGGCTGGACTCAAACTCCTGAGCTCAAGCTATCCTCCCGCCTTGGTCTCCCAGAGTGTTAGGATTACAGGCATGAGCCACCCGCACCCAGCCTGAAGCTACACCTTAAAAGTGACTAAAGAAGATACAGAAAATATAAATAGAATAATAATATTTTAAAAATTAAATCAGTAGTTATACATACACACAGAATCACTAGGCCGGGGCTGTTTAAAGGATAAATTTTCCTAAATTTTAAGGAATAAATAATCCTAATCTGTATAAATTATTGCACAGAATTGAAAAAGGAAGCAAAGTATCTAATTTATTTTATGAAACCACCTTACCTAAAAACCAGATTAAAAATGTATGAGAAAGAAAAAAATACAATCAACTCATCTGAGCATAAATATAAAAATAATTTTTTTAAAAAGAGTCCGCAAACTAAATCCAATAACATCAACCCACTACCTCACACTGTATATGAATATTAATTCATAATGGATCATAGACCTACATATAAACTGAAAATTATAAAGCTTCTAGAAGAAAACAGGAAAAAATCCTTGCAACTTTGAAGTAGATAAAAGTTTTTAGATAGAATATATACGACACAAGCCATAAAGGAAAAAATGATAAATTCAACTTCAAAATTAAACAATTTTGCTTTTAAAAGACAGCATTTTAAAAAATTAAAAAGCAAGTCACAAACTAGGAAAAAATATTCCAAAAGCATGATTCAGAAGAAAAAAAACCCTTGTAGTCTGTAGCCAGAATGTAGGTAAAGAATGCTACAACTCAATAATAAAAAGACAAACAACCCAATTTTAAAACTGGACCAAAACTTTGAATAGACACTTCACAAAGAAGATTTACCAATAGCTAATAAGCACATGAAAAAATGTTAAATATCATTCATCATCAGGAAAATGCAAATTAAAACCATAATGAGATATCATTACACACAGATTAGAATGGCTACAATTTCAAAGGTAATCATACCGACTAAAGGCAATGATGTAGAGCAGTTGGAATGCTCATGTATAGCTGATAAGGATATAAAATTGTACAACCACTTGAGAAAATAGTTGGCAGTTTTTTAAAATATTAAAAATGCACCTACTATATGATACAGCCATTCCATGTGTAGACATTCACCACAAGAAAAATGAAAACATATGTCCTTACAAAGATTTGTACATGAATATTCATAAGTTTGTTTTTAATAGCCAAAAACTGCAAAGAACTTAAATGTCTATTCACAAATAAGTGCATATACAAATTGTGATAAATCTACAAATGAAATGTTATTCAGGAATAAAAAGGAATAAGGGGTGAGTTTAACTATAGAAATGTATCATTATAATTTACCATATTACCAATTAAAAGAAAGAAAATAATTATAAGCATCAATTAATTTAGGAAAAAAACCTTCTAAAATTCAATATTCATTCAGGTATTTAAACTAAAGTAGCAAACTAGGAAAGAGAAAGATACTACCTTAATCTGATAAATAGTATCCTCAAAGAAAAATCTGCAGCAAACAGAATGCTTACTGATGAAAAATCAGAAGTGTTTCCTTTCAAATCAGAAACAAGCCAAGACTGTAAAAACAACCTTTATTCAATATTGAATTCTAGGGTAGACAACTCAATAAAAAATAAAATGTATAACTCTTAGATAGGGAAAAATGATTTATCACTCATAGACAATGGCATCGTACCCATAGAAAACCCAGAATAGTCTTCCAGAAAACTATTAGAAATAATGAAAAGAATCAGAAAAGTTACTACATATAAGATCCATTTTTAAAAATTGAGTTCCAACACATCAACAAACAATTAGGAAATTTTAAAAGGAATATGCTGTTGCTCCTTTCCCCTCAAAATAAAGTGAGAATGAGAGCTTAGTCAGAGGACAGGTACAAAAACTTTGTAGTTTATGCATAAGAGTTAGACTTTTTCCTGAGGACAATATCTTGGATCTTTTAAGGGTATGACACAACAACTAGATGTGTATTTTTGGAAATTTACTGTAGATGCAGCGGATTGGCAAGAGCGAGCAAAACCACAAACTCCATTGGAGCTATGAATATACTTTTCAAACATCCTAAAGGCAACTGCCATCAAAACAATAACCAGCTTAAACCAATGGGATGAAAATTCCATTAGCAAAAATCAAATTCTGTTTTTTGATTCAAAAATGAATTTATACAAATATGAGACAGCAGCCTAATAACAGTTTAGGAAATAAAGATGTGAAGACTCCAGTGGATGATAAGTTTACTAGGAGCCCACAGTGGGTGACAGCTATTAGGAAAGCTATTAGGAGATTATAAATTGCAATAACCACCACTAGCAGAAAGAAAAAAAAAATCTCCTGCCCTCTTTAATAGCCTGATAGGCTGTTATGTCTTGTTTCCTGTTTTGGATGCTTTAGTCGTGTTTTAAGAGGTGACTTTAGACATAAGCATCATCAGAGCTTATAGCGGAGGGCAGATGGCCATAAATTGTTCTGATCCTCCTATGCATCAAACCTATGCCCCTTCCCTTGCATCTGAATGAGCAACACAACTGCTCTAATTAATAGAATATAGCCGGCTCTGTGATAGTTTCTGGGTCTAGACTGGCAACCTTTACTTCTTCCACCTTGGAGTCCTGAGCCACCATGTAAAAAGTCTATCTATCCAGTGACCACAATGCTATTCAAACTAGTCACATGAAGAAACCTTGTGGAAAGTTAGATGTCCAGCCTATCTCAAACTATTGCAGGCCCTAGCTGTACAAATCACCCAGACCAGGAGCAGGACACATGAATGGTGGAGAGCCAGCCCCAGCCAAACCAGCCCCACTCGCAATCTGAATGTAACCACATGAGGGAACCATCCTACTGAGTTCAGTCAACCTACAGATTCATGAGCTAGAATAATAATATCATTTTCATTTTATATAGTATTATACCATATATAATAACAATCAAGATAATAAGTGATTTTAGCCACTTACTAGGTTTGTTATACAACAATAGATAACCGGAACATGAGGTTCCTGCTTCATAGGCCATTCCTGTCACACAAGGAACAGTTAAAGGAACAGCATATATTTATCCTGGAGAAGGGAACACTTCAGAAAAGGATAATAACCATCCTCGAATATTTGAAACACTGGCATGTGGGAGGGCAACAAGCTTTATTCTCTCAAGGACAGATCTAGCACCAAGACCAGATGTTAACAGTGAAATAGGAAACATCAGGAGTCTAGAAGGAAGAATACCCCAATAATCAGTGTAGTACAAAAGGGGAAACAGTACCTTCATAAAATGAGGAACAACTTTCTCTGGACATTTTCAAGTGTCGCATGGGATGTCTAGTCAGGCTGGGAATTAAAAATGAGCCTGTGATAAGAAACTAGAAGCTGGGACTAATTTGCGGTAGTCCTACTGTGTATTTGAGAAAGGTGATGATTAGCTTATGGCTCTTAACATTTGTCTGAACTAAAAGTTGCCTAGTTATTCTCAAATTCCATTGAGAGAAAATACTCAAGAGGCAATCAGATTCATGGCCTTGCCTTCAACTGTTCCTTAGGAATTAAACATGTGCTTTCTTTTTAAGATGCTCATGGAAGTAGGTTGCACAAATGCTAGTAGGAACCTCTTCCAGTATATAAACAAGCAACTTTGTGGAAGAGCTTTAAGACTGGGAGAAGAAAAGATAAATATTTGAGGTGATGAATATCCCAAAAACCCTGATTTGATTATTATACATTGTAAACAGGTATCAAAATATCACATGTACCCCCAAAATATGTACAACTATTATATCTCAATAAAAATAAATTTTTGAGATTCAATTAAATTTATTCAACCCAGAAAAAAAGACTGGGAGAGGCGACCCTCACTACCACCCCTGCCAGCTACTTCCACACATTTGATAACTCGCCATTGTCCAAAATCTGTGCTAGTCACTTCACAGTATTCTCTCATTTATGCCACATAAAACTCCATAAGATAAGGTCTTATCCCTATTTCATAGATGAAGAAACTGAGGCACAGAAAGGTTAAGTAAACTGCCCAAATGCACAGCCAGTAAATCCTAAACTCTCAGCCTGCTGACCTGCTGCCTGGGCAGATGAAACATTCCTTTTTCACTGAAAGCAGTGATTTTCTTTTAACTGAGAAGTTGCTAGGAAACTCTGTTCCTTTGTTTCCAGAAATGCTTTGATTTGATTTTCAGGTAGCTTATTAATTTGTGGTGTTAGGAAAAGCAGAAAGTAGAATAGATTGAAAATAATGTACCTCTCCTTATGTAGAGATGGCAGTTTATTTGGGGGGAAGAGCATCCAAGGCAGAGCTTAAGAAAGAAAATACCAATAACACTTCCTGGTCTTCTCCACCAAATATAGGCTATTTCACAAATCAGACAAATGCCATATAGCATAGTGCCACCTCAGTGAAAACTAGAAAATAATTTGTATTGACTCAAGAACATGATATGATAAACAAAGTTAATCATGATTGTTTTTCTCCATTAAAAACAACAACAGCAAAACACTCTAAAAAGAACCTGCCCTAGAAATCAGATAAACAAACCACACTACTGTTATTTTCAAGAGTCAGATTACCAAATAAGGCAGCCTCTATGCATCTACTCAGGAAGAAATGAAAGTTCATTCCTTTGAGGGTTCAGCTTGGGTTATCATCAAAGTATGGACAGAGGGAGCAATCAATCAAAACATCTGACAAATATATTTACAAATCATCTCTGAATCTTGGGTGGTTGGTTACACAGCTATGTGTGGACAGGTGTTTTCTACAAGGGTTTGGATGAAATGACCCTTCAAGGTGGTTTGGTGTCTTTCAAGGAAATGGCTGTGTTTTTACCCAATCCCAGATCAGACAAGCTTCACTAACCACAGAAGTTGGGATAAAAGCCAGATGCATCCCACACATCCCTGTGGTCCTCCTGCCTTCTGGCAAACTCCAGGACCAGATTGGAAAATCTGTGCCCAGTTTGGAGGCCAAGTTTGGTGTGATCCGGGGATGATTTATATGACTTTGGGTGGAGTCCACATGATATGTGCTACTTTGGCCAAGTTTAGCGTTGGAGTTTCTGACTCATTTGAAGTAAAAATTATCAGGTGAGGACAGATGGGCTCCCCAACAGGGACCAGAGGGGTCTTCTCCAAATCTTGTGGGACCCAAAAACAACTGAATTTCCCACCTCTCTATTGAAAGGTCTAAAAAACAGGCAACACAGGTGGTATCAGGGAGGAGGAGTTGGATGTACAACAGCTTTCCAGGATTTGCCAAAAATAAAAATAAATTGCTTTTAATTTCTGAAAGGAAAAAGGCTGGATTGATTCCACAGACGCTCCTCTAAACAGCAATTTACATGCTGAAACTGTAAAGCTGAGGGTAAAATATCCCTTACTGGTGATTTGAAATCCGTTGATTAATCTCAAGTTGATGACCTTGTTCCCCTACAACAATAGAACTTTAATTCATCTCATTCAGACTGCCTCCAACTAGTTTTCAACAATCACTAAACAACCAGCAAGCAGTGGCTATCCAATGGATAGAATCCCTAATAATAAACACAAATTAAATGAAGCATATCAAAAGAACCTGATCCCAATACCAAAGTAAATAAGGATTTTCCCTGCATACAAGAACAAAATATGAACCCATCAGAAGAATCTGATTCTTTAAATCAGTGCTGTCCACTAGAAATAAAATGCAAACCATGGCCAGGTGCAGTGGCTCACACCTGTAATCCTAGCACTCTGGGAGGCCAAGGCGAGACGATTGCTTGAGCTCAGGAGTTCGAGACCAGCCTGAGCAAGAGCGAGACCCCGTCTCTACTAAAAATAGAAAGAAATTAGCCAAACAACTAAAAATAGAAAAAATTAGTCAGGCGCGGTGGCACGTGCCTGTAGTCCCAGCTACTCGGGAGGCTGAGGCAGGAGGATCGCTTGAGCCCAGGAGTTTGAGGTTGCTGTGAGCTAGGCTGATGCCACAGCACTCTAGCCCAGGCAACAGAGTGAGACTCTGTCTCAAAAAAATAAAAAATAAAAATAGGAAAATTAGCCAGGCATCATGGTGCACACCTGTAGTCCTAGCTACTTGGGAGGCTGAACCAGGAAGATCAGTTGAGCCCAGGAGTTTGAGGTTGCTATGAGCTAGGCTGATGCCATGGCACTCTAGCCTGGGTGACAGAGTGAGACTCTGTCTCAAAAAACAAACAAACAAAAACAATAAAAAATGCAAACCACATGTGTAATTTTAAATTTTCAAGTAGCTACATTAAAACATAAAGGTGAAATTCATTTTTAAAATATACTTTTATTTAACCCAAAATATTATTTTGACATGCAATCAATATTTTAAAAATTGATGGGTTTTTTTACATTCTTTTTTCCATGCTGTCCTTGAAATCCTGTGTGTATTTTATACTTAACATCACATCTCAATTTGGACTTTTCACATTTCCAATGCTGAATATATGTGGCTAGTGGCCACCATTATTGGACAGTGCAGTTTCAACATAATAGCCACGCTAAATATATTTCGGTAAGCAAATGCTATTGTTAACTCAGATACTAGCTACAGGAATATGAAGAATGGCTTTGTTCTCTCAAAAACAGCAACATTTGAGAAGAATACAATAGCAGGCTCTCAGGACTCTGGAAAGAGCCTTCCCCAAGCTTCACCACCATATGCCTCAGTTTCCCCACCTATAAAATGAGAATAACAGCTCCAGGTATCTCATATGGCTTGGTGGATTAAATAAGTTAATACAAGTCAAGTGCCTGGAACTGTGCCTGGAATATCATAATAATCAACAAATCTTACCAAGAAGAGGCTAATATCAAATACGTTGAAGGCTAGGACTGTTTCTTATTCATCACGATAAGGCCCAGCACCTACCATAGTCCTAGAACATAGAAGGTGGTCAGTGAACATTTTCTTTTAAAATATTAAGAGTAGTAGACACTGTGATGTGCTGCCCAGATTCTACTTCCAGAAATAAAAGGGATTTTACCCAGGCAGCTGGGAGTGCTGCCAGCAAACAGTCCTTAGCAATCATCTTCCTTTGAGGATTGCCCCAGCTAAAGAGCAATGCCTTGCTAAAGTCAAGCTCCTTTTCCAAAGTGGTTTGCTTGTCAGGGAAGACAACTCTGAAAGACCATTGCAGCTCCAGAGCTCCTTGTCCTTGTGTTTGTATCCTTGGGCATGCATTGTGCCTCCACTCTCCCTCTCCCCTATCCTGTTTCCTTCCCCTCCCTTCCACTGGTGTCAATCCCAAAAGTGCTTCTCAATAAACATCCCGCATGTTGATACACAACCCAAAGAACACCACCTGTGATGATAAGAGACAAGAACTATCTGTTGAAAGAAGAGTTAAGACAGTGAATAAATAATATTTATCTATGTTTTCCTAACAGTTTCTATTAACCAGGTCAATACAAGTGTTGCCCATGTACTCTTTGAGTCTTCCCACGAACAGTACATTTTTCCACGATACACAACCAAGCAGTGACAGAAGAAATGAGAGCAGCTGGGAGCATAGAGACTCTTTCAAGAGAACTTCTTTCTTCTTTGGGTAATCCAAGACCCAGACGCACGCGAGAGTGAGCCCAAACCACTGAGTTCTCTTGCATCTTGGACTTTCAAATTCTTATATTTGCCCTTTACTTAAAAAAGTCAATGATTTTACCAAGAAAGTTTGATTAGTTTCTTTTACTTTCTGTAATGACGTGCCATCCTTTTTACACTTGAAAGGATCTTTGTAATAATGCAACATTGATCTTTTGAATACAGATGAGCTAACCTAGATAATAGGATTTAGAATGTGAGAGACCGGACTTGCTATTATATTTAAGGCTCCAGTGCCATCAAGAGGAATTACAGCACAAAACAGCTGTTTCCTAAGACATTGTCTGATGCCACAGAAATAAATGTAGGATCATGTTTCCTCCTGCAGATAGTTTTTATTTTGTTCACCATCTTAAGAGAAGTCAATATGCCCTGTCCCCAGATGTCAATCACACAGTGCCGAAAGAGACAGAGAGAGAGAGAAAGACAGAGGGAGAGATTTAGCTCTGAGCTTTGTCTTCTTCAGTCTGAAGCTTTAAGCCTCAAGGTCTAGAACTGGGATTCAAATCTGATACTAGAAAGCAGTTCTAACAAAACTTCAGAAAAAACAAGAAGACATTCACTCGAACATCGTTATGCACCAGGCTTTGTTAGAACTGGGGATACACAAATGAATTAAGCACAGTTCAAGCCCTTGAAGAACTGATAAGGGGAGGCAGGAGAGTGAAGTTTTAGAAAATGAAGTGAATTCTCCAGGAAGCACATATTGTAGGGTGCTATTTTACATCTCCCGGTTCCTTAGGAAAAATAAAAAACAAAACAGAGCATTCTTGGTGTTCCCATATTCCAAGAGAGCCTGAGCAGAGGCTTCTTTATACAAAGCTCACACATACGGGGTGGCTCATGCTCAGTCAGGGCCATTGCCATGTCACTTGTGTGTGGAACAATATTAAATTCAACAATAGAGCAGAGGGAAAAAGAACTATTACAAAAGTCCCAATTCTATGACAAGTATAGGAGGGTCCATGCTACTATTCTACTGATGGCTATGTGTGAAGTTATCCATAATTTTTTTAAAAATTAAGTGCAAATGTAGATTGAGGAGCTATAATTAAGTTGCATGCAACATCAAGTGCTAAGTATGAGATACCACCAACTGTAAAATATGTAGAGACCAGAGAGCTCAATGTGGGCTAAGCTGGCCAATAAAGCCTTTGGAACTTAGGTAATATAATCGCTGATAGTTATTGTTCTCTCATTCTATGTCATGTGGTATGAGAAGCACATAACATGCACTGTATCATTTAATCCTTGTAAGGACTGTATGAGGATGCTAACCCTGTTTATAGATGAGACAATGGAGGTCCAAAGTTAAGTAATTGACCCATGGGTTTACAATTATCAGATGGTGGAAACAGAATTTGAACTCAGTTCATCTGGCCCCAGAGCCTGGACTGTTCAATAGCTAAATCATAGTAAATACTTGACAGAAAGGATAGATCGGAAAGGCACAGAGCCAAGGATAAAGACTGGGATACCCAGGCAGGCCCACTGGGAAAGGCAGATTGAGAGAAAATAGCAATGTAAGCAGTGTCGTGAGGATACACTAGCAATACAGAGTCCAGTTTGGGAGCAGGGTAGGAAGTCAGAACTTGGAATGACAAGTAAGGCCAATGGGATTAGGACAGTATACAGGAGCCCAATGCCTCATGAGACAGGCTCTTGGCTACCATGCAAGGTGGTAAGAGTGCAGTTCTACATGTAAAGTATGAGTTCCCAGCAGAGTAACAGCAGAGCTGATTGAGGCCCTCATCATATCCCAACTAGGAATAGAATTAGTTCTGGCCTTAAGCTCATTACTTAGAAATTCAGTAACCTCGACTATAATGGTCAGAGCTGTATCTTCCAAAATATGTACCATGGCATGCTAGCCCCGTAACATATCTTAAAAAAAGAAAAAAGAAAAGAAAAAGAAATTTTAAAAGAATAGAAGGAGAATAAGGAAGGAGGATGGAAGCAGGTAAGGGGTGACTTTTAAATTCCTAGGTTTAAATAGTTTGAGAAACCCTGCAAGCAATAGCTTCCTTTGTGGGATTTATAATGCACATTAGCTTAAAACTTCATTTAAACAAGCAATCACTTTCCAACCTTATTTGACAAATGAACCCCACAGGACACACTCTAGGATAGACTCGCAGGAGTCCTCAAACTACGGCCCGTGGGCCACATGTGGCCCGCTAAGGACATTTATCCGGCCGGCCAGGTGTCTTTGCTGCTGCTGCCTGTCCTGCTTAGCAGCTGACTTGTCCCGGGCCCACAGTGCGCATGTGTGGAATGTGCGCCGCACTCTCCAACGGCCCTCCAACGGTCTGAGGGACAGTGAACTGGCCCCTGTTTAAAAAGTTTGAGGACCCCTGGTAGAGAAATGCAGAGGCATAGAACCACATCAATTTGTGCAGTAGAAAAAAGGGTATTACAGAAAGTGTGGATTCCCTGAAGAAAAGGCATGAAAAGAAGCAAAGATGAACTAGGAATTATGGTTGTAAAGAGGTGAAGATTGAGTTTGAAAAAACTAGGGGCAGATTAAAAATGAACTGGAAAGCCTAAATGAACAGAAAAGAGGAGAGGTTTCTGAACTGAGGAATCATAACATAAGCAGCAAAGACGGAATACCCTAGATCTGAGAGCTCAAAATCTGCACCTGGATTAACTGTTAGGGGGGGTGAGCTGAGGTGGGGTGGGGAGGTCGGCTGTGGTTTTCACTCAATGGAAGTGTATGTAGTGGAGAGTGCCAGGGCTTTGAAATCAGACATTTCCCTTCGAATGTCAGCATTGTCATTTACCCCGGTGTAACCTTGGCTAAGGTGCTTAGCCTCTCTCCATCCCCTTTTTAGCAATAGGAAACTAAGTTTTAAAGAGAGAATGTGACTTGCCCAACATTCCCAGCTAGAAAGCATCACAGCAGGTTTCAACACCAGATGCAGCTGCCTCAAGAACCCTTGGCCTTGACCACAGTATTCTACCGTATCCAACACCTTTTTGCCCTCAGCCTCTCCAGGGCAAAAGAGCCAGCCACTCAACCAGTCTCCATGATCTCTTTTCCTGATACCACTGAGTTTCTATTTTTCTGTTAGTCAGCTAGAAAGCATCACCTTTGCCTCGCTTCTTCCACAGGAAAAATATTTAGGGGAATATAAATGTTACATAAGATCTGTGATATTGTTTTTAAAAATTCACTAAACCAAAAAAAGTAAAAGAGAAGAAAAATTCACTAAACCCCACCTTTAGGCAACATGTTTTTATCCCAGATAGTAGCTATTATAGTTATTTTATTTTAAGCTAGTATACACCCAATTCAGGTATAACATTGGACACCGTTCAGATGACAGAGCCAACACGACCACTTAGAGATATCGTTGGTGGCTTCTATTCTTTGAGCAGCCTGGTTTAGCACCTTTGTGCACTTTGCAATTATCCAAGGCCAGCACCTGTCAGTTTCTTTTTTGAGTCACCTCATTCTTTGCCAGTGATGCTCGACTCCAGGACTCACCAGATCTAAGAGCTTTTTATCTCCCAGTTTCCCATATTTGTACCCCAAGAGGCCTGGGGTGAGAAGCCTAGCCTCAGCAAAGGGTAGCGAACCGGTTCTCAATCCTAGCTGCAGACACCGGTCATCCGGTCATCCGGCCTGGTGTGTTGGTGGCCAGTGTCTGGCAGTGAAAGGCCCGCAGGCAGAACCTCTGGAGGTGAGTGTGCGAAGAAAGCCCAACTGAGCCTTGGCTTTGACTTGTAAACAGAGGCTTTGAAAGAGCAAAGTTGTGAGTTTGTCTCCATTAAAGCAAACTTCCTCTGCTGTTTGCTTTGGGCATTTTGCCGATGTATCTGCAGAAAAGAATGGATTTCCTGTCTGTTCCTGCAGCCTCCTCCTGCTACGCGCAGCTCAGCTGCCACCACCAGGCTGGAGAGCAGGAGTGGAGACACGTCAGGGTCAGAGCTCGAGATCCAAAAGGCTTCCCTCTGCCCCTGAACCTCTTCCTTAACTCTTTCTTCCTCCCAGCTCAGTCAGGCTGCTAGGCAGTCACATCTGCAATTTACCAGACGTGTTATGATGAAGAGGCCCCTAGGAGCATTAGCCTGTAACCCACTGCTCCCAAGAGGAAAGTAAGAAAGAGGGTGCAGCCAACCTCTTGATGCGTGCCCCGAATCGTGCTAATCTGTGTGCCCAAATAAGGCAATGACCACCTCGCAGAGCTGTTGTGAGGTTAAATGAGATTTTCCTCATTTAATCACCCCAGAAACAAACGTCCTTGGGGTTTACCCAAGGCCAACCCCAGGCCGCCAGCCCACCTTCAATGACGGAGCTCTCCCAGGTGCTGAAATTCAAATACCTGTGAGGCCAGAAAATTTCTCTAAATGCTTCAGGCAGCAGGTAGATCTACATTCAGGATCATTTTTCATGAGGCATGTGGCTCCATCACTATATATTTCAATTTTTTTTCTACTTTGAGACAAGCATGGGTATTAAACTCTCATTTTCCTTTTTATTGTAACAAAAACAGTGCAAACTTGATTACAAATAGCAACTCCCTTAGTGTCAGGGAAACAAAAGGGGAGACCTGTGTGTATAGTGACTACACATAGCCACAAAGAAGGTGGCTGCTGCCAATTGTCATCAAGGGACTGTGCAGGCTAACAATACCACACTGTCCAATGTTTCCACAAAAGCAAGAAGCCTGGATCTTTAATGAGAACTCCTTGCATTTAAGTGTTGGCAACTGATTTTTTCTTAAAAAAAAAATGTGCAGGCCAATATAGCATGAAAAACCAAATATGCTCAAAGGAAAGATGCTTGAACTGTCCACCTTTGTGTTGCAACCTCTGTATTATCCTGCCTTGGGAAGAGTCAGCTGATTAGCTCTGAGTTAAGACCTCCAGAATCCATAGGAGCCAGAGGGACATTAAGAACCCAGCAGGACTAGGACCATCTGTGAAAGGGACACTTCAGAGTTTCTATGATCATGTAGTAAGAAAGATCACATCGTTTCATCCTCAGAGAAAAGTTGTATTCTCCCTACTCTATAGGTGTGGAAAAAGATTAAATGCAAAGATTATGTAATAGGAACAACAGGATTTGAATCATATCTAAAGGGTATTGAAGGGTTTTGGGGGAAAGATGAGTTTATGTATTAACTTTGTGACATTTCCAATTAAATGTAAAACCAACAGAACATCTTTTGCCAGGGTCACGGTGGTAATGAACACTCACCTCAGCTTGTTAGCACACCGATCCCTCAAAACAGCAAAAAGGAGGATAAATCAACCGCCCTTCCTACTTTTATCAGCATAAACAGAGATAAAAATATGGTATAAAATTTTAACTATCTTTCCCCATTCTACCTGCAAATGTGAAATTCCCCTGTGCTTCAATAAAGGAAAAATACCTCCAATGAAGTCTAACAAATGTCCCATCTGTTCAGAAAGCAGGAGATAGGCATCTTTTACATGTGACACCACTGCCCTCGTGTGGTCTAAGAAAATAATGCAGCTGTTTCCCCCAAGGAGGCTTGAAAGGTTATGACTAAAATATTAAAATATGTAGTTTTCATAAAAATAAATTATTTATAACATGGAACAATATATATAAAAACTTTCATTTTAAAGAACAAAAAATATGACTTATAATAAAACCTCAATTCAAATCACACCCTTGTCTCTGGGCTTCATTCCACACTGAGTTTTCTTATAGAAGGGAAAAGAAATCAAGAGGAAAAAAATATGTCATTAGGAAACAGCTGGATAGCAAGGAGATGCAACTCTTGGACCTAATGATGACATCATTCACTTCCCTACCAGCCACGGTGTCCATACCTGGCTTCCCATCCCACTGCCTTCTGGCATGGTTCCTGCAAGAAGGGCTGGAGGGAGAAATTTTACTTCTCGCACTCATTTATTGGCTCCACACCATCAGTTTGTACCACAACCTCTGGCTGCATCATTCAGGACCAAGATAATCCCAGAGGCCATCCCTGGGCAGGCATCTTTCAAGGGGGGTGGCAGGAATTCAACACCTGGGCAGAGAGTAAAAGAGAAAACTCCCCCAAAACAGTGAACCAGACAGAATAGGGACATTATTCCTAACGCTAAATAAATTTCACCTTTATTTTATTCTCTCTTCCCTCACCATAGGGTGACTGAGTCAATAACAATGATTTAAAGTGGAGTATCTATGGACATAAAACAAGGCGCCAGACACACTCGGGATAGAAACCCCTCTGATTCAAATTATCCATAAAATGGGGATGATGCTATTTGATCCTTGCTATCACACCATGGGGGGTAAAAGACTTTCTTCTGTTGGGCATCAAAGTCTCCCCAAGATTGGCCAGAGATGGTAGGTTTTATCATAACATAAATTACATAATTACATAACATAATTTAAGTGTGTTAGATTTAAATTTCATGCATGTGATTGTTTAGGTCATAATCTGAAAGATTAGTGAGTAACTTGAGCTTACATAACCCAGCTCATGGATGCCCAGTTGCTCCCAGTAAGGGTCAAAACCAGGCCAGTTGGTCACAAAAGAAAAGATCCTTAAGCCCCTACTCAGGAGAGCCTGACAGCTACCAGGTCTGTGCAGCTGCAATCAGTGTTAGGAGGTGCTCTCTGGCAGGTGCTAACCAGCTGCACCCAGAATATTTCTGAGGGCTGCAGGCTGCTGTGACAAGGCCCAGCCCCAACTCTCAGCACTGCCCCAGCCCTGGCCACAAGAGAGAGTGAGACCCCTACAGCCCAACTGGTGGGTGAAGGGCAAAACAGCTGGTCTTTGTTTTACTCATGTCAGGTACCTGTGCTATTCTGTGTGAGAGTTCACATCAGAGGTAGATATTTGGAAAGAAGGGACAGGGGAGTGTCTGAGAAAAATGGGCTTTGGCATCAGATCCACCCAATCTGCAGCCCCACTTCCACTGCTTGTTAGCTGTGTGATCTCAGCAAATTAATCCATGGCTGAGCTTAGATCCTCATCTGTAAAATGGGGCTAACAGCCCCTCACTCCTTGGGTTAGTGCGAGAATGAGCACGTGTGTGGCAAGATTTTTGCACAACTCCTGACACATCACACAAGTTAAAGAATGCCAAGAGAGCTGGCGTTGTAAATAAATGAAGCCATGTTTGAAAGCCAGGTCAATTTTAGCATGGGGTGAGCGAAAGTGTAGGAGCAGGAAAGCCCTTGCATGAAATTTAGACTTAGAGACTATGAGGAAAGCAAAACTCTCTGGCATCAAGATCAGGGGCAGGCTTGGGAGTCAGAGAGCTTGGCCAACATGACCTGCAGCCATTTGTTGAACATTTACTTCTTCCCTTGTAACCTGTCAGGGATGACTATCGATCATTTTCTTTCCCTTCTGAGCCATCCCAGTGGCTGGGCTGACAAGGGTGAATGGCAAAGTGATGGCTCCTAACTAGAAGGTTTTCACACCGCCACGTTTTTCTGGCAGCTGCTATATATAGTCTTTTCATACCAGGGTGACCAGCCCTGACCTGGAGCATTTCAAAAGTGGTCTTCCTCCTACTGCAGAAAAGCAAGTCCATGACCTTCTTTGTTTTTTTTCATTGTCAAGAACTGGGTGGATGGGCTATGCTTCCGATCCCCCATCTCCCTTCAACCTAGTGTCCACTCCCTACTTTGTATTCCAAGTTAGACCAATTCCCAACAGGAATCCTGGCTCTCAATCCCTCTTTCACATTTTCTGTGAGCTTCAGGCCCAACTGCTTTGCACAGACCCCTATGCCTTTCAATCACTCCATCTCCACTTTTTTATCCCTCAGTGAAATGTAGCCCCCTTTGACCTGCCTTGTTTGCATCGCTTTCCTCAATAAAAATGAAAATTAGTTAAGGCTTAAGTCTCAAGCTAAAGTTCTCTTTTAGACAGCTTTATTATGATATGATTTACATACCAAAAAATTCATTGTTTTTAAGTGTACAACCGAATGAATTATAGTAAAATTCCAGAGTGCAATCATCACCACAGTCTAATTTTAGAATATTTCCATCAACTTAAAATGAGACTTCATGCCAATTATAGTCACTCCATATTCCCACCCCTAGACTTGTAAACATTTCATATAAATGAAATCATAAACCATTGCGTCTGGTCAAGCTGAGTGCCATTTATATATGCTAGTACCTTGGACAGCTCAAGATCACATACCCTTCTGCTCTTGTTCCCTGGCCTGTTAGAGAAGATGTCCACATTTCTTGACAACTCTTTGAGCACCCTCTATATATAGGCTGCTCCAGGCTTAGCCTGGGGAAAGAATGATCAGCAAAACTAGACACAGTCCCTGTCCTCACAAAGTTTCTCCAATATTTATTTCACTCAAATAAATTTAAAATTATCAATGTATTATAACATGTTCTATAAAAAAGATACAAAAATCTTGATTTCAATCTGACCTTATTTACTGCAGTTTACAATATATGCCAATTACCAAGAGAGTTAGTATCTTGATAAATATAGACTTTCTGGTCAAAATGGAAATGACGTTGTTTTTCCTAAAAGTAAGGCATGGTATTCAATGCAATTCCTATCAAAATCTCAGCTGCCTTTTTTGCATAAACTGACAAGCTGATCCTAGAATTTATATGGAAATGGAAGGCACCCCAAATAGCCAAAATAATTTTGGGAAAGAAGAATAAAGTTGTAGGATTCACACCTTCCAATTTTAAAACCTACTACAAAGCTACAGTAATCAAAACTGTGAGATGCTAGCATAAAGATAGGCATAAAGATCAATGTAATCAAATTGAGAGTCTAGAAATCAAGTTATTTTCAACAAAGGTGCCAAGATAATTTAATAGAGAAAGAATAGCCTTTTCAACAAATGGCACTGGGACAACTGGATATCCACATACAAAAATGTAGTCAAACTGGATCAGACACCTAAGTGTAAGAGTTAAAATTACAAAATGCCTAGAAGAAAACAGATATAAATTGTCATGACCTTGGATTAGACAATAGATTTTGAGATATGGCACCAAAAACAGAAGCAACAAATGAAAAAAAAATAAATAACTTAGACTTCACCAAAATTTAAAACTTTTGTGCATCAAAGGAGATTATCAAAAAAGTAAAAAGACAACCTATGGAATGGAAGAATACATTTGTAAATCATGTGTCTGAGAAGAGTCTGGTATTCAGACTATACAAAGAATTCTTACAATTCAGCAACAAGAAGACAACTCCATTAAAAAATGAGCAAAGGACTTGAGTAGACATTTTTCAAAAAAAAAATATATATATATATACAAATGGTAGACAAGCACATGAAAATATGCCATGGTTATTAATAATGTATAATTTCATTTTACAGAAAAAAATCACACTGAGTTATCACTTCACATGCTTTAGGATAGCAATTATCAAAAAGACAGACAGTAACAAATCTTGATGAGGATGCACAGAATTGGAATCTTCATACATTGCTGGTAGGGATGTGTTAATAAAATGGTATAGCCACCATGGAAACAGTTTAGTAGTTTCTGAAAATGTTAAGCATAGACTTACCATATGACCCAGCAATTCTACTAGTTGGTAGATAACAAATAGAGCTGAAAACATATGGTCACCCAAAACTTGTAAATAAATGTTCACAGCAGCTTTATTCATAACAGCCAAAGTATAGAAACAACCCAAATGTCCATCCACTTATAAATGAATAAACAAAATTCTGTATGTCCATATAATGGAATATTATTCAGCCATAAAAAGTAATGGAGTATGGATACATGCTACAACATGGATGAACCTTAACACATTTTGCTAAGTGAAAGAAAGCAAACAAAGAATACATATTACATGATCCCATTTGTACGAAATGTCCAAAATAGACAAATCCACAGATACAGAGAACAGGTTAATGATTGCATAGGGCCAGGGGGAGGGGGTGTGGGGGATGGGAGGTAATGGCTAAAAGATATAGAACTTCTCTTTGGGCTGAAGAAAACATCCCAGAATTAGATTGTGGTGATGACTGTACAATTTTGTGACTATAGTAAAAAAAAAAAGAAAAGAAAAGAAAACACTGAATTTCATACTTTAAAGGGGTACGTGAATCATATATCAATGAAAAATAAGTAAGGCTTGGTCATTGCAGATCCAGTTCAAATAATGCAGAAACATGTAAAAGGTGAGAGTAAGTGTCTGCATCCCCTTTCCTTGATATGACTGTTATTCAGCCCTTGTCTCCAGTCTCCAAACCTACTCTTCCACGTTCTGTGTTATGACTCACATTTCTCATTAGAGGGATATTGGAAGGCAAGAAGGGAGAAGAAAGTCCCACATCCTGTTTGCTTGTCGTTCCTGTCTGTATCACCCCAGCAATAACACTGGGCCCAAGGAGAGCAGCTGGTTCCACTTCCAGCCTCCATGTCCTTTCAGCAAGAGCTGGGCAGCTCCATCCTCAAAGGTGCTGATCACCTCCTACATTTCTCATTCCTAGGCACAGGAGCTGCTTCCCAGAGTTACTATCTCTGTGATACTTTCGTATTCCCTCTGTGATACTTTCGTATTTGCTCTTTCATCAATCTAACCTTGCAAGCATTTCCCTATATTGAATTCCTTCTGTTGAATTATTTTGGTGCTCACTTCGGCAGCACATATACCAAAATTAGAATGATATAGAGAAGATTAGCATGGCCCCTGCACAAGAATGACATGCAAATTTGTGAAGCGTTCCATATTTTAAAATAAAAATTAAAAAAAGAAATATTTCATATGCTTTCTTTTTGCTTAATTGCATAGTGACTAATAAAAGCTCATTATACACACACACACAATATTCTTCTAACTTTTTAAAATTCATATTGAAATATTACCTACCATTTTTCATTATATGATGGGATACTATGTTATAACATACCTGCTTTATATTGTAGGCACCTTTATCATTGTACTTCCATATCATTTCATCTACAGTTAATACATCCTTTTTATGGTAATTGGATCCATTCCATCTTCTCACATCATGGTCATTGTGCTAAATTTGCCTAAAGTATATTGGTCTTTTGAGGAACTTTACACCAAGTTCTAATTAAATTCATTTATTTATTGAGGATCTACTCTGTGAAAACATTAAACTGAGTGTTTGGGGGATATAATAAATTAGACACAGTCTTTCTCTAAAGGAGCTTGAATTTAGTGATCAGAAATGAAACACAGCTAAGACTATAAAGCAGGATTTTTCAAGACCTTTCCAATTTTAAGTAATCTGTCCTTTTCCTTCAAACACACTAACTCGCATATCCAAATTTTTATTTTTGAAGACAAAATCACAATAATCACAAATCTCCATCCAGTTGCTATGCTGCAATTTTTTGTAATGTTGCTCATCTACCCAATAAAAGGAGGGATTCTATTCAGAGTTCATAATGGTTTTGAGATAGAAAGAAATGTTGAGGGTACATCTAAGTTTAATTCTCTTACAGAATTAAACATGGCCACAGATCCAAGGAGACATTAGATTTATCAAACTGGAAAACAAACAGTAATACAACTATACCCAATATTATACTGGTATTCAGAGAATTGTCTGAACCAAACTCAACTTCAGCCCTACTGGAACTTAGATACTCCCATTGGGGCACCAGAAGGCATTGTTTTAGAAATCCTAACAAGGTCATTTTTGTTGGTATACATTTTACTCAAGGGAAAGATACCAATCCTACATTTCCTTTACAACGGGGAGAAACCCAGAGGCCCAGAATAATTTATTAATGACATTTTTCTTTAAATAAACTCTCTTCATAAGTTCATAATACATTCAAAGGGGGAAAAAAGGAAAGAGGGTAAGTAAATAAACTCATTGGGCATCCCTGAAGGTTGCTAGAGCACCAGCTCATTACTTTGAAATTTGGGAATGAAAAAGAAATAACAGAGGTCAGCATGTACTCTACCCCTCTAGGGTAAATAAACTTCAAGGCCATGAAAATAGCCTTAATGAAAGAAAGAAAAATTTTCCATCCAAAGGAATTCCTGCTAACAAATGGAGGGAAAAAAATGATATAATTCAAAAATCGCCATTTCTCAACCTTCAGTGAAATAACCAAACCAGGCAATGGTTATTGTATTAGTTTCCTGGAACTGCTATACCAAACTGCCCTAAACTAGGTAACTTAAAACAATAGAAGGCCGGGCACAGTGGCTCACGCCTGTGATTGTAGCACTCTGGGAGGCCAAGGCAGGAGGATTGCTTGAGGTCAGGAGTTGAAAACTAGCCTGAGCAAGAGCGAGACCCCGTCTCTACCAAAAATAGAAAAATTAGCCGGG
>VBSM01003159.1:89958-116360 GCA_008086735.1 Cheirogaleus medius | reverse complement strand
AAAAAAAAAAAGGTTAAATAAAATGTGGATGGGAAATTTTACACTGAAAGGATAAGATCTATTACCACCTGAATCCTGATTAATATTAATATCACTAAAAGCTGAACAACAAAACATTACATATTACATATGTGATGAAACACAGAATACGTGGCACCACTATAATGTATTATTTAAAAACAAATAAAAAATGAACTGATGCAGAATTAATATGCCTTTAGTTTTACCTTCTCACTCACACAGAATACTGTGGATGGTAGAGCAAGTCAGTCTGCACCACGAGGAAGCATCAGTCAAATCTAGAATGTGGGACTTTTCCATGGGACAATTATCATGTTTCTTCCACGAGCAAAGACACAGAGGAAAAGAAAGGAAAAGGATATGTTCTAAGGTGGAAAAGAAATGAAAATAAAACAGAAATGTAAGAATCAAAATACAATAAACAGACCAAGAAACCAAGTCAGTAAATAGAGCATTTAGAAAAAAATGTATAATAAAGCAACATACACTAGTTATTAGATAATATTAAGGACATTTTCTTAATTCTATGTCTTATGAAAGAATGTCCCATTTTGAGATTCTGAAGTATTTAGTGATACACTGACAGGATACATAATATTTACTTTAAAATGCTCCACACATAGCTGGGCATGGCAGCTCATGCCTGTAATCCCAACACTTTGGGAGGCCAAGGCAGGAGGATCACTTGAGGCTAGGATGTCATAGGTGGGCAATAGAGCAAGACTACCCCTTCAAAAAATTTAAAAATTAGCCAGGCATGGTGGCGCACACCTATAGTCCCAGCTACTCAGGAGGCTGAGGCAGGAGGATTGCTTGATCCTAGGAGTTAGAGACTGCAGTGAGCTATAATCGTTCCACTGCACTCCAGCCTGGGAGACAGAGTGACACATTATCTCTAGATTTATTAATTAATTTTAAAAATAAAAATAATATAAAGCTCCACACAGTGGGTGCTCTTTGTTGAATGAGCAAATGAATGAATGAATGAATGAATGCATTAGGCCTACTATGCCCTTCACCTGTGTATTGGATCACTTTGCTTTGAATGTCAAAAGACTACATCTGGGTGAGACCTACAGATTCCCTTTTACAAAAACTAGCATTTCAGAAACAGGCTCAATTCTCGAAAATGTCACAGCTCTTTTGACCATCTTGTGCACACATCTTAAACTGGCATCAAGGATGGGCTGAAGGCATAGGACAGCCATTTCCTGAGCACCCTGCTACACGGCAGGCAATGTGATGTCACGTTAGCACCTGTTGTCTCAGCTAATTCTTAAAACATTCATATGAGACAAGAACCAGTTCAATCTTCGTTTTACAAGTGAGAAAAGTGAGGATGAAGAGATGAACTGACTTGGCCGAGGTCACAAAGGTAGCACTTGCCGAACCGCTGTTTGAAGACAAATCTGTCTCCCTCTAGAGCTTGTAGTTGTAAGAATGGCACACTGAGATAAACGAGGGAGGCTTCTTGACCAAGAATATGCTTCATCACCATGGGAATAAAAACATAACAAAAAGAATTGGGAGACTTTTAATAAAATTCAGCAGGTAGAACATTCCCATTATCTGCTCTCCCTTCCAAAATCTCTCTGTATCAATAGTAAAGAGATTTAAAAAGAAAAAGACATAAAATCGTTAGGACAGAGAAGAGAAGAGAAAATGAAAATAAAATTTGGGGATCTGGAAAATGGATTAAGATATAATTTTTTTTAAACCTTCACATAACTGTTTTAATGTATCATGTAGCTTAAGTGTTGTTTTCTTTTTATTATTATTTCAGCATATTATGGGAATACAAATATTATGGTTACATATATTGCCCATGTCCCCCCTCCCCAGGCCTGAGAAAACAGAATCCTAAACTGGCAGGAAGGAGATTTAAGAAGCAACACCTCAGAACCCCAAATGCACAAGAGTCTGTGGCATTAGATGCTTTAGGGAGTGTGGAGTAAGAACAGGACTAAAATACTAGAAAATTGATAGAGTCTGTTTCATAAACAGTTACATTAGATACACAGATTCTCTCCTCCACTCCGCACGGAGGGCCAGTGAGGGTCACACAGAGTCCAAGAAAGGGATCCTCAACCAAAAACAGAGGAATTGAGAGAAAGTTTACTATCACAACTTGAGACCCCCAGCCTTCCTCCCTCACCTGAACCCAGAATGTTGACACTCCAAATTACATCCTCGAGGCAGGACATGGCAAACATTTCTCTAGGGAATCTCACCAGCCAAAGAGGAGAAACCTAGCAATACTGATATTTGGGGTACCCTATGGAGACAGCTGGTGAAGTCACCTTATAGTGACATTCACAGTTGACAATTCCCACTCTCAGTCTCCAGTTTTTTGTGCTCTGTTTTTAAAAATGAGCAGACTTGTATGACTCCAACTATATAACATTGTGGAAAAGGCAAAACCATGGAGAAAATGAAATGATCAATGGTTGCTGGGGGCTGGGGTGGGGGCAGAGGGGTGACTAGATGGATGGAGCACAGAGGATTTTGAGGCAGTGAAACTGTTCTTTACGATATTATAATGGTGGATATATGTCATTATACATTTGTCAAAACCCGTAGAATGACAATACCAAGAGTGAACCCTAATGTAAACTATGGACTTGGGAGATAATGGTGTGAAAGTTCATCAGTTGTAACAAACGAGCCACTCTGGTGCCTGTCAATAGTAGAGGTGGCTGTGTGGTGTGTGTGTGGGGGTGGGGGTCATGGGAAATCCCTGTGCTTTCTGCTCAGTTTTACTCTGAACCTAAAACTGCTCTAAAAAAATAAATCTATTATCTTAAATGAACAGATAGTCAAGGATCCACAGACATTTGAGGAAATCTTCTAACATGAAAGAGGAAAGGCAAGTAAACAAACAGACAAAACACTCACACGTGCACACACGTACAAGCAACATGAAGAAAGAACATATAGGAAAATGAAAACTTCAAATTAAACACTTCCATTAATATCTTCAGTAAGCTAATGGGAAATATTTATCCATGAAATAAAAACAGGACACTATTTCTTATTTAAAATTAATAAATAAAGCTGCTAAAAAGATGATAGCAGGGCCGGAGCCAGGCATGGTAGCTCACACGTGTAATCCTAGCACTCTGGTGGCCTGAGGCAGGAAGATCACTTGAGGTCAGAAGTTTGAGACCACATGAGCAAGAGCAAGACCAGTCTCTGCTCAAAATACAAAAAGTTAGCCAGGCGTGGTGGCATGTTCCTGTAGTCCCAGCTACTTGGGAGGCTGAGGCAGGAGGATAGTTAGAGACCAGGAGTTCAAGGCTGCTGTGAGCTGGGCTGATGCCATGGTACTCTAGCCCGGGCAGCAGAGAGAGACTCTGCCCCCCACCAAAAAAAATGATAGCAGAAATAAAAATCTAAACAGCAAGGTTGAAAGATAAAGTTGAGGATACCTCTCGGAAATCAGAGGAAAAAAACACAAAGAAATGGAAAACAAAGAGAAGATAAGAAAATTTGAATGCCAATTCAAGTGAAAACTGAAAATTATATTTTAAATTACTTTTTAAAACAAAGGGGCTTAAGTTTCTAGTTAAAAAGATCCACCAAATAGCAAGCACAATGAATAAAAACAGAACTACACTAAAGGCTCTCCTACTTTCAACCAAAATGTAAACTCCATGAGAACAATAAAATTTACCTTTATCGATGAGGAACTCATTATAAACCCTTTAATTTCTAAATATCATTTCCTACTACAGGGAATCAGAGCTCCTTGGAGAAATGGCTGATTCCAGGGCTGGGGCAGGAAAAATACAAGATAAGCCTGGAATGTCTTGTGCTGGAAAGTACGGAAGTACTTAAAATATGTTGGAAACATGCCAAGAAAACACAGAAGCCAGCCTGAAGGAGTCCCACTGACCAAATCTGGGCACAATTTGAGCATCAACAAAAAAATGTGAAGGCCAGGTGCACTGGCTCACACCTATAATCCCAGCACTTTGGGAAGCCAAAGTGGGAGGATCACTTGAGACCAGGAGTTCAAGACCAACCTGGTCAACAATGCAAGACCCCTGTCTCTACAAAAAAATTTAAAAATTAGCTGAGCTTGGTGGCACATACCTGTAGTCCCAGATACTCAGGAGGCTGAGACAGGAGCATCCCTTGAGCCCAGGTATTAGAATCTACAGTGAACAGCACCAGTATACTCCAGCCTGGGAGACAGAGTGAGACTCTGTTTCTAAATAAATAAATATGTACATACATAAATAAATTTAAGCATCAAAAAATTATAGTAATGAATTATAAACTAGTGAATGAAACAAGAATCTATGAGCCCATACTGATATTAATAAATGAGTGAACAATTAAATGAAGGAAAAGGGAAAGTTCTTCCTTATGGCAGAAAGCCAGCTCATAAATGTAGATGAATTATGGAGTTAAAAAATCACCATCCTGCAGCCATCAAAACAATAACAGATGCTAAAACTAGTGAGTGGAAGGTCAAGGAGGAAGAGGATATTTCCATATTCTCAAAACACTGCCTGACAAATTGTCAATTACAAAGGGCAAAATAATAGTGTTACCATGGAGCAATCTGGCAGACAGCCACAGGGGTATGGAACTGTGGCCTTCTGATTTCAAGTTTGTTCTTTTTTAAGCACCAAAGGAAGCAAGAAAAGCTTCAACTTTCTCTGCTGCACTCCTTTAAATAAAAGGATTTGTTGTGTAAAATTTGGATTCAGTCAAAACGCTGCAGTTAACGACCAGGAAGGCCACATTTTGCCTTAAGGCCACAGGTTCTCCACCCCTGCGGGCCAAGGGCGTCAAAGTTAACGTCCCCAGTAACAGAGCAAAATAGATAGCTTGAGTCCCCCAGATATGATGCACGGTTGGTATTCCTGCTATAAATGAGTAACCTGAATCTAATTGTGAGGAAGCACTGGGGAAACCCACTCCGAGGGATATTTTATAAAATAATTGGCCTATACTCTTAAACAGTGTTGATACTTTGATACCAAGAAAGATAAAGAAAGAGTAGCTGATCAGATCAAAGAATAAAGATACATGACAACTAAATGCAATGCGAGATACTGAATTGGATCCTAAGCCAAAAAAAAAAAAAAAGCCATATAGAACATTATTAGGAAACTTGTCAAATTTTAACCACAAGCTGTGGTTTAGATAGGAATATCATATCTGTGTAAAATTTCCAGATTTTGATCATTGTATTGTGAGAATATCTTTGTTGTTAGGAAATACAAACTATATATTTATGGTTATAGGTGCACAATGTCTACAATTTGCTCTCAAGTAATTCAGGGAAAAAGCTATGTTTATATATAAAGACATAAAAATGATAAAATAAATGGGGCGAATTTTTCACAATCGGTCAATTTTACTAAAAACGAGTTCTTCATATTCTTGCAAAAATATTTTGAAAGTTCATAATTTCATCAAAATAACGCTACCCACCATGCAAAAATGTTGTGTATGGAATTGATGGAAGGGGTCAGGAGAGAGAAGGGTTGTGGTTGTGACCACTGGGAATTCTGAGATGAGCTTTCAACTCTTTAAATTGTTTTCATGCCCTTCCCTCTTTCTGGAAGTGCTCATATTCAAAGTCTGCTTGCTTATAACCCCACATAAGAGGCAATTTCCAGGCAGTCCAAAATCTTATTGGAAATATCCAAGCCTCAGAAAATAGACATTTTGGCTCTGATTTGGTAGAACATACAAGTGTGCTGAAAGCAACAGCAACAATCTAAAAAGCCAACAACTGGGAAGTGATTAAATATATTGTGATACAGCCACAGCTTAAAACAGTAAGCCTTAACAAAAGATATTTCCAAAGATTATCTATCCTCATAGTTAAGTGTTCATGATAATATGTTGAAATAAGGTACAGAGAAACTCATACAAAGCAATACAATATTATAAAATATTATCTATGTTTGTATGTGTCTGTGGATTATGGTGTGTAGATATAGTACATTAAGTCTACTGCCCTCAGGACTGTATGTGGCATAGTGGTTTCTAAGAACTTAAAATAACAATATCTATCTCTCCATAAATGCGAAGTATTTAGCACATGGCAAATACTCTATCAGTAGTATTAAAATGAACAAACAAAAATGACTAAATTAAAATGTGCCCAAAATGTTAACAATGATTATTTCTGCATGGTAAGATAGTGAGCTTTTGGGGGTGCTTTTTAAATTTTTTCCCTGTTTTCTACAATGAATATGCATGAAGTTGTTATTGTTGTTGTTGTTGTTTTGATTAGGAAAAAATAAGTTTTCATCTCCTAAACATGCTATTTTCACCTGGAAATTAAAGGATCAAAAACCGACCGGATAAATGTTCAACTGTAGGAATCCAGAGAGAGATCTATAACTGAACAAATAGGCCTGATTTCACTGACAGCAATAGCATGTATGTCCAGACAGAGTACAGTTGCTCCCTTATGAAGGCTGAAAGGCTTGACGTATATAAAGTGAAATGAGGCAGGTTAAAAAATATTAATATATATATGTGGACTTGCCGAAGTTTCTCAAAGAACACAGGAAGACCGCATAAATCCTTGACAAAACGGGTCATTAATAAAACTGGTCATTAGATATGCATTACATCCAGAGTTCAGAAACATGTATTTAGCTTAGCTGGGGATTAGGACTAAGGAAAAGGTGGTTTGGTTTTTAATAAATGTATTTCTTGCTTAACCTGCTAAAGAAGTGGTCCCCAACCTTTTTGGTACCAGGGACCGTTTTCATGGAAGACAATGTTTCCAGAGACCGAGGAGGGAGGAGATGGTTTTAGGATGATTCAGGGCATTACTTTTATTGTCCACTTTATTTCTATTTTTATTACATTGTAATATATAATGAAATAATTATACAACTTACCATTGGAGACTACTGTGCTAAAGGAAGATTTGAGGAACCTAAAAGATCACAATATCACATGGAAACCCTTCAGGCTTGAATATGGACACCTCATATATCTAGATTAAAAATATTTAGAATGAAAAATATCAATAAGCTTTAAACGAGCACCAAGGATTCTGTGTCAACATGGATAGTCAGGTCTGAGGCTCTCCCAGCACTTCTGAAAGGTGTCATTTCAGTTTATCATTTCCCTCCTTACCCATTTAAAGGGCATTACCTAAAAAGGTTTTGACACTTGCAAAGACTTCTTCCAGAAAGATCCCACACAAAGTTCCTCAAAATTGATCCAACTTTTTTTTTTTAACTCCAAAAACATGCCACATTAAGGAAACAAATTCTACAGTGGTCAGACTTACCAACTTTTGAACTTGCACTTCCTAACTCCCTTTTCACAAAGATAGAGCTGAAAGGATATTTTCTTCTATTGTGAGTATATTCATACACCTTGATGGTTTCCTTCTGACTTTATTCTGTTTGAGGAACTGGTTATATAAGAATCAAAATAACTTCCTCAGATTACCAAATAAATGTGTAATGAAAATATGCAAAAGCCATCTGGATCTACACAAGCCAATCCTAGATATCATTATTGTTCCCTTTAAGCTTTCATAAGTTTGAATTACAGAAAAATAATGAGAAAATTCTTTGAGATGTTTAGCTATGATGCTTAGAAACATATAAAGGATCATAGAGATTGCATCTTTGGCACTAATAGAAAAGAACTTCCATTGGAAAGCAAAATGCTTTTATGCTTCAGTGCTCTCTAAAATGACCAGAAAGTCACTCTAAAATTATTTCTGAAAAAGTGTCAGATTTTTATTGACCTCATGGGAGCCAGATTTCTGGTTAATTAGAAGCTCATCAGTGAACGGACATCTGAAAGTCCAAGAAGAAACTATAATAGATTTTTGGCCACGTTTTCCTTCATCTGTTGTCTGACACAACGATCAGATAGTGCTGAGATCTGTCCCTTTTTCTTAAGAGATAAAGGTCTGGCTTTTGCACACACACACATGCAGCGAGCCTGTGCCTCCTGAAGGGTGGGCTTTTGTTGGCCTCTTTTATTGATTTGCTTGACTCCAGAAATACGCAATAAATAGCATTCTGCTCAACTTGAAAAGAAAAACTAAACTCCCAACACTGCCCAAGCTAATAGACACCCTTCATTGATTCAAAAAAAAAAAAAAAAGGAAAGGTAAAAGAAAAACCATAAAAGCAATAGGCAAAGCAATTTGAAGACAAAGCCATTGTAAACAAAATGATCTGCTTTAGAAAAGAAGCCTGATGTTTTCCATCTAATTTAGAAATTATCGTACATCAAGCTATAATCGGACAGTTTTTTAATGTGGTAGATAAAAGGGGGAACCAGAAAGACCATCAGTGACTGAGCAAGAAGTCTGCATAGGTTGAAGGGGAGGGGTCCTTACATGACCTCAGCCTGAGATCCTGACTTTGTCGACAATGATAATAGTGTTTGTAATATAACAAATGTCCTTCCAATTAATAGTTATATATCTAGGCCAATTTAAGTGATTCTTATCACTACTTGGTACCACATTACATATTTATTTTTACTTGTATATTACCCATGGGCTCCACCAGAATAAAACCCGTGGAAAACAGGGTCTATGTCTGAGTTACCTCCATTTCTTCAATATTTGCCAAATAAATGAATTAATGAATGAAATACAAGTAGTTGGGATTGTTACATTTCCTTTCAGTGAGCCCCAAAGATGAAGTGAGAACTTAACTGGTCTGGAAGAAGGAAGATGTAACAGCTACTATAATCAGAACATTATCCCTTATCCTTAGGCAAGAGCTAGGAAAAGCCACCAGGTATAAAATAGAGAAATCTTGTTGGAAATCATCAAAGGATACTATAAGCTATCATCGACGACTACATATATAAAACATAATATCAATACAATGGGAAGCTATGCAGTCATTTAAAAAATCAAATCATAGAATATACTTTAAGGTAGAAAAATGAAGACTGTATATTAGGTAAAAATGTCAGGTTGCAAATGCACAGTGTGGTTCCATTTCTTTAATAATCATAAATCCCACAGCAATACATGCTCAGTAACCATCATCAGATTAATTTGGTGTGATTGCGATGTCTTTGCACTTATTTCTAATTTTAGGGGTCTGCATTGGATATGTCTTAATTTCATAATGAGAAAAGAGCTCAATGGAGTTTAAGAAGAAAGACTGCCCCCTCCCTGAAGTTCACTATTGGACCACAGGACTATATTTACTGCCCTCATACTCATATCATCTACCCTTTGGAGAGAGCATGGATAAATAGAAAAACTGTTTTCTTTTTAGAAATCAAATTATTTTTAAAAAACAAACAAAAGCAAGTTTACCTCTTAACCTAGTCTGTCGTCGAGCTCCCTAGGACCCAACCAGCAGCAGCCTAGCTCCTCCGATCACCCTCAGACCCTAATCCTTTTCTCTCCCTCTAGATTCATCCTCTTACGTATGTATCAGAGTCTTTTCTCCCTGCCTCCCTCTGACTGGCATGGATCTCTATGCTCCTTGTAGGTGGGAGAGAAAGGCTCCTGCATGGGCAGGATCACTTGATCCTGCTAGGACCTTATAGCTGAGGCTCAAACTGAAAACTACACATCTCTTTACAGCTGTCGATTATTAATGCCTGACGCACAGAGTTGCCTCAAGGACAGTGTAGTAATCTCAAAGTTTGACGTGCTGGGTGGAGTTGGGGAGAAGTTTCTGGAGTGCATCCTCTCACGGCAAACATAAGATTTATCTAGGGAGCTGGTTAAATAAGAAGTTTCCCAGATCTTGTTCCCAGTTCTATTCCAGTAGGTCAATTTTAATATGCCCATTGAACAGGTCTCTAAGGCAATTCTGATCTGTTATCCACAGATCACACTCTGAGAACCCTGGTTTCAAACTTGATCTAAGTACACAGTGCAGACAGTGAGGTCTAAGTTTTACCCCATCTCTGATTGAAGTCAGGAGGTTTGCCTCTAGCTGGCTGTAAAAAAAAAAAAAAAAAAAGCTGAAGTGATAAAGTAGATTTTCGGAGCATTTGGAATTTAAATCCCAATTTCTCCTTTTAGGAATGTGACTGCGTTCTCACCTGGGAACCTAGGCGATGCTGTTTTGCATTTATAGTTTATTTTGCTCAGTAATTATTCATAAAGTGGTTTATAGGGTCTATTTGGTCTCCCCAGCTTGATCATAAACTCCCGGGGTAGTTGGAAGGCTTTTTAAAAACTTTTAAACCACACAGAGAGAAATTGTGCTTAGCACAGTGTTTTTTACAGACGTGCACTCAAGGTCACAGGTGCATATTTCCTATCAGCATGCTCAGCTCTAAATCTGGACTAGGACTCGCTTTAAATTGGTAACCAGGAGTAGGAATTTGAGGTGGAAGATATTAACTTTTCAAAGTAAGAAAAGCTTATGTTTTATAATCAGAGGAAGTGCTGTTTTAATGTTGTGATTCTTAAAATGTAGTCCAGGACCAGAATAATTAAGAAAGAAAGTGAACTCTGAGAAAGAGGCCCATCCAGGTGGGTTTCAACAAGTTCTCCAGGTCATGCCAATACAAGCTAAAGTTTAAGAGTGTGTTGGAGGGCACTGTTCTATTACGGATTTTAGAAAATGAAAACAGAAACATACTTTCAGACTATCAAATAGTAAAATGTACAATCTGTTTGCTAGAAAACACTAATTGTAAAATGCCGGGTGTGCGTGAAATGTAAATAGGTTCCTTTATATATTTGTATTAAATAAATAAAAAGAAATGCTGCACAAAAAGTAACCAAAGATTTCTGTTGCATTTTACAAAGTGTTTGTCTCATCTGATCTCATGGTGTCTTCCCTGAGATGAAGATTAAGTACTGTTATTTCCTAGTTTACAGCGAAAGTTACTGAATTCAGAGATGACCTGGGGAAATTTACATGGGTATGAAGAGCTGCCTAAATTGTGTATTCATCTCCCCCCACCCCCCACCCCTCCACCAGGGGCAATGTCTTCCTTTTATTGCAACTAACTAATCCCCCTGTTCCTTCACCCTGCTTTGCATAGATTGGGGTCAGTGTTACCCTCCAGGGCCCCTTGCTAGTTTGTTTGTTGTCTGGACACCTTTTCCTTCATTCACAAATTAACAGTTTGTCCTCATAGTAACCAGATGGATGGCTGCACCTGGTTAATTGGAGTTGTAAGATGGATAAATAGATGAAAGACCAGGCAGCTGGAGTGTTCACTGCAGGCCAGACATGATTAACACCTTAAGGACCACTCACGAGTTTTTTCCTGTTTCGCGTGTCATCTGTTAAGGACCGCTCATGAGTTTTCTCGTTTTTCATTGTAGTTAAGATGATTTAAATAACGTGCAGTTTGCCCAAAAACGTGTGGTCCCTGGTATATGTCTTAGAGATTTCTATGCGGTACGAATTAAGAAAGGGGAGTCAGCAAGTTCTACTGGGGAATCAGTGAGGGAAAGAAGGCCCAGTCGACCGATTCCTAGAACTGTTTCAGTTGCTAAATTATGAAAAGCACTTGCTGCTGCATTGGGTGAACATTCGCACTCTGCTGCTGAGAGGGCACAAGTTCTGCTCTTTCCCTATGACGCTATCATTTAAATCAACACTTCTCAGAGTGTGCCTACTGGCCACCTGTCTCAGAACCATCTGGATGTTTATTAAAAATGGAGATTTCTGGACCTTATTCGGGACCCACTAATTTAGGGGGGTTCTTTTTCTTTTTTAGTGGGGTGGTGGTGGTAGGGACCAGAAATCTGCATTGTTAGCAACCTCTCTCTAAAATGGAAACTAACTACTGACTTATTACTATCCCCAAATATGCAGAATTGCCAAAATCATCTAAAAAGATTGCACAGATCCTCACTCAGTGAACAATATGTCTGACGAGCAGACATGATTCCTTAGCTACCAGAACCTCCAGCAACTGAATCTCCAAAATCCCCAATTCCTAGACAAAATGAAAAGTCTATGTCAGAAGACAAGAAGGTTTTGTCTCAGAAGCCTCCAGAGATACTCGTTAGAAATGCCCAGGCCTCAGCTCAGACCTACTGAACCATAAACTCTGGGGATGGGGTACCCTCCAGATGAATCTGGCACATGCTAAACTTTGAGGACCACTGCTGCAGACCCATACTGCTCAGACTTACTTGGGCATATGAATTACCTGGGGATCTTGTTTAAGTGCATATTCTAGTTCTATAGGTATGGGAGCTAATAATCTTCCAAGTGATATTGATGTTGCTGATTCAAAGACCACACTTGGAGTAGCAAAACTATAAGTTATTTTTTTTTCACCTAATGTCATGAGAGAGCATTTTTTTTCAACAGAATCAGAAGCTCATCCTCAGGCCTAGACTGAAATTGTTGCCTAATCAGTATGCTCCAGGCATAGAAAGTGAAGCTACTCAAATATCCTCAATTGGCTTTGAGCTTTGAATACTAAGGATCCATTTGTACTGATGGGCCCACATGTCATCCTCCACAACTTTGATAATTAAGATCACAAATTTATGTGGCCAGGAAAGGAAAACAAAAGTGGCTTAGCAAGGGATCAAACGCTGTCATTTGTCCAACTTACAAACATTGTCACCATCCAGCTAATGGGCTCTGATAAATTGTACTAAACTGTCTCTAGAGTGATATACTGTGTCGTGTAGACAGCTCTGGTCACCCCTGACCTGGACTTGGGGAGTCCTATTTCTACACCCAGCTCTGCTAACTGGAATTGAGTACCTTGAGTATATCATATTATGTCAGTTCACTGGGTTCTGATTTCCTCACTTACTGAGTGATGGTTTTTGCCTATCCTTAAAAGCCAGTGGTTCTATGACCCATCCAGTCCTTTATATCACTATACTTGCTGCACTGCTTCTGGTGCCTGCAGCCTGCCACTGCCTACCCTTTGCATTTGTGAGTTCAGGAAAGCACAGGAGGTTTGTTTCTTTGAATCAGCCTCTATTGCTCATCCAGGGATCACAAACCTTAGCAACATGTGTATGAATTCAGATACTGAATGATTCCTGAGCTTGTACACTTCACCTTTGCCTTGGTATGTTTTCAATTATTCATCATTGATGTTATATCTCACTAAAATTACTAATTTGGATTATGGTCACATATAAAATTAGTTTGCCTGGCTGTCAAGGGTTTACTAAGTAGCCCATGTCTGCTGAGATGAGGTATGTATAAATTAGAGAGTGAGGATTTGCTTATAATAGGGACCTACCAGAATAATTTGTGCAGTAAAGACTTCGAATAGCTAGTAGGTTTATAGAATTTCTCTAGTGTAATTAGAAGAGGCATTGTTGTGTAATGAAGAAAATTAATTAGAACTAAATGTTTAGGGAATGTGTGGTTAGGTAACCAAAGGCAAATTTGCAGCCTAATTGTTTTTTGGCAGCTGGAGGCATTTTATACCCTTTCATGATGTTTAGTTAATGGATATTTTAACATGCTCTACTGTTTGCTTTTCCTTAAATTTAAACGACTTCAATATAGAAAAGCAGTTCATCAAAGATTTAAACCAAGTATATATCCCATTGGAAAAATGCCTCAGCTATCTGGTTTATTTGATCATACTGTCTGTCAAACGTTAATTATTTTTAGAGGAAGTCCATATTGAGGCTAATTGGCATGTCCTCCTACACCATATAATTACTGAGTTCCACTTACATGCTTATAAAACATAAACACCAAGACACTCTCTAATATTTTGCTTTTATTTTTCCTAGCCTGCACCCACCTCTCAAGTATTCTGCCTCAAGTCTTTTCCAGAACATGGTAGAAGTTTTGAGAATATGGTAAATTTTAAAATAATGATTACTTATGTAGTTGTTTGATTATCTTTAAAATATGCATAAAATTTTGAAGTTAGGCAGACATTGGTTCAAATCTTTGGTATATTTATTGTGTGATCTTGGAACAGTTGTTTAAGCTACCTAAGACTTAATTTCATGCCTGATATTATAGGGTTGTTGTAAAAACTAGACAAGTATATTTTATTAAATTAGGGCATTTTTGGTTTCAGATGAGAGAGAAATGGCCTAAAATAATTTAAAATGACAACAAAACAAGGAAATAACTTTTTACTTAGAATAATTTTCAAAAAATTATTTTAAAAAATTGCAAAAATATCATAAAGAGTTCTTAAATACACTTCAATCAGATTTTCCTAATATAAACAACTTGGTAACTGTCATAAAATTATTAAAACCAAAAAATTAACATGTATAAAATATTCTTAATCTACAAACTTGATTCAAATTTTAGCAATTGTCCTAATAATGTCTTTTATCTGGCCCACGATCCCACAGTGCATTTAGACTTCATATCTATTTAGTCTCTTTTTGGAATAGTTCCTCAGTCTTTGTGTTTCTTGACCTTGAAAAGTTTGAAGAGTAATAACAAATTATTCTGCAGAAGTATCTCAATTTGAGTTTATCTGATATTTTCTCATGCTGTAGATTGAAATTGTGTGGTTTTGGTAAGAATATCACAGAAGTGATATTGCATCTGAGTGCATCATCTCGAGATACACATGTCAATATGGCTCATTGCTGGTGATATTATTAATAACTTTGATCATTTGATCAAGATGGCATATACAAGGTTTCTCCAATGTAGAGTTACTATTTTTTCTTTGTAAACAATAAGTATTTTGTGGCATGATTCTTTGAGACTATGCGAATATGCTATTTCTCATCACACTTCTACCCACTAATTATAGCATCTGTCGATAATTATTGCCTACAACAAATATTACTGTGGTGTTTAGCCAATGGTGAGCTCTATTTTCACCATGAATCCTAAATATCTACAATTTATTAATTGGAATTCTACCATGAGGAAGAGCTATCCCATTTCCCTGATTTGTCCATTTAATTATTTATTTATTAATATTGTGGAGGCTGGGCCTAGAACATATTTATTTATATTGTGGAGGCTGGGCCTAAAACAAAGGATGGATGGGCCGGGCGCGGTGGCTCACGCCTGTAATCCTAGCACTCTGGGAGGCCGAGGCGGGTGGATAGCTCAAGGTCAGGAGTTCGAAACCAGCCTGTCCAAGAGCGAGACCCCGTCTCTAAAAAAAAAAAAAAAAAAAAAAAAAAAAAACAAAGGATGGATGGATGGAAATAACATGAGCAAGGTGAATGAAGGATCAGGTGAAAACACCTGCCCACAGCTGCTTGTTTGCCATGTGCAAATGTCAGCTGAAAACAGCTGACCCGTGTGGAAGTTGTTAAATTAGCAAATGACCCTGAACTTCTTGCACGTGTCCTTGGAAATAAAAATGGGGAGGAACTTAACTGAGGAGGCCATTTCCTCCTTTAGACTTTGGCCTCTCCCCTTCTCTCTAAACCTATGTGTTTCATGTAATTATTCCTTCGCTACCGAGCTCTGGAGCGAAAAGCGGCCACTACATATATCAGTATGGACTCACAAGTATTTATTCTATGGGCTATAATCCATTACTGTCATCATTTATGTTTTGCTAAAATTGCCCCAGATTTAGCTATTGGGAGATCTTTCAAGTTAGTTCCTGTGTCCTTTTGACATGCCCCAATTACTTTTTAAGCACTTCCTCATTCTCTGGCACCTATGCTCATCTTGTAATTCCAGCCATGGAATGAGCCATTTCTCCAAGGAGACTCATGTCATTGGAAACTCAAGGCAGTAAATCTAGCTTCAAGCACAGCTGAATCAAGGAGTTTGACTGAAGTGATTAGGAATTCAAATCTTTCTCTCAAACTCTTTGTTCTGCTTTACTCAGTTTCACTTGTAGGCAAGAGCCTGCACATTGTGACTCAGATGGCCACTAATACTTACCCTTATAACTATTTTTCCTAAGAAACAAGAGAAAACACCTTTCCTGATAATCATAACAAAAGTCCAATGGAAAGATCAAATTTATACAATTTGGGTCATATGCTCATCCCTGATCCAATCCTTTTGGCCAGGAAAATTGTGTATTCTGCTCGAGTATGATATAATCATCCTTTGACAGGCAAGGAGGAGGAGTTTAGTCCACGGGAACCACATGGAATAATTTTTCCTCAAGAAAAGTGGGCTTTCATATGATATAGGTGGTCTTCCACCATGTACATCTTACAGAGCTCTTTGCTTAGTACAGCACATAGTGAACACTAAACAATGACTTTTCCATCTACTCACTTCACCACCTCCACCCCAAAACAGACAAAATGAGGGTGAGATAAAATTTATATGCATTAATTTGGTTACTTGTTGGCAGTGCTGGCCAAAGGTTGTTGAAGGAAAAAGATGAGTATAATGTTGTAATTTGGGTGTCTAAACTCCTATCTATAACAAAAGGTTACCTCAAATGTCTCACAAGTATTATTAATGTAGTTGATGTTTGTGGGTAGATGTGCATGAATATGTGTGCATGCATATTTACAACATTCCAATCTACAGTTTTCAAAGACTTAGAGGTAGTATGGCAGAACAGAAATAAAATGGGCTTTGAATACAACCAGACCTCCGTTTCAACTTTGCTACTTGCTGTGTAACTCCAATGAGTTGCTTAGCTGGAAGTTTATTTCATCTGTAAAATAGAACGTCTACTTTACATGATGTGAGGATTCATGGGATTCAATGACATGCATGTAAAGCATCTGGCACAATAGTTAAGTGCACTGAAAATACTTAGAATAAAATATAGGCACTTGAACTAGCATCGATTCCATTTTTCTTCAACAATAATACAGGCAATCTTAGCATTTCTAAAACATGATACACACCTGCTCTTATGGTATCAAAGATGTTAAATTACCAGTTAAAATTTGCTTAGCATATCATTTCCCTTTTTATGTTGCCTTAAAACATACAAGCAAACAAAAACAATAACAACAGCAAAAACAAGAGTGAGGAAAAGGAAACAATCTACTTAGTGAAAAGACAGGGTACAGAATGAGAGAAAATATTTGCAAGCCATAATCAGATAAGGGGTTGATTTCCAAAATACAAAAAGAATTCCTACAACTCAGTAACAAAAAATCTAATAACTTGATTTTAAAATGGGTTAAAAACTTGAACTTTCTCCCAAGAAGACATACAAATGGCCAATATGAACCCTGAGAACATTACACTAAGTGAAATAAACCAGACACAGAAGGACTAAGCTGCAAGATTCCACTTATATGAGGCATTTAAAATAGTCAAACTCTTAGAAGAGAGAATAGGATGATGGTTGCCAGGAGTTGGAAGGAGGGAGAAATGAGGAGTTGCTATTCAATGGCCATAAAGCCTCAATTATATAAGATGAGTAAGTTCTAGAGATCTGCTGTACAACATCATTGCTATAATTAACATTTTATGCTTAAAAATGTAAGAGGATAGATCTCATGTCAAGTGTTCTTACCACAATATGATTTAAAAAGAAAGAAAGAAAAACCTAGAGTGAAGAAGCCAAATCCCCAGTTTCAAATGCAAATGGGACAAGGGGAAGAGATTGTATTTACTGTCATTGTTGACTATAACACACGAGGGTACCACTATTAAAATCACTCCGATAATTGCTCCATACTTGGAAGACCTTCAATGCTTTCTTAGAATTTGTTATGTGATGATTGTGATTTAATGAGGCTGTTTATTAAGATAAATAAGCCAGAATGTAAATCCAAATAATGTCACCCCCTTCAAAATAGAGAGAAAGGACATATGCTTGTTTCAATGATGTTCCAAACTTCTGTGTCAAAATCCTGTGTTACTAAAATTTTCTCTTTTAGAGCTGATTTTTTGTAATCATTAAAATTCATCTCAATTCAAGACTGAGAAGGTAAATGATCAAGTTTGGTGTACCTGTTTGGGGTTAAAACAATAATGTAATAATAAAAGAAAATAATTGTTTTTTATATAATGAGATACTATAAAGCTATTAAAAATAATGGAGCAGAAATATATGTACAGCTGTGAAATAACTTTCAAAACATACTGTTCAGTGAAAATACAAGGAACATAACAGTATATACAACCTCCTTTCAATTCTTTTAAAATATATATATATATGTACATAATACATGCTTAGTTTGTACATAGACTATCTCTAGAAGGATAGCTAAATAATTGGTAGTTTGCAAATAGCTGTGGTTTCAAAAATATTAATATGTTTGTGTAGCATTTTTACATGTTTGACTTAAAGCTCTTATTAGATTTCAAGATCTTTAAGGACAAGGATCATGTTTTATTTTTCTTGATATTTGCAAATGCACAGGAAATTACATATTGATAATAAATATCTGTAGATTAACATTCTCAAATTTACCATATTTACATATGGTACAGTCAAATAAAGAAATGGGTGTAGAGAGAGTCATCCAAACTGATGATGAAAATAATATGAGGACTTATTTGAGGAACTACTTGAATACAACAAACTTTTCATGTCCTTACCACATATAAGTATAACTGAAACTTGGCAATAGCTTGTGATTCTAATTGCTATTGAGATAAGTGTAACAGAAAAGACAAAACTTTCCATTTTGTCCCCAGAAAGTGGGTAACTTATCATGTTTATCCTGCAACCCATTCTTGCACACAGCCATCTGCAGTTGTATTTACCATTGTAAAATTAATAGCCCATGCGGTTCCCAGAAAGGTTCGGTTTGGAAAGGGAACTTCTCACTACACGGTATATAGCTAGGAACAGCTGGCCACATAGCCAGGGAGTATTCTGACTGCTGCTGAGGCATCTGACATGGGTCATTGCCATTCTTGGAGCACCAGACCAGCCCACCAGCTCTTCATGATATGATACAAACCAGAAGCAGGTGGTTGCTGCTCTACTTCATTTCTTCATTCAAAATATTTTCTGAAGATCACATCAATGAGAACATGCAAGTAAAGTATAAAATATCCAGATCAAAATAAGTACATCCAAGAACATGTGACTTAGTACAGTTTCAGAGAAGGTGTAACCCTTGCCTGGGTGGATTGTAGCGTTGAAAACTCTACTAACCCGAAAAGTCATGAAGCCTATAGTTACCTTACAGAAAGGCAACATATTAAACCCCTTCTCCATCATCATACACAAATCAACTGATTCCATTCACAAATTGTGTAGTTGAGGAGAGAATATAGAAGGAGAGAGGTTAAAGCTAACACTTTAAACTTCATTAAGCACCTACTATGGCCATGGACTTTTGTGGGGGTTATCTCAGTTTTCTTCACACAAATATTCCCATTTTAACTGCTGAGGAAACAAAAGCTCAGAGAAGTTGCTTAACTTGCCCAACCAAGGTCAAGTTTCCAAGATGTTTATGAGTAAATGTCAGAATCTGCATTCAAACCCAGGTCTCTCTGACCTTAAAGCTGATTGATACTCTCCACACTACAAGAGCCAGTGCAAAGCAAGGGTGAAGTGTGAACTCCAGAGCCAGATCACCTGCGCATGAATCCTAACTCCACCACCTGCCAGCTGGGAGACTTAACATATTTATAATCACCCAGTCTTAGTTTCCTCCACCTGTGATATGGGCACAGTAACGATAACTATGCAATCGGGTTATATTGAACATAAATGGATTTATACAAATAAAGCACTGAGAAATGTATTAATACTTAGTAAGCACCACTGTTATTATGTCAAATGGTGACTCTGGAGAAAATCAGGAAAAACATACTTTGATGAGAAACAGAAAGGAATACGATCAAGTTGTACATCAGAGGATGGTAAATCAAAAATAAGAGGAATAATGGGGAAGTTTCAGAGTGGGTACCTGTAACAATATTTGAGGATGGGAGTTGGGACAAGCTTGCCAAGAGAGAACACGGACTGATGAAAGTGGAAGAGAACACTGATGAAGACAAACTTAGAAATCAGAGTCATCCCATGGATAGGAATACCTTGAGGTTTATTTTTTTATTGGCTCTGTTGTGGTTGTTGTTCCCTCGTCTTTAAACAGAAAAGACATCACTTTGTTAAGCTGTCTCGAAAGGAATTGTTTTGAGAATTTGTGTTTAAAGTCTATGCAATTTGGACTCCTATGAGGGATTTATTCCACCTTCCTCCGCTTAGGCAAAGGCTTCAGGAAACAAAGCACCAACTTTGATTCCTAAATGAGCATCAGTCCCCGTGGTTCAGTTACTCAAAGCTTCCAGCAGCACTGGGCCTAATAGTTCATGCTGCACAGCTGGGTTCTGAGCCTGGGGCTCCCAATGACTTTTCAGAGAGCTTCATGATTAGTTTGCTTCCATGGGATTTGGATCAAGATAAAAAATGAGCCCAAGGTTATTTGGAAACAGTTCATATTTAAGAGACCTTCGAACACTTCACAAATAAAAAGTAGTCTATAAATATTGTATAATAACCCTATAATAACTTCCCACTTGCTAATGCTTACCATGAGAGGAAAAAATTAGCAATGGGCACATCCATACTTCAAAAGTTAGGAAATTGAGGATAAAATCTAAGTAGTTTAGAAGAGTTGAAATCATTCTACTCAGAGGGGAATAGCAGTTCATAAGGGAAGGAAATTGCATTTGAATTTCCCAGCACTGTGATAAAGGTACTCCATCTAGATGATACCTCTTTCTGACTGGGCATCCCCAGCCTCCAGCACCCAACCCACAAACTCCTGCCCCCAGCAACTCATTATCCAGTGATCCATGGAGTCTGCATTGTTCTGTAGTTACAGGGACCAGTTATGCAGATTGAAGATTATCTACCTTTAATGCATAAGGTAGAAACTAAATGCAACACTCTCATGGACACTTAACTAGAATATCTTTTCAATTACCATCCGTCATCATCCTTTTGTGGCATTTGGGCTAACCCTTACCCTTCATCCTGGCGCAGAACTGCCCTTTAGGACATGCTCTACATCAGCCAGCCAAATTGGCCATTTTTCATTGCAGACCTGCTGGCTGAAAAATCAGCATTTACAAAGCAGCTTGTGATGCAGTGACGAGCCCAGACAGAAATGTAATAAACAATGTTTTGAATTACATTTTGGACATTTAGAAATGCTCTGGGCTCAATTTCATAAGGCATTTGCATTTGTAATGAAAAAAAAAACCATCACTGAGCTTCCAGTCTCAGGTTAACAGGCCCTTTTATGTTGTAAATTTTTTGCAGGAGCAATTACAAATTGTACATAGATTCATTATTTCTCAAGTACTTTATCAGGACATTTCCCCATACATCTAATTTGTCCTGTCTGAAATGTAACTTGACATAAGGGATTTTCTTAATTGCTTTTGAAGCCCTTCCAAGATAATCAACTGCTTTTTGGAGCATGATAAAAGACAGTAGACAATATTGCCAGTCTGTCTTAGTATCATACGCTGAAGTTTTTGCGTAAGAGATAGAAAAGAAAGGCAACATTTGCCTCTGAAACTATTCAGTACCTCCATTTTAATTTGCTTTCTACTTAAATGACTTTGTCAGTGTCTTAGAATAGCAAAAAGGAGTTGCCTATTTTAATCTGCCCTATTTTAATCTGGCTGTCACTTTGTAGGGTAGATGCAGTCAATATTTACAAAAGGATAAAAGTACAATCTTTATTATTCTGAAGAATCCTAACCGAAAATTAAAGATAAAATAAAAAATAAAATAACAAGATTTTTGAAGGAAGAGGAATACTATCAAAAGCTGATTGTGTTCCTCCTAACTACCTTTAATAGATTTAAGCAAATAATACAACACTTACTCGTTTTAGGAGAAAGTTTTTACCTTGAATTTTCAAGCTGCCAATTCTAAATAATTTCATTTATCAGTTGCAGAACAAACTGTGTTTACTGTACTTGGTAAGCAGAATGATGTTCCCCCGCAGATGTCCATACCCTAATCTCTAGAACCTTAGATGGCTAAATGGACTTTGTAGATATGATTAAGGTAACCAACTTTGAGATGGGGAGATTATCCTGGATTATCAAGGAGTATCCAATCTAATTACATGCATCCTTAAAATTGGAGAATACTTCCCAGCTGTGGTCAGAGACTATGGGCTAGAAGGGTTGGAGAGATTTGACATAAGGACTCTCAGTCTGCTCCTGCTGGCTTTTAAGATGGAAAAAGAGGGCCATATTCTAAGGAATGTGGTGACCTCTAAAAGATGGGAACAGCCCTCAGTTTACAAACGGCATGAAAATGGGGACCTCATTCTCACAGACTAAAGGAACTGAATTCCACCAACAACTCAAATAAGCTGGAAACTTATGCACCCCTGGATCCTCCAGAAAGGAATGCATGCTGCAGACACCTTCATTTTAGCCCAATGAGACCTCTGCCAGATTTCTGACCTACAGAACTGTAAGATAATATATTTGAATTGTTTAAGCCACTACATTTATAGTAATTTGTTAAAGCTGCATATAAAACTAATACCCTGTCTACAGCATAACATCCTATTTTTATACTCAGATCATCCTTGAAGTACTCAAACACAAGAGATTCAATATTCATTTTATTACACTTAGCATTTACTCAGCACCACCTCATGGAATGGAAATTCAAATACTGCTTGCTAAAATCCAATTAAATATATCTCACAAATGGAAAAATATAAAGACTCTAGTCTCATTTCAGGAAGCTAACATTATTAACTTAAGAACACTGATTGGGACATTGGGTAAAGGATGAAAATTATTAGCTTTGTTTTAGATCAACAATGTTAATATGCCATGCTGACCCTTAATCATTTCCCAAGAATTGCTGTTGACAGAAATCAGAACATTTATTGTTCTCAATTTTAAAGTTTAGTCTTGAGAGTCTGTCATAAGAAATCCACAGGAGTTCAAGGAAAATTTAGATCTTTTCAACTAAAAGATACTCCAAAAAGGATAGGAATCATTACTAATAAAGGCAATACTTTTTCCAGGTGAAGGCAGCCAATATTAATAGCCCAAAATAAAAGAGCTAGTTTCGTGCTTCATTTGTATTAAACGATGACCTTATCTAAGATATTTGTGTTCCAGTTATAGTTAATTAACTTTCCCAAAGACATAATGGCAAAGAACAGCAATTCAAGTGAGCCAGGGGATCACAGACTGCTATGTAAGGTGTCAAACTAAAGAAAACAGAGTTTTGGCTCATAAAGCACGGTCAGGAGGAGGTGCAAGATCCAAGCGTATAAAATCAATAATGGTATGGTGTTCCAGAATAAGACGGTACATTGAATACCTGTATCACATTTTGCTTCCTCTCAAAACCCCAGTGAAAAATATTAAAAAAAAAAAAAGACAAAATAACAAGGAGAGAAAAGGACAGGAGAAAACAGCAACAAAATTTTGGAAGCTGGAAGCAAAGGAACTCAAAGATTAAGCTGACCCCCAAAAAGCTGAATTTTAGCTAGCAGTGGGAAGAGTTGAGAACTAATGTACTCTGAAAATCCTCAAAAGGCTCAACATCAGATACCTCTGTTCTTTTTGCTTAAGATTGCTTTGGGCATTTGGGGTCTTTTTTGGTTCCAAAGTGTATAATTATTTTTTCTAGATCTGTGAAATATGACATTGGTATTTCGATGGGGATTGCACGAATCACTTTGGGCAGTATGGACATTTTAACAATGTTAATTCTACCAATCCATGAGCATGATATATTTTTCCATTTGTTTGTGTCATCTGCAATTTCTTTCATCCGGGTTTGGTAGTTCTTATAGTGATCTTTTGCCTCCTTGGATAAGTATATTCCTAAGTATAAGTATAAGTATATTTTATTTCCTTTGTAGCCATTGTGAATGGCATTGAGTCTTTGATTTGACTCAATTTGACAGTTATTGGCATATAGAAATGCTACTGAATTGTGTTCCTTGATTTTGTAATCTGAGGCTTTGCTGAATTTATTATATCAATGCCAAGAGTCTCTTGGTGGAGCCTTTGGGATTTTCTAGATATAAGATCATATCATCAGTGAAAAATGATGATTTAACCTTCTCTCTCCCTATTTGGATACCCTTTATTTCTTTATATTGTCTGATTGCTCTGGCTAAGACTTCCAGTACTATGTGGAATAGAAGTGGTGACAGTGGGAACCCTTGTCTTGTTCCAGCTCTTAGGGGGAATGCTTTTGACTTTTCCCCATTCAGTATGATGTTGCCTGAGGGCTTGTCATATATGGCTTTTTACAATTTTGAGATATATTCCTTCTATGCCTAGTTTGTCGAGGGTTTTTATCACAAAAGAGTGCTGGATTTTTTTCAAATGCTTTTTCTGCATCTATAGAGATGATCATATGGTCTTTGTTTTTGTTTCTGTTTATGTAGCAAATTACATTTATTGATTTACATATGTTGAACCATCCTTGCATCCCTAGATTGAAGCCCACTTGGTCATCATGGATTATTTTTATATATATGCTGTTGAATTCAGTTTTCTAGTATTTTAATGAGGACTTTTGTATCTATAGAAATCTTTGTTTCACCACATTATTTTCTCTTTTTTTCCTAGAAATTCTTATAGTTTAAAATTTTATGTTTATGATCTATTTAAAGTTAATTTTTCTATATAGTACAATATATAGATTGAGATTCTTTTTTTCACATAGATACTCAATTGTTTCAGCATCATTCGTTGAAAAGATGATCACTTTCCCACTGAATTGCCCTTTCACCTTTGAAAAAAACCCCTTGTCCATATAAGTATATATTTCTTGAACTCCTGAGCTCAAGCAATCCTCCTGCCTTGGCCTCCTAGAGTGCTAGCATTACAGGTGTGAGCCACCATGCCCAGCCTTGAGAAATGTATATTTCTGAACTTTCTTTTTTTGAGACAAAGTCTCACTTTTTCCCCCCAGATAGAGTGCAGCAGTGATGTTATAGCTCACAGCAACCTCAAACTCCTCAGCTCAAGCTATCCTCCTGTCTCAGCCTCCAGAGTAGCTGGGACTACAGACATGTGCCACCATGCCCAGCTAATTTTTTCTATTTTTAGTACAGATGGGGTGTGACTCTTGCTCAGGCTGGTCTCGAACTCCTGAACTCAAGTGATCCTCCCACCTCAGCCTCCCAGACATCAAGCCCCCAGCAACAGCACAAAGGAGTCTTGAATTCTAGAGCCTTGGGTCCCACAGCCCCAGCCTCCTTGGGAGCAGAATAAAGTAAGTGTAAGATCAACTATGGGCCCTTCTTGCCCAGGCAACTGGGCACCAGAAATCCTAACAGCAAAGAGGAGACTGTTTCTTTAGAATCTAGCAGCTGTATTTTCTCCTCCCCTGGTGTCACAGTTTGATCAGGATGCTATCACGAAATGTCATAAACAGAGTGGCCTATAAACAACAGTTCTGGAGGTGAGGAAGTTCAAGATCAAGGCACCAGCAGAGTTGGTGTCTGGGGAGGGCTTCCTAGTTTGTAGACAGCACCTTTTCACTGTGTCCTCACAAGGTGGAAGGGGTGAGGGGTCTCTCTCAGGCCTCTTTTACTGTTAATGTATAAGGCTACTAATGCCATTCATGAGGGCTCAACCCTCATGACATAATCACCTCTCAAAGACCCCATATCCTAATACCATCACCTTGGAGGTTTCAAAATATGAATTTGGAGGGGACACAAACATTGAGACTATAGCACTCAGGAAACCTTCCTTGACCACCCTCCTCTGAGTAACATTTTCCGCCACAGGTTTCACACCGTTTGCCTTCTCTCTTATTTAAATATAACTCTTTTAAGCACAGAGAAAATCGCAGGGACTTGGAGAAAATATAATAGTAAAATATATATAACAACAAAAAAAACCCCACCAACAATAGGTGATCTGATATGAACTTGGCACTTACTCTGGGCCACGCTCTGTGACATGTATACATATCATCTCCGTTGATTTTCACAACCTACGATATAGGTCCTATGACAGTCCACGTTTTACTGATGAGGAAAAATGAGGAAACTGAGGCACCAACAAGTCTCTATCCCAAGGTCACAGAGCTAATGGGTAGTGAGGCCACAATTTGAACCCTCCAAAGACTTAGTTGATTCTGGCTGTAGCTCTGCCACCTGCTACCATGGTCACCTGGGACAAGGTATGTAACTCCTACATCTGTGGCTCCTTGCTAGTCAGATATTACTCCACTCATCCAATAGAATTGCAAGGCTTGACAAAAATAATGCACATAATGGGCCTGGCTGACAGCCTGGGATGGGGCAAGCACTTAGTAAAAAGTTGTTGAATAAGTAGATAAGCATTAAGTGGCTATTATTGAGCAGTATTGCCTTGTGGCCTCTCCTTAACTGTGGGTGTGATCTTCCCAGTCCTCATTGCTATGGGTGGCACCATTGGGGTCTCTACCGAGGGCACATCTCCCCAGTGGCCACCCCGTGCTATGTCTTTGGGGGAATAGATTCTAACCTCTCAATCTACATGTCCTGGGTGGGGAGGAGATGAGGGGATTTATTTAGTTGCCCCCGGACCAACCAAAGTCCTTCCTTGGGGTTTTTCTTTTCTTTTTTTTTAATTTATTTTTTTATTTCAGCATATTATGGGGGTACAAAT
>VBSM01003159.1:74179-89858 GCA_008086735.1 Cheirogaleus medius | reverse complement strand
ATACCACATTTTATTAATCCACTCATGTATTGATGGGCACCTGGGTTGTTTCCTTGGGGTTTTTCTAGAAGAATCTAGACAGGATAAGCCCTCCAGTCTGTCTGGTAAGTTCTCAGGATGAGATCAAGGGTCAACTGGGAGCCATCTCTCCACCATGCAGAAGGAATCTGCCCATGGAATGAGAAAATAAAGCCATCATACAGAGAGAGAGAGAGAGAGAGAGAGAGAGAGAGAGAGGAACCCATCTAGCCTCTGAGTGCCTGGGCCCTGTTTATTGCCAAACTCAGTCCCATCCCCACCCTTGCTACAGTTTGGTTTCATGACCCAACAAAGCCCCCTCTTTGACAAAGCTAGTTTAAGTTGCATTCCTGTTATTTTCAAACAAAAGAAACTCAACTATTACAATCACCTAGCCCACCACTCATTCACCAACAGACAGTTACTGAGTGCTAACAATATGCACTGTGGACTTAGATTGGGGTGCGGGGTGGGCACTATGAAAGAAAAAGGGAAAGAGATTGACAAGCGTCTGCTAAATACAAGAGCAGGTGCTGGCCACATGCACATGCAGTGCCTCCGTCAACTGCAGCAACTACTTTTACAGATAACAAAGCTGAGGTACAGAGAACATGCTCACTGTCATGGTCACAGCATCAATTGTTCTCATTAGTGAAGTGTCCATTACATGGCAGGTGCCATGCGAAGCACTTCACAGGTATTAATCCACAGTATTTCACTGATCCTAAGGACACATCATTAACTTAAAAGAAAAAATGTTCCCAATAATTATAGTAAAACACTTGTTATCAGTTAAATTGTGTCTCCACCCACCCACCTAAAATTCATATATTGAAATCCTAACTCCCAGTATCTCAGAATGTGGCCTTATTGGGAAATAGGGTCATTGTATCTAATTAGTTAAAATGAGGTCATACTGGAGTAGAGTGGGCCCCTGCTCCAATACGACTCGTGTTCGTATAAGAAGAACTCGGAGAGAAGAGACAGACAATGCACAGAGGGAAAATGCTATGTGTAGACTGGAGTTTTCCTGCCACAAGCCAGGGACCTACCAGAAGCTAGGAATAGAGGCGTGGAACAGATCCATACTCCAGAGGGAGCACGACTCTGCCCGTATCTTGATCATGGACTTTCAGCCTCCAGAACTGAGAAGACAGTTAATTTCTGTTGTTTCAGCCACCCAGTCTGCAGTACTTAGTACAGCAGCCCTAACAAACTAATGTAACACTGTTGCTTGGATGATGCACTGGACTTATGAGATGTTAAAATGTCCATCATACAATTATGAGATAAAATAGTTTGATATTCACAACAAATCTACAAACCTACAAAGCTGTCCCCCTTTTACAGATGGAGATATTGAAGCACTAAGTATCATAGTTAAGTTTTATGTTACATATTGGTGGAGCCAGGTCTGAATGCGATTCTAGGTTCTTAAACAGTGCCCTGCACTGCCACCCAGAGGTCGCTGCCATAACAATGCACACATCAAGCATGCACGCACAGCTCTTCAACTTTTAGACCTTGAGAACTTCGGTCCTCGACCCCTGGGCTGCAGACCAGTTACTGGTCTATGGCCTGTTAGGAACCTGGCTGCACAGCAGGAGGTGAGCAGCGGGCAAGTGAGCAAAGATTCATCTGTATTTATAGCCGCTCCCCATTGCTTGCATCATCACAAAAGCTCCGCCTCTTGTCAGATCAGTGGCAGCATTAGCTTCTCATAAGGGCTTGAATCCTACTGTAAAATGCACACACAAGGGATCTAGGTTGTGTACTCATAAAAATCTAATGCCTGATGATCTGAGGTGGAGCTGAGGCGGGAGCGGCTGGAAATACAGATTATCAATCATTAGCAGAGAGGTCTGGCTGCACAACAAATGTAATGTGCTCGAATCAGCCCGAAACCATGCCCCCCAAGCCCGCCCAGTCCATGGAAAAACTGTCTTCCATGAAATTAGTCCCTGGTGCCAGAAATGTTGAGGACTGCTGATTTAGAACAACTGCCAAAGTCCCATCCCCAGAGAAGAATGACCATATGGCCAAAGGGACTCTTTACTCTCTATTTCTCTTCTAGCCTCAGTAGAAAAAAAAAACAATTCAAACCGTAGCACTTGGTCCAGCTGTTTGCCTGGGGCTTAAGCTGTGCTTCAAGTCCCAGAAATTCTCCAGGCTGCCCCTTGGTGCAGTTCTAACCATGACATATCAAATCAGAATGGAGCACTCTTTAGGAGACCCAGCAGAAACACTGACATAGGCCACAGCTCACCCTTTTTGCACAAGAGTGGGAATCACTGACACCAATTCCTTAATTCTAGTCGCCACAGTGGTGCCATTCTGGGGGAGAGGGAATATGATGGGGATCAGTTTTGTTGGACTGCTGAGGACTGTCGGCACAGGGATGCTGCCAGACGGAGCCACAGAGATGCCAAGGCAGCAAGCAGACAGGGACAGAAAGGGAAGACAGCTTTTCAGGAGTTGAGCCCAGGCCGGGGCAGGTAGAGGGCAAGGAGAAACAAGCCCCAAAGATTTCCTCTCAGCTTTGATCATGACCTCATCCAACCTCTAGACTGTGTGTGTGTCACTAACACAAAACCCGTTGGAAGTTCAGGGAGAAATGAATCCATGGAATCTTGACCCCAAAGACTTTCTGGACACAGCCCTGGAAAAGTCTTAAAGCTAAGGAATGCTATATGTAGATCGCTCTAAGTAAAGCAAGACTGATTCTTATGACTGTCACCAAAGGAGATGCCACAACTCCGGTCTCTGGGCGCCTGCATCTCAGGACCACAGGATCTCAGTTAATCCTCAGAACATCCATGAGGGACAGTACCCCTGCTATACCCATTTTATAGGTGAGAACACTGAGGGTCTGAGAGGTGGTCACCCAGTGGAGTTCACACAGCTAGGAGGTGACAGAACTGGGATTAAAGCCAGACCTCTCTGATCTTTCATCCATACCATGACATACATACATCCCAGGGACGTGACCTGCTGCCACCATCACCAAGTCACCACAGCAGGTGCCTCAAAACACAGACCAGAGCAATTCTCTAATTCATTAAACTCCATTTTTCCAATCCTTGATTTTACAAGAGCAGATTAGAACATCCAGTAGAGGAGAATGGTATCCTGGATTGCTCCAAACCCCAAAAGTTTTTGTTTGTTTGCTTTTTGATATACATTGCATAGGTTGCACTTTATTTGGGAGGGCTGTGGAGCATTGTGTGTGTGTGCGTGTGTGTGTGTGTGTTTAATCAACATATTTAGGTGCTCAATATTGTTTGTCATTGGATAAGGATCTGAGTATACATGTTGGCTGATACAGGAAGTAGATGAGAATATAGGTAGAAAAAGAAAAACAGCACATGAAGAGACCTAGAAAACCCAGCTAAGTACAAACTTTGCCACTCAAATATCCAAAGTCGAGGGACTTTGGATAACAGTTTGGAATAGAGCGGGATTCTGCATGTAGCAGAAGAGAAATTGGAACCACCCAACATCACATTAAAGCAAGTTTCAATGAACTCGTTCCCCTGTTCACTCATCCACACATTTACCAGGAGCCACAGAAGTGGCCAAAACATGTCCTTGTCTTTACAACTGACCCCTATGATGAAGACCTCTAAGTGAATAATTAGAATGCAATACGCCCAGCGCTGTATTCGAAATACGAAGTACTAGTGGAGGGATAAAAAAAAAACAGAAAGGAAAGACATGCAGAAAACATTTCTTCTGGGTTTAAAAGATAAATAAAAGTTCATGTACAGAAAGGCATGCCAAGCCAACAAGGGCAAAAGGTATAGGACAAAAGAGCAAGAGAAGGTCACAGGATGGCAAAAGTTCTGATATATTTGGCAGACTGGGAAATTGTGGAAATGGGAAGGTGCAGCAGGAGGAGACTTCAAAGGTAGGTAGAGGCCAGATACTGAGCCACTAGCCACCAAACACTTCAAATGTGGGTCTTCTTAACTGAGATGTGTTGCAGGTGTTAAAATACATACCACATTTCAAAGAGTCAGTGAGAACAGAGAAACTAAAATATCTCATTAACATTTTTACATTGTTCACCTGTTCAAATGATAATATTTGGTATATACTGAGCTAAATAAAATATTAGGTTATTAAGTGCAAAATGTCCAATTTCCTTAAGTACTAAGTTTCACAGCCGATATCTCTGACATTTTGCCCTGTGGCCCCTCCTAGAACAGTCTCCCCATTCCTCTGGACTTTGGAGGCCAGTGGCCACACACCTCTAGGACACACGCCTAGAACATCCATCCATCCATCCCTTACCTTCACATGGCATTGCAGGTGCACCCCAGGGGCAGATACTTCAGCCAACATGTGGAGAAAGCACAGTGGAGGATGTGGCAGGCTTACACCTGGGCTGGCCATTTATAGCCTCCTGTATTCAAATAAGGGGTTCTGGAATACCTATTCTGATTGGATTGGATTATCCAATCAGAGTTGTACTCTAAGCCTTTCTCATCCAATCAGAATAGTTATTACTGAACACCACATTCCAATGTGGGAGGTCCTAATTGGCCTACCTGTGCCTACATTCGCCATTTTATCATCCCAAGCACGCCAAGCAGGTAATTTGAAGAGGTTCGTTTCAGACTCTGCGGGGTCTTGTGGCTTCCCCTCTGGTTGCTCTGGCTGGGGTCGTGTTCACCGGCGCGACCATGGCATAAATCGGAGCCTTGCAGAGTGACCAGAAGGAAAGGAAGGAGTTAGCTGCCATGCCGGAGGGACCCTCGGTGAGCAGCAGGTAAGGAAGGACCTGGTGAGAGGCCGCTGAACTTTTCGGTGAGGAGGCTTGTGGTACCCAGAATGGGGGAGGTCACAGTGTGTGAGTGGCACCCAGGGTTGAGTGGCACTGTGGCTGGGTTCTGCTGTAGCTTTCCCCGGAGGGGTTTGTGTGACGCCTGGAGCCCGAGGGCCACCATCCATATGTGAGGACACAGCAGAGAGCTGGATCTGGCAAGATGTCCCCAGGCCCTGACCCTGGGTGGCCCCCAGTTCTTGGCTGGCTTCGGCCAAAGCAGGGGGTAGATGTTGCAGAGTGGGTGTAAGGACATCAGGTGAAGCTCAGGCTCTGCACCCCAGGGGCTGCTGTAAGGTGACACCCACCACATCCTCCACTGTGCTTTCTTGCCCTCTGGGCTGAGGTGTCTTCTCCCGGGATGCGCCTGCAATGCCATGTGAAGGTGAGGGATGGATGTTCTAGGGGTATGCCTTAGTGGTGTGCGGCCACTGGCCTTCAAAGTCCAGAGGAACGGAGAGAATGTCTAGGAGGGGCCGCTGGGCAAGGGGAGGAAAGGAGTTCACCGGCCCCACCCTACACAGGCCCTCACAGGCCCCCCAGCCAAGCCCTGCACGGTGCTCCTGTTGTCACCCGCCCCGCTCATGCTGCCAGGCCCTGGGCAGGGGTGGCCTGGTGGGTGGCCACGAAGAGCCTTCTCCCTGAAGATAGCCAGCTCCCAAAGGAGGGGGCGGGGCACGGAGGCACACTACCATCCACAGCCCGGCAGCCTCGCACAGGGAAGCCTTCACCCTGTGGAGCCAGCAGGGTAGGAGGAGGGCTGGGGCTGGCCCAGCCAACCTGAAGGTGATTACCAAGTGAAGGCGTTGGGAGTGCACCTGCCTCTGTGTGACCCGCTGGACCCTGCCACGGGTGCTGCGGTCCCAGGTGCTCTGGTTCAAGGCAGAGGCCTGCCAGGCTCTCACCCACCGCTGCTCGTGGGTTCCCATGGGCCTGGCACTCTGGCCCAGCCCTCTGCTCCATGCAGCTAGGGATAAGGAAGATCCCAAGCCTCCTGCCTGAGCCCTCGTAGGAGGCTCCAGGCCTGTGGGTGGAAGAGCAGGAGGCAGCTGCTAAAATTATCTGATCTTTTAAAATGTGGTTTTCTTTTTGCTGTACTTTGAAAAGTGTTTTTTTCCTTCAATTTAAAATTGGTATGATTTTAGGGGGGTGGGGGGCATTGGCAATATACATAACTATAATATTTGTACCCCCATAATATGCTGAAATTAAAAAAAAGAAAGAAAAAAATAAATAAATAAAATTGGTATGATTTTAAAAACTTTATTCCTATGTTTTCATGCTTTTTGGTTCTATTTTGAACCAAAATATTGTCTTCTAACTTATATTTTCAGGATGTTCATAGCTAGCATAAGTAAATACTATTGACATTTTTATCTTGATTTCGTACTCTGAAAAACTGCTAAACTTATTTATTATGTGAGGCAAGTTTTTAGTGATATCCTCAGGATTTTTTACATATGAAGTTGTGTTGTGGTCATCAAATGGCAATTTTCCTATTTCAATAGCCATCTAGAGTCCTTTTCTTCGTACTTCCTTGCATGATGTTTTTAGCAGAATCCTCCAGTGTGGTGTTGACTGGGAGTACTAAAAGTGAATGTCTGTATCTTGTTCCAATTTTAGGGGGAAAACATTCTTTCCAGTAAGTCTGTTGTTTACTATAGGTGTTCTATAGGTACTACAGATGCTCTTTATCAGGGTGTGGAAATTCACTTCAAGTCCTAGTTTGTTTAAGATTTGAATCATAGGATGGATTTAGTGAAATGCTCTTTTCTGTGTCAGTGAGATTGTTACATCTTTAGCTTCCTTAATTTTAGAGACATGATATGTTAAGTTGTTTTAAACAGCTTTGAGATCTAACTGATACACAAAAACCCCTGCATGTTTACTGTGTTCAATTTCATGCAATTGGATATATCACTGGTAATACATCACCACAATCCAAATAATACATTTATTCCTGTTAAGTCCACATACCACAACACACACAGGCATATTCATGAAATGAGGATACTTTTGAAAGTATGGGTGTAAATGATGGATACATTAGTCATTTTCTTGATGCTACACAAACTATATATTTGTGACACAGTCTCACTTGATCAAGGTATATAATCCTTTCTGTGTGTCGGATTCTGTTTACTGGTGTTATGTAAAGGATTTCTTTGTCTATACTCAAGAGGAATGTTCTATAGTTTTGTTTTACTGTTATGCTTCTGGGTGGTTCTTATAGTAGGTATGGTCTAGTAGATTGAATTGGGATGGGAATGCAATACAGCACATATAGTATATTATGCATTTTTCCAAAGTATTTATCACATGTCTTTAATGTAATAGTTTTAAATGTATAGCACAAAGATTCATCGAAAAGGATAAGTTGGAATATTTACAGTTATCTCAGGTAACATCAAAACTATCAGGAAATCGATTGGGTATGGAAGAAACATACTACCACAACAAATGCTAACTGAACTTATTAGCAAGATGGATTAGTTAGACACATAGACACAAAAACAGCAATTTTTGCAGTAACCAGCTTATACACATTATTTTCAATGACTAGAAAAAAGTTCTTAAGAATTGCATGGTTTTTAGGCTCTAAAAGTGTCAATAACAGCTTGAAAGCAGAAATCCTATGGGTTGTATTTTCTTTTAATTGTGAAATAAGGCCGTTAAATATGAAATGTCTGATTTTGAATTGAAAGTGCACTTTATTATATCTCAAACCAGAAGCAAGCAGCACAGTTAATCAAAGTATGTGCCCAAACTATCAACAACTTTGCCATCTTAGCAGGGAGCTTGTTTATGTCAGCAGCAAAGGAGCCTGGAGAGCGAGTGGCAGTTAAGTTACGAAAGGTGTTTTCCACAGCGTGTTGACAATGGAATGTTTTTCCTTGCAAGTAGTGGTCCAAAGCTTGGAAGAAGTGGTAGCCAGTTGGTGCAAGTTCTGGTGAATATGCTGGGTGAAAGAGAGTTTCCAAGTCCAGCCTCTGTGGTTTGAACAGCATTGGTTGTGTGACATGTGGTTGAGCATTATCTTGCAAGAGGATTGGCCTGTGTCTCTGGACCAATCTTGGCCGTTTAATCACAGCATCCTCATCATTTCATCCAATTGGTTGCAGCAGACATCTGCTGTAATCGATTGATTGGGTTTCATGAAGCTGTTGTAGATAATACCAGTGCTGGACCACCAAACAGACACCATTAGTTTTTTTTGATGAATATTCAGTTTCGGGCTTTTGTTTTGGCACTTCATCTTTATTCAACTATTGTGCCAAAAGCTTGTGATTGTCAAAAAGAATCAATTTTTCATCACACGTCACAATATGGTGTAGAAATGCTTCCCCTTTATATCGTGACAGCAAAGAAAGGCAAGCTGGGTGGGAGGCGGATGCCCAGCAGGCAGCTGCCATCCTGGCCCACGTGCCAGCACTTTGTGCTGTTAGCGCTCTTGTGGCGGCTGGCTTTCTGCATTTCCAAATCATCACCAGTTACCTACCCCTAACGGGTATCAACCGATCATAATGACAGTGGTCTCAGTCCACGAAATCACACCTTTTCCTTCCCCATATCTAATTTACCATATTATGGCTGTAAAATGCTTGAACAACCATGTGATTTTCTATCATGCTTTTTCCCCACCCATGCTAGGACATTTTCCATTTTGCCATAGAATTATTTTTAATGCCGAATAGCATTCTTAGCAGGAGGTTGCCCTTTAAGCATTTCACTTATATTGGGCATTGAGAGTGTTTTCAGATGTTCCTTTCAGTGTTATATATATATAAATAAATGTTTTTATATAGAGAAAGTTGGGATTCTTTTAACTTCTTTCTTAGGATAGATTCCCAGTTTTACTGGGTCACAGCATATGGATGTTTTTAAGGCTTTGGATACATGGGGTCCGTATTGCTTCCCAACAAAACAGCATTACGCACAGGTATTATTTTGTGATGCCTGGAGAATGATCAGAGTAGTTTTTATCACATACTGTTACCCTTACACTTAAGAATTCTCCAGGTAATGCCATTCATATGTCTGACGTCTAGAGCAAGTAAAAAAAAAAATCTGTGCACATGTCCACACAGCCCTTCTATAGTGTAGTTGATAGTCTCATGTAAGAAACACCAACCCGAGTAAAAAAGAAACAAAAACACCAGTGCAATTCCCAGTCTCAGTGTAGGGATATGGCTTCAGGACAGAACTGTCTTCTTTTGGATGCTAACTTGTACTGTAGCCCTTGTCATCTCACTTAGTAGCTACACCCTGAACAAAACTACATTTTCCTGGGGTTCATTTTTTGCACACAGCTTTAAGTGCTGGTGCTCCAGCTGGAAGAGCAGGAGGTGGGCTGTGAAATGTCCATGAAGCCCTCACTTTCTGAAAGTCAGTGTTACCTGTCAGCAGGGGGCCGTGTACCAGGCAGCTGCTTGGCTTTCAAGGGTGAATTTGGTGCTTGCTAGAGTCTTTGCCACAGTGTAAGACCACTGGCGGGTGGGGCGGTGGCCGGGGCACTGTCCTTGGTGCTGACTCGTCCCTGTTCTTCCCTCCAGCCTCCGGCTTGTTCTTGCACTGTGATCCCATTGTCGACCTCATCCACGGCGTTCAGATCATCTCCACCACCCCCGAGCTCTACCTCGAAGGCTCACCCTTGGAGCTGAAGATCCAGGTTCTAGACTCTGAAGGTGAGGATGTCCCTGCCTGTTTGTCCCCTGCACCTGCTTCTAGGCTGTCACCCCCACCATGACCAGGGCCTCTTTCTGTTCCTGTCTGGTCTTGCATCCAGCCCTGCTGTTCCCACATAGGGCTGTCAGGAGGGTGAACTTGGTGCTGGGGGGGAAGTCAGAGAGGCAGAACTCGTCTCCGAGGGGGACCCCATGCCCCTGGTGGCATTGAGCCCCAGCCAGTTGTCATGCCAAGAGCTGCAGCAGACCGTGGAGGCAGACTCTGCCTGAGCACAGTGTGGGTCCTTGGTAAAGCATGTCTTTGGGCAGCCAGCATGGGAAGCTGGGAGAGGGTTAGGGTTAGGGTTAAAGGTAAGGGAGAGGCTGGGAGAGGCTGGCTGGGGGGCTGCTCCCTGTTTGGGCCCTCAGGGCTGGTTTTGGCTTCCTGGTCCAGACTCAGAGGGTGTGTATGTGGACTGTGACAGGTACATCTGTGCTGCAGGCTCAGTGCACTCTCTTCACATCTTCAGAGTTGAATGACTGGAGTCAAATAGTGGCTTGTTATGGGCTGGGATTCTTCTCGATGGTCTCTTGTATGAAGTAAGGGAAATTTTGTAGGTTAAGATTCTTGTTGAAGAAAGTAACAGGCAAAAGATGTCTTTCCCATGATGATATTCCCAAACTCCAACTCCAAACCAAGTCTCACCTTATCTTTGAGACTTTTTTGACTACTGTAGCTCCCTTCCTTTCTTTTTAAAAATATGTTCTAGATCAGGGTCTCTTAGCCTAGGTAGTATTGACTGACATTCGGGGCTGGGTAATTCTTTGTGGTAGGGGCTATCCAGTGCATTATAGGATGTTCAGCAGCATCCCTGGCCTATACCTACCAGATGATAGCAGTCACAGGGGCAAGCCATGGCAATCAAAAATGTCCCCAGATGTGGCCACATGTCCCAGGAAGCAGGGCGGCAAGCAACTGTTTTGGGGCGTCTGTGAGACTCTTCCTTTCTCTACTGATTTGTTCATCAGATGAGCTCTCTGAGCTCTGACACTGCTTTCTGCTCTGTGATTTTGAGAGGGTGATGCTTGCCTTCAGGACTGCAGGGATTTGGTGAGAAATATGTAAAGTGCTAAGCACTATGTGGGTGCTCAGTAAACAAGAGAGTGTTTTTCTGGGCACTTTCTATGGGCATTGTCCAGGCACCAGGGATGCTACAGGGGAAGGGAGTGCTTGACAGGTGCCTCTAGGATTTCAGACTGTGGGGGAGGCTCACATGTAAGTAAATGCTCATCTGAGTGGGAGCTGCCTATAATCCACATGTGGGGGGACCATAGCCCTGGGGGGAGCCAACCCAGGGGATGCTGGAGGTGGGGTGTAGAGTACAGAGGTCAGGAGACATTTCTCAGAAGACATGATGTTGCAGCTGAGTCTTGAGGAATGTGGAGTTTGCCAGGCAGAATGTTCTATCCTTGAGGAGACTACAGCATGGAGAGGGCAGGGGGCACGCAGGATATAAAGGTTCCTGTGTGGGACTTGCCCTTTGTCTCAGAGCAGAGGGCAGTGGAAGAAGGGGTTTGTGCAGGGAGGTGCAGGGAGCTCATCTGCAGGACTTTGGGGTGATCACTAGCTGCTCTTGGGAACAAAAAGACCAACGTTTGAGTGCACACTGTTGCCAGACACTCCTGAGCACTCTATACGCCCTAACTCATTTCACATTATGGTGACTGGACAACTTAGGGGCAGGGAGTGGATACATCCACACACTGGCATGAACATGCTCACACAGACACAGACACACCCACACACACAGACACACACACAGAAAAGATGTGTAGTTAATACATAGCAGAGCCAGACTCTGAACTCCAGCCTGGCCAAAGGTTGGCAAACTTCTGGGAAGGGGTGGACAGTAAATATTTTAGGCTTTACTTGCCATGTGGTTTCTATCACAACTATTCAGCTCTGTCATTGTTACACTAAAGCAACCATAGGTGATATTAAATGAATGGGCGTGGCCATGTTCCAATAAAACTTTTATTGATAAAAACAAGCAGTAGGTCACATTTGGCCCAGAGGCTGTACTTTGCCAACTTCTGCTCTTGACTACTTTGTTCTATTTCCTGCCTTCACTTTAAAAAAGAAGGTGGTGTTTATTTTTATAAAGATTTATATAACATGAAATTCACCTATTTAAAAGTATATTATTTAGTATTTTTTCGGTATAATCACAAAGTTGTGCAACCATCACCACTACCTAATTTTAGTAGTAATGTTTCACAATGCTTGTTTCACAGAAAGAAGCCCCATACCGATTAGTGTTTGCTCCCCATTCTCTCCTTTCAACCACCTGACAACCACCAGTCTGTTTTCTATCTTTTTGCATCTGCCTATTCTGGACACTTTATATAAGCAGAAACGTACAATTCACACTGCCACACATATGTATTAGGTTGGTGCAGAAGTAATTGTGGTTTTGGACCATGAATTTTAAATCTTTTTAACTAGTCTCAGACACATCTTTAGTGATCCAAATATGGATCGTTACACTCAACACATTTATGCCAAAAAGAAATAAGTTTGTTTATTTCTGTAGCATAAAAATTCGTGCTTCAGGATTCCATGAACTCTTCGAAAGCATTTTCTGCATCTTGCTTGATCTGGAAGCATTTTCCCTGCACAAGGTAGTCAAGATGCTTGAAGAAGTGGTAGGTGGTTGGCGAGAGGTCAGGTGAATACGGTGGATGAGGCAAAACTTTGTACCCCAATTCCTTCAACTTTTGAAGTGTTGGTTGTGTGACCTGTAGTTGGGTGTTGTCATAGAGAAGAATTGAGCCCTTTCTGTTGATCAGTGCCGGCTGCCAGTGTTGCAGTTTTCAGTGCATCTCATTAATTTGCTGAGCATAATTCTCAGATGTGATGGTTTCACTGGGATTAAGAAAGCTATAGTGGATCAGACCAGCAGCAGACCACCAAACAGGGACCGTGACCTTTTTGTGGTGCAAGTTTGGCTTTGGGAAGTGCTTTAAAGCTTCTTCTCAGCCCAACCACTGAGCTGGTCATCACCCGTTGTATAAAATCCACTTTTCGTCACATGTCACAATCTAAGAAATGGTTCGTCTTTGTTGCATACGAGAAGGTGACACTTCAAAACAACAATGTTTTTGATTTTCGGTCAGCTCGTGAGGCACCCACTTACCAAGCTTTTTCACCTTTCTGACTTGCATCAAATGCCGAATGGCCGTAGAATGGTCGACCCTGAGTTCTTTAGCAACTTCTTGTGTAGTTGTAAGAGGATCAGCTTCAATGACTGCTCTCAATTGGTCCTTGTCAACTTCTGATGGCCAACCACTGCGGCTCCTCATCGTCAAGGCCCTCGTCTCTTTTGCAAAACTTCTTGAACTACCACTGCACTGTACATTCGTTAGAAGTTCCTGGGCCAAATGCATTGTTGATATTGTAAGTTGTCTCTGCTGCTTTACAACCCATTTTGAACTCGGATAAGAAAATCGCTTGAATTTGCTTTTTGTCTAACAACATTCTATAATCTAAAATAAATATGAAATAAACAGCAAGTACTAAGTCATTAGCAAGAAATGCGCATTAACATGATGTATAGCATAACCACATTTAAGAATGTATTCTGATATCAAATAGGAAATTTCAACAATGCTAAAACTGCAATTACTTTTGCACCAACCTGATATATACAGTCCTGTGACTGGCTTCTTTCACTGAGCATAGTGTCTTCAGAGTTCGTCCACATTGATTCTGAAAATGCCTCTGCTCCACTTGGCCAAAGCCAGGGAGTGTCATCCTTTCTTCTATCCCTGTGCTGTCTCGATGACAGTCAGGCCGTCTGAGCCATGCTGAATCCTGCCAGCTGGCTTATTTGCTGTCTTTCTCCTTAATTAAGAATTCAGGTATTCGCATGCAGGGTGTTTCTAGACTACCCAACAACATCATCTACATGGTTGAACCTGGATACCTAGGTGAGTATGGGCATTCTGGGCCTTCCTGGATGCTGCTCATTTGTGACTACAAGAAAGAAAGAAAAGCAATAGCTCTGCAGAAAATGCTTCACTCTGGTCAGCTCTGCCTGGGGCTGGCAGCACTCAGCCCCACTCTTGCCTGGGCCCCTCCTCAGCCCTCCCCTGGTCAGTGCAGATACAAGCGGAATGGAGCTAGACCCAAGCAAGGCAGGTGGAAGGCTCGGCAGGGAGAGGAAAAGGACAGAGCAGAGAACCCCAGGAGGGTTCATCTTCTCCTTGTGTTTACATTAATTCCAGGGCTTTGCCCAGACCCGATCATTGCTAGGTTAGGTCAGGTCAGGGGCCCAATGGTCAGCTCAGTTATAGAGGGGCCCTAAGGTGACATGACCTTTGGCAGTTGCCTTGGCAGGGAGGTGGGGGAGGCATTTGGCTGAGGGAGGAAGGGAGGAATCTGAGAAATGATATTTAAGGCAGGCATTTTCTCAGAGGGACCTGCTTTTGTGGGAAGGTGTCCTGGCAGAGGGAACAGCTTGGGCAGTGGTGTGGAGGTGAGAAAGCACAGGGCTTCATGGGAGATAGCAAGAAAGTGCAGTGGGAAGAGGGCAGAGGCCTGGGAGGGCAGGGCTGGCTCATAGTAAGGGCCTCTGTGCCAGGCTTCGTTCTGAACGTAGACCCGCTGTGGATTCAGATTGTAGACCTACTGTGGTTCAAAGCGTAGATCTGTGGATTCAGAGCAGACTTACAGAGGACAACGTTGAGTTTGAGTGAGCCCTCCAGCAGCCAGAGTAGTATCCTGGTATGTTCAAGGTCAGTGCCAGGGAAATCAGCTCAGTACTCAGGCAGCCAGTCCTTCTCCAGGGAGGAAACCAGGTGAATAGTTGTGGGGTCCCTGTGCTGCTGGTGCTTGGTGCCATCCTCTTCCTCAGCCACGCTGCCCCTGAGTCTACAGACTCCCCCACTTATCTGTTTTAGGGTTCACAGTCCACCCTGGTGACAGATGGGTGCTCGAGACTGGCTGCGTGTATGAAATCATCATCGAAGTCTTTGACAAATCTAGCAACAAGGTCTACCTGTCAGACATGAGTGCTCGCTCAGTCCTGGTGGGGCCACAATGTGGGGTTGTCTTTTGAGGCAGCTGCTCCAAGAGCATTCGCCAAAGCAGCAGGGGCCCCTGTGCAAGCAGACTGAGGAGGGGCTGTCTGCTTCCTAGTGGTGCTCCTAGGTCTATGGGAGACACTGTCGTGGGGCCTCTGGGGCATCTCCAGAGCCTGTGGGTCTGCACACTGGGCCCCCAGCAGACTCCTTGCAGGGTTGTGGGAAGAGGGCATCAAGGCAGTGGGGATGGGTGGTGGCTTCTGGTTGCCTTCCTGTCCCCTTCCCATGGAGCTGGGATCTCACAGGCTGAGAATCCATTCTCCTCCCGCTCTGCAGGGGATTGAGGAGCAGTTCCTGGCCTTCTCCCTGCTGGCCCCAGGAATACCTATAACCCTCTCAGAAGTGACTGTGTGACTGAGGACAACCTCATTTAGCTTTCTGGTTCTGGAAATGGATGTCAGACAAACAGGGAGAGTAGGAAGATTCCACTTTTCTGTCCCATATGAGAAATTCCCTGGATTGTCAGAAGGTCCGGGACCATGCTGGTGGCGTTGGAGGTTTTGGGAGGAGATGGCAAGGTTCTCCTTTGGCTTCTTTGCAGAAATAACTGATTTTATCATGTCACGAAACAAAGGCTGGGATAATCACCATGTGTTTTTTCTGAAGTTAGCTGCAAGGGACTTGATGTCCTTTCTTTCATATTTGATAGTTTTCTTGTTGAGACCTGAGGGCCTAGGGCAGCTGACAGTAGGCTTGAAGCTGCCTTGAGCACCACACGGGAAGCTGAAGCAGGAGTGCAGGTCCCAGGGCCACGTGGGGAGGAAGGGTGCCCTGGGAGGGGTCCCAGGCCAGAGTGGGCAGAGCTCCATTCCAGGGCTTCATCCAGCCTGCTGCCTGCTTTTGTTCTTGGCTGCCTGCCCTGGCTTCTGTTCTTGCGTCCTATGGCTTCTCGCCCGCATTGTGATTTTCTGGAGTCACCCAGAAGCACCTCTCTCCCATCCTGCTTCACCTTCCAGAACATCCAAATTGAAGTGGTGCTTCCTCCTGAGTTCTTTGAGGTACTCTCGTCTTCCCAGAATGGGTCGTA
>VBSM01003159.1:0-25384 GCA_008086735.1 Cheirogaleus medius | reverse complement strand
ACATGTCCCTTAGCAGGGTGGCTTCCTGATTGGACAAATGATAGAGAAAGATGAGTGTGGGTCTCTTTTAATTTTTTTTCTGAATGGATAGCAGTTGAGATCAAGGTAATTGACAGGGAACAAACCCAAAATGACAGGAGCTTAACCAGTAGAGTAATTTATCTGTCACACATGAGATTTCATACAGGGGTAGTCTGGCTGGTCTATATTCATAAGGGATCCATGCTTCTGTCTTTACACATCATTTTATTACGTGGCTTGCATCCTCTAGGTCCTCTCCCACCCTCTAATAGTCCAAAATAGTTGCTGCAGTTCCAGCAATCACATCCGCCTTCCACATAGCCTTAAGGGAAAAGTGCTCACCTGTAAGCTGACCTAATTTCCTTTATTAGCCTTATCAGAAGTTTAAAAGAATAATTTCCACATACATGTCATTGATCAGAAGTTTGCCCATTAGCTACACTAGCTGCAAGAGAAACTGGGAAATATTTTCTCTGTGCGGTTTCCCACCCTATAAAAAACAGCATTTCTTTGCCTAGGGAATGGGAGTGTGAGAACTTGGAGCCAGCTGAAAGTCATTGCTACATGTATTTGCTAGTCCATGCATCAGTTCCCTCTACAGACAGTCGTGGACACTGTTGGTGGCAGGCCCAGGCTGGGGAGACAGGATCTAGGGAGAAGTCCCACCCTCTGCCCTGGGAGGCTGCCAGCCTGTGGAGAAGGCAGGCTCTCGGACAGCTGCAGTGAGCACAGTAGTAGAGGTAATGAGTCCTGGGGGGCAGGTGGAGGAAGAGCGAAGTAGTAACAGGAGAGCCCGGGGCAGGGCACCTGACTGGTGGGGCACTCGAAGCCCTGCACTGCACCTGCTCCAGGGGGACAGCTGAGCCCATGGAGGTTCACTGGTCAGAGCCATGAGGTTTTCAAGTGATGATGTAGGACTCGGGTGCTCTCCAGCAGCAGAGCAGCCGGTGCAGTCAGGGCGGCGCTAGTGTCAGCTCAGCAGGCCAGGCCCCTGCAGCTGGCGTGGGAGTGAACGGGCACGTCTTGGAAGGCACCTGATACAAGCACTCAGGAGAGAGACCGTCTTCAGAGCCTGCAGGTGCTGCTCTGCCCTCTCCGAGCCAGACTTACACCCGACCCCCTCCATCCGCTTGGCCATGGGGCACTTGTGCTTGCGGGATAACTACTTGCCGCCACAGTCAACAACCCATGTGTGTGCTGCAGATGTTTGGCATGCCTCGTCCCACCTGTGGGTCACTCTGGGAGTCCGTAAGCACATGAGTCTGGCGGCTCCGGACACCAGCTCCTTCCATACCCCTGTGAGGTGGGAGAGTCGCCTTGTGCTAGGATGGGCAAGCAGAGGCCCAGGGAGGGAAGGAACTACTCAAAGGAGATTCTGGATGGGAGATGCACGAAGTGGTCCAAACCCTGAAAGCCACCACTGCGCCATTCTCTCTCATGCCCTGAGCAGACAATGCCCTTGGAACGAAGGCCGAATCGAGCCTCATTGTTTCCGGGGTCTGTCCCTTCCCTCTCTGACCACAGGGCATGGAGGCAGGGCAGGGAGGGCAGCAAAGCAGAGCCTGAGCACGTCTGATCCCATAGCCTGGGCTGCACCCCAGCCCCACCTCTTACCGCCCAGGCAAGTTAGGAACATCTGCAAGCCTCACTTTTCCCAGCTGAGATATGGGAAGCACAATAGAAACCACCTGCTAGGACACTGTTTTTTGTTTGTTTATAGAAAACCCATTTTACTTATTAATATTTCTACTTTGTTTTTTTTTCCCTTTTATTTCATCATATTATGGGGGTACAAATATTGTTAGGGTTACATATATTGCCCCTGCCACCCCTACCCCCCGCAATGTGCCAGAGCTTCAGGCGTGTAGGACACTGTTTTTAATACTGGTCACATGAGGTCACTTTAGAGACTGGCTCATCCTAATTAACACTCAGGTAGGGTAACAGGGTGGTCAGCCCCTCAAAGAGCTGCCAGATGGCTCTTCCTAAGACACAGACCCAATCATGTCCCCTCTGCATTGAACAACTCTGTTGCTGCAGCCCTCCTCCGGCACACCATGCCCTGTCGTCTCCAGGCCCTCACAGAGGCTGCTCTGCTGTCCCTATTCACACCATAGGGCTCGATGCTCCTGCCTCCAGGTGGCCTCTGTGTCTTCTCTCACCCAGCGCCAGCCTGCGGCGCACAGGGCTCATCCTCTGGTCCCCACTTCACTTGGTGCCCATCATACTACAAGGACACTAATCACCTGGGTGTCTGTTTCCCTGCTCAGCCTGTGGACCCATTAAGGGAAGGGGTGTCTGTTTCCTTCTCTATCTGCGGTGTGATCTGAACCATAAGGGAAAGGGAAAACCATACAAGAAAAGAAAAATATTCCACAAACAAAACAAAACTGACATGTTGCTGCATCCTTAGATGGTGGAAGGGACAAGCTAGCTCTCTGGGGTCTCTTAGTAAAAGGGCACTAATCCCAGTCATGAAGGTTCTACCCTTATGACCTAATCACCCGTAAAAGACCTCACCTCTCAATACCATCACCTTGGGGGTTAGGATGTCAACATATGAATTGTGGACGGACACAAATATTCAAATTACGGCTGTCCATGAGGAGGTGGGTCCTCACTCGTCACTGAATCTGCTGGCACCCTGACCTTGGACTCCACAGCTCCAGCACTGTGAGAAAAACTTCTGTGGTTCACAAGCCACCACCTGGCCTATGGTATTGTGCTATGGCAGCCCGAACAGAGAACACCTTTCACACGAGCACTCTGTCCTTTTGACTTTTGACTTTGTTTCTCCGCATGAACACTTTTCTGAATTGGATAAGGCTATGGCCTGTCTCTGGGAGTCCCTCCCTGCACACTTGTGCTCACGTGCACACACACAAACAATGCCCAGCGCCTGGGGTGCCCCATGAAATGCACCCCCAGACTCTACCTTTCCCCACACCCAGGTGTCCTGCCCTTTCCCTGCAGGTGCGCTGCCGGGCATGCTCAGCGCCTGCAGCCTGCTCCTCTCAGGAGCTCCCTCCTCGAGACAGTGGCACAGCCACTTCTGTGGTCACTCAGGCCTCACCTGTAGCGTCGCCTCCTCAGCGGGCCTCCCCTGCGACCTTGTCTGAAGCAGGCCTCCCCTCACCTGTCACTGCTCAACTCTCCTCCTCACCACCTGCCACCACTTTATGTTCATTTGTGCATCTACTTCTCTGTCCCCACAACCAGAATGCAGCTGTCCCTTGCTGGCTGTGTGAACTTAAGCAAGTTGAAGTCTGCCAGGCTCAGTCTCCCCATCCTGTGAAATGGATAATCACTGACTCTCACCTCATACGAGTTGCTGTGATTCAAGGGGCAAAAATAGAAGTCCTGAACACATGTAGTGCATGCTCCATCAAAGGCCCTGCTGTTATGAACTGTCCTTATTAATGATATTAACTGTCATTTATAGACAGAAAGCAAGAATCCCAGCAAAGCAGGGCCATTTAACCACCTTTGCCCAGTTGGTGGGCCTGGGTCTGCTCTGGCCCCAAATCTCCTGCTCTTACCCACATCTCTTGTTCACAACCAGCGAAACTATGCTGTGGGCAAAGCAGGCCACTGCGCGTCTTGCCAAAGACTTTCTGTGGCCAGCCCGGAGGGAAAGAGTCGTAAGCAGGAGCTGCGTGTCCGATAATTAACACCTGGAGGACTGCGGTTCCCACCTCCCTGTTTCATTCCCTTCCCTCTTAGGCACAGAAGTGTCCCAGAAGCCTGTGCCAAGGAGATGGGTTAGTATAAGCAATGCTACTGGAGGACACTCAGGAACTGTGAAGGCCCCACAGTGGGTGTCAAACCCAAATGTCCCCACAGGCAAAGCTGAAGAGGGGAGGGCCTCAGACAAGCCACCTCCTCTCCGGATGTGGCATCCTGGTAGCAAAACAGCAGACTGGGCCTGACCCCCGAGAACCCCAGTGTCGGCAGCTGGTGTTTGAAAGGCACAGAACCCACATGCCTCTTCACAGCGACACCCACACTCAGTCTAGATGACACGGCAGAGCCAGAGGACCTGGGCACTTGGAGTTGAGGGCCCCACTCAAACCTGCTTGGCCCAGAACCTCCAGGTCAAAGTGTACAGTCTACACAGACACCCATGGAATGAAGGAGCCCAGAAAGGAGCTTTGCAAATGCAGCAGCTCTGGGCAGCTCAGGTGTCGTAACTTGCATTCCCATGAAAGCACCAGGTGGCCTTCCTGGGGGTGCTGAGGTGCCTGGGGTGGAGGGGGATGCGGACTTGGAAAGGTGAGGGCAGAGGGAAGGACAGCAGCCGGCCTGGATGGGGGGTCGGGGTGGGGGTTCCCAACCTGGCACTGTTGGCACTTGGAGCCAGATAGTTACTGGGGGTCCATCCTATGTATCGTAGGGTGGTCAGCAGTGTCACTGCCCTCTACCCACGAGGTGACAGCCAGAAATGCCTCCCAATGTTACTGAAGGACCTGCCTCTGGTTATGCTAAAAAATATTCAATTGGAAGATATAATTAGTGCTAGGGAAAGCCCCTTTAAAATGACAAGAAAAACCTGAACACCCACTGCACTCCAGTCTGGGCAACACAGCAGCCAGACCCCATGACAGCCATTAAAATAGAAAAATAAATGATAAATACCTGAGGTGATGCATAGCCCAATACCCTGATTTGATTAATTCACATTTTAGGCCTCTATCAAAACATCACATGTACCCTATACAGCTATTATGTATTCATAATTAAAAATTTTAAAAACAGGCCGGGCGCAGTGGCTCACGCCTGTAATCCTAGCACTCTGGGAGGCCAAGGCGGGCGGATCGCTCGAGGTCAGGAGTTCAAAACTAGCCTCAGCAAGAGCGAGATCCCGTCTCTACTAAAAAAATAGAAAGAAATTAATTGGCCAACTAAAAATATATAGAAAAAATTAGCCGGGCATGGTGGTGCGTGTCTGTAGTCCCAGCTACTCAGGAGGCTGAGGCAGTAGGATTGCTTGAGCCCAGGAGTTTGAGGTTGCTGTGAGCTAAGCTGATGCCATGGCACTCTAGCCAAGGCAACAAAGTAAGACTCTGCCTCAAAAAAAAAAAAAAATTTTTAAAAACAGCAATACAATTAACAAGCAAATGTAACTCTTATATGAAAAAGAATAAAGAATAACAAAAACAGTCCTGAAAAAACACAGAAGTCCACTGTGACAATTTGTAAGATACTCCATGTTTTTGGCTAGCTAGCGTAGTCAGTTCGGCCTCCCCCACTGCGAAGCCTCCTGGACTCCGGAGAGGCCAGTGCCCCTGCCCCTGTAGAGACAGGATCCCTGCTCTGGCAAAGCCCCGCCCTCTGCCCTGGGGCTGGCCCTGGTGACAAAGTATCTCCCTCTTCCCCCTGGGAAGCTGGGGACATTCCAGACCCAGCTGGAGACCCTGTGCAATGTGTATGTTTGTGTGATCATGCTTCTCTTACTGAGAGTTTGTTGAGCTTCCTAGATGTGTAGGTTATTGTTTTCAATAAACTTGGGAAGACTTCATATGTGATTTCTTTAAATATTATTTTTTCTCCCCCTCTCTCTCCTCTGCTCTGATCTCTTCCCAAAGGAATTTCTCTACCATTACACATTTGAGCATTCAAATAGCATCCTATACTTCTCTGAGGTTCTGCTCATTTTTCTTCATTGTTTCTTCCTCTCTGTTCCTTGGCACAGATAATTTCTATTGCTCTATCTTAAAATTTACTACTTCTTTCTTCCGCCAGTTCAAATCTACTGAACCTCTCCAGTATTTTTTTTTAATTTTAGGTATTGTACTTTACAATTCCAGAATTTCCATTTTGAAAAAAAATCTTCCTCTTTTTTGATATTCTTTATTGGATATGACATTTTCATCATATCTTTTGTCACTTCTTCAACCAAGGTTTCTTTTAGTTTTGTGAACATACTGATAATGGCACTTTGCTGTCTTTTTCTATTAAAACCAATAACTGGCTCTGTCACATGCAGTTTCTGTTGCCTGCTTTTATCCCAGGCTATGAATCTTACTTTCCCGTTTGTATGCATGCTTCCTAATTTTTTTGTTGGAAACTGAACATTTTAGATAATATAGCAACTTTGTAGCAACTCTGAGTACTACCTCAATCCCAGGAGGCTTCTTATTGTTATTTCATTGCTCATTTGTTTAGTGACAGGCTGAATAGTTTTAGTGCCATCTACTTCCCCCTACTCCCAACAATGTTAAGTCTCTGATATTGCTCTTCAAGAGCACACAACTTTGAGTGTGCCTATGGTCACTTTGAGTGATAGTGGAACAGGTTGGGCTCTTTTCCTCTTTTTTTTTCTGAATTCATCTATCTGTTAATCTCCCCTAATTGCCAGAAGATTGCTTTATTGTTTACAGCAATGTTTTGGGACATAAATTCCTCTACAAATTAACCTTATCAAATTGTGTCTCTTTGGGTGGAACAGTTTCTGATGGAGGTCAGTGCTTAATATTCGTTCTTACCCAAAAAGGACCCTCCCAGTCATATTATTTCTGAGTTCTCCCCTGCAAACTGGCTGACCTGCAATCTAGGTTGTGTCTTCATTAGATTCATGAATCTTCTCCCAATTCTTTTCACAACAATCTCCCTTGTTTTTGACATGGCTCTCAGGATTAAATTTATTCACACTCTGTTGTAAATTAAGTCAATTTTTTTTTTTTTTTGGTAAGAGATAAAGAGCTGTTTTATGGCCTGCTTCTCCATCAAGGCAGTATCTCTGAGCCAGGGCTTTGGAGCTGGGCTTGGGGACCATGACAAGCTTCTCTCTGAGTGACACCTATATTCTAGGAGCTGAGTGTTTAGTGGAAGTAGAGCAGTAACCTGAGATTCACTTGACATGTCTCTCCTGAAGTGGACCCACCACCCCATGACCTGGGAGAAGAACTACAGGAATACAGCCTTTTCAGTATTTCACACTCAAGGTAGAGGTTCCATTCCACACCTGGGAGTTGGGTGTGTAGTGAGTTCTTAGAATTTTTATGTTGCCTCAGATTCTAATCTGAATATGAGTTTAACTTTCTTATAGCAGAAGCAGGACTTAGTTCCCTTTCAGTTTCCAGTTTCACACCACACTCAAATGGGTCAAGCCAGTAATAAGAACTTAGTGGCATCTCTCCCACCTGGCAGACTGGGCTCCTTGCTTTTCTGCAACTTCCTTTAAATAAACTATTCAAGTATTTGCCTGTGAACTTTTCCTCTTCCTTTATATTTAATATATGCTGCTACTTGACATGTGGTCTTCTCCCTCTCTGCCTGATTCTTCATTCCTGCCTGGCATGACACAAGGATGGAGGACTGCCCTCCAGAATCATCGTGCCCTCCTTCCTAGGATCTGTAAGTAAATTAATCTTTTAACTTGTTTCCCACTGTCATGATGCTTTAAATTTTCACCTTCCTTCTGAAGACCTGAAGGCTACTCTGAGCTAGATTTTCCCCAGAATGCCTGGGAGAATGCAAGTCAAGCTCCCAGAGACAGAGCAATAGTCAAGCGGGCATAAACTGAACCCAGGTCAGACAAGAGCTACAAGGGTATCTGCCAGTATAAACAATTTCCCATGTGAGGGACTTCCTTGTGGTGGATTGGACAACTAGGCACTAGGCCCCTGTCAGATAAAAGAAGTATCCCATGAAAAGCACGCTGTAAACCCCCATATCCGGTTCCCCATTACTTCCTCTTAGGGAAGGGATGCTAGCCACTCTAATACTGAAATCCTGATTTAGCTGGGAGCTCACAAAACAGGCCAGAAGAAGGAAACTCCCACTTCCAGAATACAGTCACCAGAATTTAGCCTCAGCTGCTTTAAAAAGAAGAAATCTTAACATTTGTGACAACATGATAGACCTGGAAGACATTATGCTAAGTGTTATAAGTGTCAGTCACAGAAGGACAAATACTGCATGATTCTGCTTATATAAAAAATTCTAAAATAGTTATGTTTATAGAAGCAAAAAATAGAATGGTGTTTTCCAGGGATTGTAGGAAGGAGAAAAGGAAAGTTGTTGTTCAATGGGTATAAAGTTACAGTTATACAAGATGAAGAATTTCTAGATATCTGCTGGAAAAATTAGAAATATTAGTCTCTGTAGAGACTAATAAAAAGAATCTTGACATGTGCCGTGACAAAAAACAACAATTAATTTGAGTTGGATCGTATAACTAAGTATTGAACCAAAATAAATAAATTTCTAGAAGAAAACAGAATACATTCATTCCTGGAGAGTAGGTAAAGATTTATTAAACAGAAAAAAAAACAAAAACGTGAGCCATAAAGAAAAATAGATGAATAAGATTCCATTAGTTAAAATATTTTAGCACTATTTTGAATAATCTCATTAAAAATAACTTTAGATTTATAGATGTGGACAAAAGTACAGAGTTCCCTTATACCCTCACTTAGTTTCTCCTCACTACAGTGTCTTACGACACCAGGTACAATTGTCAATATTAAGAAATCATAAGTGATTATTATTAAACTTCATACTTTATTCTGATTTCACCATTCTTTCTACTAATTTCCTTTATTTGTTCTGGGATCCAATCCAAGATACCACACTGCATGTAACCTTTGCCAGCTTTTAATTGGGTGTCTTATCTTTTTCTCATTGATTTAAAAAACTATGATTTTTTGTGTGTATTATAACACACACACAAAATAATAAACACACACGTACACAATATAAAAATCGCTTATTCATGCATATACTTCAGAAATGAGTCTTTTTTATGAACACATAACTAAATCTTCTCAGACTCTGTGGTTTATATTATGCACTTTTTTTTTATTAAGACATAGTTGCCAAATCACTTTGTCTTCTTCTAAGAGATAAGACAAATTAGAAGACTCTGGACTACTTTGAAAGCTCAGTAAACATGAACTTCTATAATTCTGCTTTAATATTAATAGCATGTGGTGTCCAGAAAAGACTGTACTATTCAGTAGCCTGGGGGAGTACCCTGAGCAAATCACAATTGCTGCTTTCCATGCCCAGATTAAATCCAGGCAGCTATCCATGTTATTGCCCAGAATGGTGGATTCCTCTGCCCACAACTTACAGGCAGTGACACTAGGAGTACTAGGGAATGTTCTGGTCTCCATCTACCCTCTCTCTATTTTAACATCTCCTTCGTCTTAAAGGCAGCCTTCTTATTTCACCTCTGGCACAGCATGGGTAAAATAGGTATTTTTTTCCTTCATGTAGCTATATTAAATAATCCAGGTTTCTAACATTTCCCTTACTGATGAATTTCAAAAACATGAGGCCTGTTGTGAATCATGGGTGGTCGCTCTTGCTGTTACTATCTGTTGACGCCACATATAAAAGAAAAAGACCTATATGTGGGACATAAGAGCTTCACAACAACTTCAAATCTCTACTTTAGTTTAATTTCCCCTCAAATGTCATGTCCATTAAATTAGCATGGAACAGTGCTAGACTCAATGGTTGTTTTCTAATCTTGGCTTTATTCACTGCTAAAAAAAAAAAAAAGGCAAGTTTATTAGGGTGACAAGTATAATTAAAATACATAATTTAAGTGCCAACTATTTTAATATTGTATCCCTAATATTTATGACAAACCTATGAGATATAAATTATTTTCACATTTAAAATTAGGAAATTGTGGATTAGAAAGTTTGAATATTGTATCAGGGTTATTCAGTGGTAGATGGGACTTAAACTCAGGACTTTCAACTTCCAAAGTTTTTTCCAGAAATCAAACTGTGAAAATTAAATAACTATGATTAAATCCCTACTTTAAAACCTGCAGTGTCTCCCACTTAACCCTGAGGTAAAGTTCAAATTATTTAACATATAATTTAGGGTATTGTTTAATGTGGTCTCTTTGATTTAACCCCTGAGCCTTTCATATATAAACAATTGATTCACAATCTTGGAGGTAGAACTGGACATAGGTTAAATGTCTTGAGCTAATGCCTATTCCTGGTTTTGCATTGTACAATAGTTCTATTGTGTTGTACTGAAGTCTGATGTGTTTCTAGTGTTGCAAAATACTAAAAGTCTAAGCATGTGTCTAATTGCAATTTCCCAAATTCATTTTTTTGTCTTTTATTCTCTTGTCTTTTCCAACTCAGCAGCTTTCACATCTTTTTTCTATCTCGGGATCTCAAAGCACTATAATTGTCTTCTCTCTCCCCTCCTCACACTTCTGGATACAAAAGATCAAATTGTCCCAGACCTCTTGCTGAGGGAAGATCTGTTGAAAAACCGCACTACTTTGCAGCCTCCAGGCAGAACACAGAATAACTCCCTGTCTTTCCTGCCATGGGCCATTTGTTTTACCCCCATATAATAAAAGAGACTCTTGAGCTGGGTGGAGGTGGCTGAGAAGGAAAGGGAAACAACATAGACACAATCTCTAGAGCTGCTGGCCTCACTCCCCACTAGTGTCTCTGTTTCAGGTAGGTGAGGCGTGACTCACGGAGGTAGCCCTGGTGTCTAGCATTGCTGTGAGGACGGCTCCAGGTCCTTCCTCCCTGAAATAACTGTTTCTATTTTCTGAGGAAAAACTCAGATTCCAATGTGGATATTTCCTCAAATGCAGCCAAGCCCCTTGTAGGCTAACTTAAAAGGTTGGGAGAATGAACAGCTCCTCCTTAAAGGTGCGAAGAGGACTTACCTGTGGTTTCTCTCAAGTCTCTGGGAGGCCTTCTGTGCACATGTCAAGTCTTGTGGATGTTAAGGATTGGGGAAAGAACAAAGTGGAGAGTCCACTATAATTAGAAATCTAGGGGGTTAGAACATTTCCTTTTGTTTTAAGAAACTGTGGTTTGGAAATGGGTGATTTGCCTCTGTCATGTGTTATAAACCTCCCTCAAGATTTCTTCCCACAGACTTGATAAAATGCCTTTCTTGTCACCATGGATCAAAGCTATTTTCATCATTGTTCTGGCATTTCCTCTTTATTCTGGTGAGTAAACTGTTCAGTCCTGGGTAAAGCATTTCACATATCTTAGACAACACAGGAAACAACTACTATAATCTAGGAATGGTTTTGTTGGGTTTGTATCCTTAAAACTGGTAAAATGAAACAGGGCATGTTACCAACGGCTTTTGAAAGTTGCATCGGTGAATTGCTTTTTCTCATCTCCTACCTTAGAGACGTGGAGACAGAATGGTGAGTTGGAATTGGCTGTGCACCTTGTTCATCTATAACTAGAGATATTTACCTTTTTGGAGGTCAGATTCCATGGTTGTGAAATTCAAAAAAGAGGGAGTAGTGTTGACTGCTAGATCTGGCATCCCTTGGCAATCCCATCTGTGGTTTGCCAGCTCTGAGTCCACTAAAGTCAAGGCCGTGTGTAAGGAGAGGGCTCACTGAGCCTGCTGCTGGTAAGTTCTTTCTTAAAAATCAAAGTGGCTCGTGAATTTCAGGATAAAGTAACTCTGTGCTATTGCATAGATCCCTGATTTTAGAGCTGAGTACTAATTAATTACTAATTAATTTCTTCATATGTTCACTACATGCAAGGCATACTTAGTGGCTTTATACAAAGCATTATCTTCTCTGACTAGGCTGTCTCATCTTTAAAATTAAAAAAAAATCCAGTATTATATCTTCAAAGGAAAGTCCTTGGGGATTATTAAGTAATACATAAAAGTATTTGTCACAAGTGATAATGGTAATTATAAAATATTTCCAGATTTGAAGTGGTTTTATGAATTTATTGTTTTCATACCGCCACAAAAGGCTCACCTTATTATCCACAGAATCATCAGGAAGCAATTTGCATAGATTTCTACTATTAAGAAGTATGAACATTTCTCACCAAAAACTATGCTTTTCTCCCCTCTTCTTATTTTTAATTTTTCTTTTGTGTGTTGGTTGCAGAAACTTCTTTTGTATCTAGAACACAAAATCGCAGTCCGGTAAGTTATACTGATTAACTTGGAAACTGGAAAAGGGAAACTTTCAATATGTTTATATTATAAATTTTAACAGCAAATTTTACCCAATAAAAGGTATAACAGAATGATCGTTTGAAAAGTAAAGACAATAACAAAATAAAAACCAATACACTCTCATGTTATATTATATTAAGGTCAAGAAATAGAATCTTGTCAGCAATATAAAACCATTTGGCATTAGAGACAAGGTAAAAATATCTCATTATTCAAAAATTCCATTAATAGGCATAAGCCTTATTATACATGAACATCTAATATCCATTAAAGGATGTTTTAAAGTAGAATTGTTCATCCTAGCAAATAAAGAGGATTAAAAACAGCAAACCTAAATATACACTTAAAGGTAGATAAAATAATAATTTTAATATAGTCACGTAGTAGAATATTACATAGAGGTGAAGAAAATGAACTATAGTTCTAAACATCTGAATAGGTAAAGGTCACAAAATTTAAAAATTAGATCATATAATGATGCACACACTATTGTTTATGTAAATTGCCAGTACTGCCAACGCTAAAACAATTATATATAGCTATATCTATATATAGTTAGACACATATATGCAAACACATATAATGAATACTTGCATATGTAATGAAATTCTTGAGAAAGACAGGGAATGAGTAAATAAATAATTCAATTTTACGATTTCTTGTGGTATAAAATCACAGGGAGGTTTGGCCTGAGTATAAGAAGTGGGAAAAGGGTGACTAAATTATAAAAATAACTTCAGTCATTTGTATGGCTTTAAAAAAATTATATTGGGTATGTAAAAAGATACAATAATGTTTCATGTTTAAGTGGATCGTGGGTACTTCAATGTTTATTTTTAAACCTCAATATAGAATATTTTATTTCATTTTGATGTATAATATGCCATTATGTATATAGAACAAAAACCATTTTATTCAAAAAGTTCATTATCTAATAAATTCTATGTGTTTTCTTTATGTTTAACAGCCAGACTGTAAATTATATGCAAGTACAATAAATCATTGCACGAGAGAAATGGATCCAATCTGTGCAGAGAATGGCGTCACTTACAGCAATAGATGTCTATTCTGCAGTGAAAAGTTGTAAGCACACAAGATTAAATATCTGATCTTCTAAAGTAATGAAGGAACCACAACAAAATGATAGAAAAACCCATGTTTCTGATGACCCAGGCACAATCTATACAGAAAATAACTGTATGAGCTCTATAAAAGTCACAGGAACACACTTGTACCTTTTTCTGAAGTTCTCATTTTTAAAAGTAGTTTTGTATTTGACCTCTCTATAACCCTGCTAGATATTCTGCAAATGTATAAATCAATCAATTTAACTTAATTTAATTATTATCCATTACTAATGGCAGACTAGTGACCAAAATAATGCAATCCAAATCCTCGATGCTGAATGATAATCTCCATGAGGTAGTTCCAACTACAGGAGTGTAATTGAGCAAGAAATCTGACTAACTACAGAACTCTGAAATCCATCACAATCAGCCCATTAATGCTAGGGAGAAACCCCTTTTATGATCCACTTTGTTTCCTGAACTCCATGACCACCTCGAACCCTTCCTTAGAGTAGAGGGCAGTCTAGAACACTTTCACTCAATCTCCCATCCTGTCAACTTCATTCTGAAGGAGTTTACAGTGTAAAGGTTCAGCTAGCCTTTCCACTTCACTCCATGTTTGCTCTCATAGGGATTTCCTCTCATTAAATCTTTGCACGTTTAATCCCAAAGTTGGTTTTTGCTTCTGGAGAAGAACCACTAAAACAATTTCTAATCCACTCCTGTCTCAGGTCTAGGCAGGTTCCAAGACTGAGTCAGGACTAGGCATATAGAAAAAGTCAAGTAGCCCCAGATGGCGAGAGAACTTATGTAGGGTTGGCAAACAGGTGGGGCCCAGCTGCTTGGAGAAATGGAGCACAGCTTCTCCAAATTGTCCTGTGTTCAAATCCTCCTCATTGAGAAGTATTTTATGCAATACTTGGGAAATTAAAAGTGTTCTGTTAATAATTTTTTCTTCCTTCTCTATTTTTCTTCATTTACAGACAAAATAAAGGAATTGAATTTTGTCATTATGGTAGATGCTGACTTTTTAACCTTACCTTTTACAAGTTCTTATGGCTTTTATTGTAATCCGATTTTATGGTGGATTCTACAACCAACTAGTGTCTTTTCAATTAGGGCCTTAAATTCCTAAATGACCAGGTAAATCCTTCTATGGCACATGAGATGGAATATAAGATGTTGAAGATTCTTTCTGATGCTAAGAACCTGAGATTATTATTTTTATTCTCTGTGTTCAATCACTCAATGACAGTTTGAAAAACCATTGTCTTGATTGTGTATTTGATAATATAAAACTTGATGCAATTTACAATTATAAATATTTCACTCAATGAACTGTTAAATGATGCTATCTTTATTAAAATGTCTTTTTTTCCTTTGATTTGGTAGTGGATTAATATACATGCATAGTTTTGGTAACTATAATTAAGGAAACATTTTCAAAGATGACTAAATAATCCTGGCACTCTGGGAGGCCCAGGCAGGAGAGTCTCTTGAGGTCAGGAGTTAGAGGACAGCCTGAGCAAGAGTGAGACCCTGTATCTACTAAAAATAGAAAAATTAGCCAGGTATGGTGGCACATGCCTATAGTCCCAGCTACTCGGGAGGCTGCGGCAGAAGGATCCCTTGAGCCCAGGAGTTTGAGGTTGCTGTGAGCTAGGCTGATGCCATGGCACTCTACCCGGGGCAATAGAGTGAGACTCTGTCTCAAAAAAAAAAAAAAAACCTGACATTTGGTAAGAAAAATATAGTGGTTTTAAAAATTAAGATAAAATTTAGAAAATTAAAAATTCACTATTTTAAAGCATACAATTGCATAGCTTTACTATAGTCACAATATTGTATTTTTATTTTTGAATTTGAAGTGTTCTTATATAATATGGATACTAGATGTTTATTAGATATATGACTTGCAAATGTTTTCTCACATTTTTAGATTGTTTTTCATTTTCTTTTTTCCTTTCATGTGCAAAATTTTAAAATTTTGATGAATTATAACTTATCCTAATTTATTTTTCCTTTGTTGCTTGTGCTTTTGGTGTTGTATGTAAAAAATTGCTTTCAAATCCAAATTCATAAAGATTTATACCTGTTTCCTTTTAAGGGTTTTATAGTATTAGTTCTGCTACTTAGGTCATTGATTCATTCTGAGTTAATTTTAAAAGAAACAGGTTATACAGCTGTATGAAAATATTTCATTACATCTTTATAAGTTTTTTCTATTTTAATTTTTTTATTTATTTTTTACTCTTTAAATGTTTTTGTTAAAAACGAAGGCAAAAACACATGCATTAGCCTAGGTCTACACAGGGTCAGGATCACCAGCATCACTGTCTTCCACCTCCACATCTTATTCCACTGGAAGGTCTTTAGGAGCAATACTGTGCATGAATCTGTTATCTCCTATAATAACAAGGCCTTCTTCTGAAATACTCTTGAAGGACCTAGCTGAGGCTCTTTTACATTTAACTTTATTTTTAATAAGTAGAATCAGTATATTCTAAAATAATAAAAACTATAGTATAGCAAATACATAAACCAGTAACGATCACATATTATCATTATCAAGTATTAGGTACTGTGTGTTATCCTTTTATATGACTGGCAGCACACGAGGTTTGTTTACAGTAGAATCACCACAAACATATGAATTCTGTGTTGTACTACAACGTTATGATGGCTACGACATCACTAGGTAAGAGGAATTTTTCAGCTCCACTGTAATCTTATGGAACCATCATCATATATGCAGTCCATTGTTGATCAAAATGTAATTATGCAGCACATGACTATATTTTTAAATTTTCCCATTTTCTTACTGTTATTGATTTCTAGGTTTTTATTCTATTGTCAGAAAAGAACTTGGGAGGATTTCAATCTTCTTAAATTTTTTAAAACTCGTTTTGTGACCTAACATATGATCTAGCCTGGAAAATATTCCATGTGTACATGAGAAGAATGTGTATTTTTTTTGCTGTTTGGTAAAAAGTTCTGTATAGGTTAGTGTCTCAGTCTTGTTGGACCACTATAATAAAATACCTTAGACTGGAAAATTTATAAACAACAGAAATTTATTGCTCACAGTTCTGAGGCTGGGACATCCCAGATCAAGGTGCCTGCAGATTCAGTGTCTGGTGGGGGGGGGATCATGCTCACCCTCTGCTTCACAGATAGCACCTTCTTGCTGCATTCTTACATGACAGAAGGGTCAAACAAGCTCCCCCGTGCCTCTTTCATAAGGGCCCTCATTCCCTTCATGACAGCTGCACCTTCATGACCTCATCATATCCTAAAGACCTCATCTCTTGATACTATTGCACGGAGGATTAGGTTTCAACATATGAATTTTGTGGAAGCACAAACATTAAACAAGAATTCAGACCATCACAGTTGTTTTGGCCCATCTGATTTATAGTGTTGTTCAACTCTGCTATTTTTTATTGATTTTCTTTTCAGATGTTCTACCCATGACTAAAATTAGGGTATAGCAATCTCCTACTGTTATTATATTGCTGTTAGTTTCTCCTTCCAAATATTTAAATCTGTCAATATTTTTTTTATTTAGGTGCTTTGACATTTGTTGCATATATACTTATAATTATCTTCCATCAAATGAATCGTTTTATTGTGATATAATAACCTGCTTTGCTTCTAGAGACAGTTTTAGACTTAAAGTCTGTTTTGTTTCATATAAATATAGCATACCTGCTTTCTTTTGATTACCTTTTGCATGAAATATCTTTTTTCTATTCCTTTACATTTGGCCTGTTTCCTAAAATTAACAGTGATGCTTTTATAAACAGTGTCTCACAGACCTTTCTTAAAAATCCATACAGCAACTCTATACTTTTTGATTGGGAAATTTAGTCCATTTATATTTAAAGTTATTGTTGATAGATGAGGACTTATAATTGCTATTTTCTTCAATTTTTTTAGGTTTTGAAGTTTTTTTGTTCATCTCTTCCTCTCTTGATATCTTCTTTTGTTATTTTATCAGTTCTTATAGTGATTGCTTTTATTCTTTTTCTCTTTATCTTTTGTGTATCTATTATAGTTTTTTCCTTATGGTTACCTTGAGGCTTGCATAAGATCTCTCTTAGTTTATAACCATCTCTTTTATGTTGATAACTTCAATCACATACAAAACCTCTACACACTTACTTTCCTCACACATGCACACTTTGTATTCTTAGAGTCAAAGTTTGCTTCTTTTCATATGAATATTCATTAACAAATTTTATTTTTTAATTTTTGTATTACGGTTCAGTGACTTACAACCGTTTATAATATTACATTACCTGTATTTGTCTATATATTTATATTTACCAGAGAAATATATGCTTTGATATGCTTTTGCATTTCTATTTTATGTTTTTGTTTCAATTTAAGGAATTTTCTTAAGTATTCTCTATAATGCAGGAAATATTTCCTCAGACTTTGCTTGTCTGGGAAAGATTATTTCTCCTTCATTTTTAAAATATAGTTTTTCTATGAATATTATCTTGGTTTGCAGAGGGGTTTTTTTCAGTATTTTGAATATATTATCATCATCCCACGCTTTCTTGGTCTCAATGTTTCTGCTGAAAAATACACTGATGATTTTATGGGGTTCCCTCCTAAGTGATGAGTTGCTTTTCTCTTGCTACTTTTAAACTTCTCTTTGTGTTTGACTTTTGACAATATAATTATAATGTGTCTCAGTGTAGATGTCTTTATATTCTACCTATTTGGGGTTCTGGACTCTTGAACTGGCTATTTTCTCTTCTGAAAAGCTTTTTTGCCCTTTCTAGTCTGCCACTCATAGACTTTTCTCTGACCACCCTAAAAAAGGCCAAATTGTCTAAATTATAATCTCTCATGTACCAGGAAACCATGACATTTCTTGATATGAAAATAAAACTTGGATCCTAAGAAAAGTTTAAACAGTTGTTTATCTCTAAGGTCTAAGGCACAATTTCAGCATTCTAGATTCTAAATTCTATAAAGTCACATGTGATGGCAGTGTTATTGTAACAACTGTGTCGTATACAATATCAGTTCATTTATGTGCATACTTAAAACTTTTTATGCTCTCAAAAGTGTATTTTCCTTTACTCTTAATAAGAGCAGACATTTTGTATTGATTTGGTGTTTCTTAAAATGGTATCCCAGTCTTATGATTTCTGTGATCAAGTTTAGCTAGTAAATACTATTTTCTTTGGATAAGTGGAAAAATTCATGTTTTTTATTAGCACAAATAAATGGGCACGTGAAACAATTGGGCATACAGAAACAATGAGTATGTGGAAAGATCCAAACACTATCATGGGCTTGGTTACTTTTTATAGATCTAAGCTTTTGATTGACCTTCTATCATTTTCCTTTATTCTGATCATAAGTTCCTCAAAGGCCTTTATATTAGCCCTTTGTCTGGTATAGGGATATCTAGAGAGAAATGTAGTATGATTATGGGAATTAATCTTTGTCTATTCATATAAATTTAATATGAGAATAAGTCATCGTATTTTTTTTGTTTGTTTGTTTTGCTGGACTTTGGGCCTTGCTGACAGTGTGGTCTGGAGTTATATCCCATCCATCAACAAGAGCCTCCCACTGTAGTCCAGAGGTTCTTCCTCCTCAGCTAACCTGTGTGCCCCTCGTTTTACATCTTCTTCTGCAGAAAGATACATAGGCGCGTCTCTACTAACCTCTCAAACACATGCCCCACAGGCCAGCTAGTATGGGGCACTCCGACAAGCCGCCTCTATTCAGAAATCTCCCAGAAAAAGTGGTTATATCCACTCTTATGCTCATGTTCTGTCTGACAGTTTACCAGTTCACTAGTTAAAACCCACTGCCCTTCTCATGAGAATGGGTTCAAGCATCACACTCTGACCTCTGCACACACAGCTGTACTGAGAACCATCCTCACCTCAGTCCAGAAATGATTTTGCTCTTAGATTTCCACAGTTGTAGGACACATGCAAGAAGGTATAAGGCCTTTCCAAATGAGAAAATGATCATTCTTTTAATGGTGGTGCAGACAATGGGTGGTAATTATCTTCCAGAAGGAGAGAGCAGCATCAGCAAAGGCATGTGAGAAGTCCTGGCGTGCTTGAGACTGTAGGCCATCCAGTGTGGTCAAAGCTCTGACTTGGGCAAGGCAAAGTCAATATATGTAACCTAAACAATTGTACTCCCACAATATGCTGAAATAAAAAAAGTAAATAAATAAAAAATAAAAATAATTAAAAAATAACTTTCAGGGCCGTGTGCGGTGGCTCACGCCTGTAACCCTAGCAATCTGGAAGGCTGAGGTGGGCTGATTGCTCAAGGTCAGGAGTTCAAAACCAGCCTGAGCAAGAGTGAGACCCCGTCTCTACTAAAATAGAAAGAAATTAATTGGCCAACTAAAAATATATTTTAAAAAATTAGCCAGGCATGGTGGCGCATGCCTGTAGTCCCAGCTACTCAGAAGACTGAGGCAGAAGGATCGCTTGAGCCCAGGAGTTTGAGGTTGCTGTGAGCTAGGCTGATGCCATGGCACTCCAGCCTGGGGGAACAGAGTGAGACTCTGTCTCAATAAATAAATAAAAGTAACCTTCAGTCTTCTCTTACCTAAAGCCATTTTCTTCAGTAAGTAACTAATTAAACTTTCTTTAGAGCTTAGTATTTCTAATATTTCATCCAGTTTCTTTCATTCCAAGATCAAGCTCAAAATTGACTATATTCTTTAATGTATATGCTTTTAGAGATTTTGTATCTATTTGCTATTTATTGAATAGTTACCATTTATTGAATATTAATTTACTTCTTTCTATCTTAATCCTATAATGTTACTGAGAAGCCAAATTTTGTATGTCTTTAGGTATTATATAGTCCAAATTTACCCGTCCAGGTAGTAGATGAGAAAACTATGGTCCATAGAGGACTAATGTTTTACTTTTTTTTTTTTAGTAAAAGGTGAAAGATTTATTCATTTTGAAGAGAAACACAGTATGAATGCTTTACTTTAATACAATATACCTTTTCTGAAATTAGGAAGAACCAATGCAATCTAATACTTAACAGATATTCTTAAATAACTGTAAGTGTAACATATGGTTATGTTGTCAAAGTCCTTCACTCTCCACATGGAAATTCCAAGAATAAAAGAAAAAAAGGAATTTACCTAAGATTCCATGGTGACTAGATGGTTGATTTAGATCAGGAAACCAGGTTTCTTTCTTTCTTTCTTTTTTTTTTGAGACAGAATCTCACTCTGTTGCCCGGGCTAGAGTGCCTTGGCGTCAGCCCAGCTCACAGCAACCTCAAACTCCTGGGCTCAAGCGATCCTGCTGCCTCAGCCTCCCGAGTAGCTGGAACTACAGGCATGAGCCACCATGCCCGGCTAATTTTTTCTATATATATATTTTTAGTTGTCCAGCTAATTTCTTTCTATTTTTAGTAGATACCGTGTCCCGCTCTTGCTCAGGCTGGTCTCGAACTCCTGAGCTCAAATAATCCTACTGCCTCGGCCTCCCAAAGTGCTAGGATTACAGGCGTGAGCCACCACCCCCTGCCAGGAAACCAGGTTTCTTGATCCAAGTTTATGTCAGGTCAATTATTCCATGTTGCATCTGTATGTTTTCTTGACCTCAAAGTAAAAACACAATTGATGTTCTGCAGAAGTTACTTTATTAACAGCAAATCAAGGGAAAGAGATATTATATTAAACTCCTCAAGACCCAGGCAGAGTAGAAGGTGTGTCGTTATGCTAGAAATCTGCTAGAGAAAAGTATAAGCAGAAACAACAATGGAAGGACTAGAGAACAGGTGAGCCAACACAAAACACTGGCTCTCGTTCAGCATTTTCCAGGATACTTTAGGTTAATTTTTCCACCACTTTTCCTCAGGGCAATATCATAAGTACTCACCCCAGCAGCTGGACACAGATTTATCCATGTCATGGTCAATTGAGCCATTTGATTCTATAGATATCCATGCCTATGATTTAGCAGAGGTTAATTAAATGCACTCAGAGGTGACATCTGGCCTAACTGTGGACACAGCATGAATCTTAAGTAAATCTCAGAGTTTTGATAAACCTTATACCTTTTGGTATCAATAGCTCATTCTCCCAGGGTAAATATATATGCAGTTGGAAAAGGTAAAAGTGACAGGATAAATAATGGCAGAGACAAGAGTGTTGTGGTTCTATCCTGACAGAAGATGTAAGAAGTTAAATGAAACATTCAGGCATTTGTCATTTTATAGCAGGCCACGCATTCAGGCCGTGTCAGTAATATGTGTCCAGTAGTTCACATCTTATCCTACTGACCTTTTCCTGAGAAAAGTTTGGTATTAATTAGTCAGATATGTTTTATATAAATGTATATAAATGTAAATATGTGCTATTGAAATTGAAATTTTTAATTAGAAATAAAGGAAAAAAGAAAACTTATTGAAATTATTAAAGATAATAAAATTTCATTATATATAAGATGTATACATTTTTGATATGCTAAGATGAATCAAAATTAATAACAAAAGAAAGCTATTATGTTTTCAAATAATTTATTCTGTAATTGTCTAGAACAGTGTATCCAAGAGCTCCAACCTCCTGCTAAACCCTCTGTCTGAATTTTGTACCATCATTTTACAATCTAAAGTTCCAAAACTCAACCAAGCATCTCTCCCCACAGCCCAGCTCCTTTTCCAGCCACCCCTATTTCAGTCCATGGAGATTTATTTTCTCAGTCACGAGGCAGAAACATTTTATTCTTACTGTGTCTCTCCATGACTATAACATATCGTCAAACTCTCTAGTGAAGTTCTTAAACAATTAGCGTGTAAGGACCAATTTTTTAAAAATATCCAAGCCTCCAAAGACCAATATTTGTACAAAAGACAATAAAATGAATTACTAGCAAATGAAATGATAAAATGTCAAAGAAAGGACAAGCCTAACATTTATTATTAAATTCACATATAAAATTAATTTTAATAAATTCAATAAGTACAAATATAACATAGTAAAAGTAATAAGAAAACTTTATGTTATACAAAGTATATATATGTAGGTGCTCAGTATTCCTAGTTGCTATTATGTTCATGATTTTGTTTTTCTGCAGTCATAAATATTGAGTAAAATAGCAATTTTCCACAAGAAACACCTGTATGAGCATTTTGAAAAAACACTGTTCTTACAGCTGTTAAGAGTTTTAGTGTGCTCCTTGCTTGTTAACTCACTTAGTCTATTGGCAACAATGCTGCTTCAAGAGGATAATTTATATTTAAACTCTTTGTGTTGTTTTACTTAAATAACACTCATTTTTTTAAAAAGCTGATTTCACGGAGAATATTTATATTAATTTCAGAAAATATATTTTAAAGCAATTTCAGCAAGCTCAGAATATTCAATTTTAACTGTTACATGAAACAAAGAAAGTGACACTGTGTTTTCAAAATTAATTTTCAATCCTTCATCAGCAGCCAGTTCTAAAATTTGTTGTGTAAAATTATAGCTTCTGAGCAGAGCCTCTAAGAAGCTTCTGAGCAGAGGTTAGACGTCAGATGGTTCAGGGTCTTGCCAGCAGTGTGACCTTGGGCCAGTGACCCTGTCATGGTTCTGAGGATGTAGTTGGTTGGTAGTGGGGAAAGACCTGAGCCCAGGGTATCAGGGCTAGGCTTCATTCAGGGCAAAAGTAGGACAGGTTTAAGCATAAATGATCACAGTAGGGAAGGACCTGCATTTCTTTCTTTCCATCCCCTTTCTGTCCCTCCCCTCCCCTCCCCTCCCCTCCCCATTTTTAGGAAATGGGGTCTTGTATGGTTGCCCAGGGGTTGGCCAGGGACTACAGGTGTGTACCACCATGCTCAGCTTTCCTTCTTTTTTTTAAAAAGCAGAGAGAATAGTGCCAAATATTGCAGAATCATAACCCCCTTATTTGGGAGCCCCCTCCTTTTTCCTAAATTTGAGATAAGAGCTTTATATTTATTCTCCCATCTCATTCACTGCAGCCCTTTGCAGTAGGCACTAGTTTTATACCCATTGTGCAGATGAGGCTCTGGAGGCCCAGAGAAGTTAAGTCTTTCACTTAGGGTCACGCAGCTGGTGAGTGGCAGTACCCTTCTATCTTATGACTTCACCTTCCACCAGATGCCAACAGATGAGAGGACTGAGTGAGCCATGGCCCCGTTACTGAGTGCTACTGCACTGCTCGCACTAGGGAAAGCCAGGGGCACCATTCCTGGCTGTGGAGCCTGCCATGTGTGCCTGGGGGGCGTTGGCGAGTGGGGGGTGGGGCACACACTGCCCGCCAGCCGAGATGCAGGGAAGAATGATGGGTGCAGGAGGAGCAAGTGTCCTTTCTGAGGAGTGGCAGTGGCTTTAAATTAGATGGGCAGGGGAACGCCCTTTAGCAGAAAAGCCTCGTGAGCCAGGTTCTGTTTCTTTGGCTGAGGAGCCAGAGGACCTGGCTTCAGCGGGTGGCAGGTGACAGTGCTGCTGTCTCAGCTGCTCAACGCTGCGTGCAGACTCTGCCCTCTCGGCTTAGCGAGTGCGTGACTGTCCCTGAGCCTGCGTCTCTGGCCCCGTTGAGAGCGAGGGCCGAGCCTGCACTGCTCAGCGCCTGTGTCACTGTCCTGGCCACACGCGTTGTCCAGCAGTTCTCTGTTCCTCACGGTGGGTCTGCCCAACCAGAGAGAGGCCTGCATGGTTTTTAGAGTTCCTGATAGCAATGCTGGAGGTTGCTTGCCAGTGTCTTCCCAGAAATGTTAGGAAATTACAGCTTGTAACAGACCCAGCAGCAGAGAGAAGGCATGGTTGGTGTGGTGGGGCCGGGTTTCCCTTGGCCCTGCCTCCCTGAGGTGCCCTGGGGAGTGGTGTGTTTGCCAAACTGCGGTCACTTTGTGCCACTGTCAAATTGCAGCCCTTTTATGTACTACCTATGGTAGAATTTACTTGACATTTCCTTCAAAATGACTCACTTTCTAAAACATTGACATTAACATTTATGAGCTCATGAGTTTGTTGTAATTGTTTTTCCTAAAACATCTTAAAATGAATATGTAATAATTAAAATACATAACTATTTAATTAAAAAATAGTTCATTTGTGCATCATCTAAACCTCTGGTGCTGTGTGTATTATACCCCGGGGAAAATGCTCACGTAGTGGGAAGTGTCTGATCTGGAGTTGCCAAGAGCTAGCTGTGATCGCTGGGCCCGCTGCTTACAGCTGTGTGGCTTTGGGCAAACTGCTTGATCTCTCTGAGCCTCAGTTTGGTTCTCCTCTGTAGGGCTGCTGGTGGATTAAGTGATCTGATGGATATGAGTATTTAGCTTTGGGCTTAACACATGGTGGGCACTTTCCACAGTTCCCCTCCTCATTTCTTAGACCCTCCCTCATTAGTCAGGGTTTTCCAAAGAAGCCAATAGGACATACATTCTCTCTCTATACCTCATATATAGTCAATAGGATGTATATATCCTATACATATCTCATATGTGCTTTTATGTTTGTGTGTGTATGTGAGAGGGAGATTTAGCATAAGGAATCGGTTTACGTGATTATAGAGGCTGACTGGTCCCAAGATCTATAGTCAGCTGGAATCCCAGGAGAGCTGATGGTTCAGTTTCAGTCTGAAGGCCGGCAAGCTCGGACCTGAAAGAGCTGACGTTTCACTTTGAGTCTGAAGGCAGGAGGACACTGATGTCCCCACTCAAGACTGTCAGGCACTGTGGGAATTCTCCCTGACTCCGCCTTTTGTTCTGTTCAGGCCTTCAACTGATTGGATAAGGCCCACCACACCAGGGAGGACGTCTGCTTTACCCAGTCCACTGATGTGAATGCCGATCTTGTCCAAACACACCCTGAGAGAAACAGCCAGGATAACATTGACCAAATATCTGGTCACTTTGTGGCCCAGTCAACTCAATACATAAAATTAACCATCACAGTTCTGCCAGAACACTTTTTATTTTTTCATAAAAAAAAATTGTCCCCAGATATCTCAGCGCTTAGAGATGAGCTGTTGCTGCCTGCTCTCACCTGTCGAGTCTCCTCCCACACTCCCCGTCTCTCTCTGCCTGGCTCGGTTTGATTAACCTCTGTGTCTGAAGAATCACCCACCCTCCCTCAGTGCAGACAAGTCTTCTCTCCCTAGATCCTGGAAGGAGAAACATTCCCAAATTGCACACGGGTGGCCAGCTCTTCCATTCCTAGCCCAGGAAAGAGTCAGCCTGAATCTCTAGGGACAGGGGCAGGGTTTGTTAAGGCCCTTCCTCGGTCACTGTGAGATGCAGAGACAGCCTAGAGCAGGAGGGGTACTTCTGTGTGGCCAGGAGGTGACTCAGATAGCAGAAAGCATCCCACCTTTGGCCTTGGA
>VBSM01003158.1:353475-363553 GCA_008086735.1 Cheirogaleus medius | reverse complement strand
GTGTGAGCCCGTGTGAGCCTGTGGTGTATGAGCCTGTGGTGTGTGAGCCCATGGTGTGTGAGCCCGTGTGAGCCTGTGGTGTGTGAGCCCGTGTGAACCCATGTGAGTCTGTGGTGTGTGAACCCATGTGAGCCCATGTGACTCCATGGTGTGTGAGCCTGTGTGAGCCCATGTGAACCCATGTGAGCCCCCGTAAGCCCGTGGTGTGTGAGCCCATGTGAGCCCGTGGCGTGATCCTGTGGTGTGTTAGCCCATATGAGCCTGTGTGAGGTTGTGTGAGCCTGTGATGTATGAGCTCGTGTGAGCCCGTGTGAACATGTGTGAGCCTGTGTGAGCCCGTGTGAACATGTGTGAGCCTGTGTGAGCCCGTGTGAGCCCGTGTGAACCGTATAAAACCGGGACAGCAACGAGGGCAGGTGAGCCGCAGGTGCGAGGCCCGTGTGTTCCTGGGAGGCGTCCCCTCTGCCCCCCACCCCGTGACCGTCAGCGACTGCGCAGCGCCCACACATGTGGTGGGCCGTGAGACGTCCTCCTGGTTAAGGAAGCTCAGCCTTGACTAAAGAGGGAAAGCCTCACGCCGTGACTTTCTGCCGGATCCGGCTCCTCCGCGCAGCATGGCCGGCACCATGGCGCGACCAGGCCCGCGCTGGGCTGGGGGCTCAGCCCGCAGCCCCAGAGGTGGGCGGGGGGGATGCGCCAGGGCCCTGAACCACCCACTTCCCACGCCGCCTCCCGCCGCGTGTCTGCGCAGAGACCCCAAAGGGGAGCGCCCGCCTTCCAGAACCGCCCGCCGTCCCGGGGACCAGGAGCTGGCCTGCGGGACCCCTCCACCGCTGAAAGGAAACCAACACGGCTGCTCGATTTGGGGTTTTAAATGACAAATTTGAGAATCGCGAGGCCACTAAAACCAACTCGCGTGGGCGGGTTTTGCATTTCTGTGAAGTTCTGCGTCACTGATCAAACCCTGCACGGGACAAAACCAAGCAGACGGGCTCCACGCGCGCTGCACCTGGCACCCCCGCTCCCACCAGGCCAGGCACACGGGGCAGGGCCAGCGCCCCTCCCCACGGCCCCCCGCGGCACACAGACATCACCCCCAAACCGCCCTCAGGAGGGGGGTCCCGGGCGATTCCAGGGCCCAGAGACGGGCGAGCAGCGTCGGGGTCTGTGGTCTGACTTGGCCGACTTATCCCCGAGGCCCGCGGCGTCTCCAGTCTGTGGACGTCCCCACCCTGTCTGACCGTTTCCCGCACAGGGACGCCGGCTTGTGCACAGGGAGTAACAAGAAGTAGCCAAGAAGTAACAGCGCCCCGCGCACCAGTCGCTGCCAAGCCCCAGCGCGAGTGACGCTGGTGGGTCCCCTCCGCCCCACTGCAGGGCGGTGCGCTCGGCTCTGAGCGAGGGGGGAGGGCAGCCACGAGGCCGGAGGAGCAGCCAGGACAGGCATGGGCCCTGCAGGGCCTGGGCAGGGGTCCCCGCGGGCCGCAGGGCGTGGGCAGCACAGCGGTGTGGCCACGGCAGAGCGGGCAGCGGGTGGGAGCAGCCAGTACCCAAGGCCAGCAGGATGGGAGCGTGAGCCCTGGGAAGGAGGAGCTGCTGCCAGGCCCCGGTGCCAGTCACGGTGGGCCGCGGCCTTCTGCCCTCTGCCCTCCCGCTCCGGCACCACCTGCCCGAGGCCCCTCGCCGGCTCTCTGCCTGGGGACCTGGGGCGGCCAGGCCAGCACGGGCAAGAATCTCCCTCCACACAGCTGCCAAGCACCAGCACACGGGCCGGGAGGTACTGGCGTCCTCTCAGCCTCAGTTTCCCCATCAACAAAAGCATCTGGTTGGACAGGAACAAGTTCTCTCCCATCCAGAACATTCCACGGACTCGGGAATCCGGCTATGTGTAAGTGTGGGCGCCGCCGAGTTCCCAGGCGCGGCGCTGGGTGCTGAGCGCCCCCCTCAGGCCCTGCGAGGACCTGCGGCGTGGGTGTCAGTACGTCGCACGGCGAAGAAACTGAAGCCGCGGAGCCTTGCGAGGCAGAACCAAAACAGGATCCGGGCAGCGTGCACACGCACTCCCGCACGCACATGCACACGCACACACGCGCTCACGTGTTCGCAGTTTCACACCCACAGTCTTTGCCGCCACATCTGTGCGGCAGCCCAGGAGCGCGCTGCAGCGCCGGCCCCTCTGCCGGGCCCCCACCCCCTGCTCCAGGCCGCGTGGCCAGTCGCCGCACCCGGGCTGTGACGAACCGCCCGCGACTGTCCCCACCTGTCCCCAGCACAGAGCACGGAGGAGCCATCGATCGATCGCCGTCCAAAGGGCAGGCTGGGGTGTTTGGGATCGGAACTCGTGTTCTGGACAGCTAGACACCACATCCCCTCTCGAAGGCGGGGCGGGCGTTCCATATGCAAACATCTGTGTCCCAGTGAGGCTCAAAATTGTCTCATAAATGCACAGAGAGTAGTTTTTTTGCTTGAAAATCCATCGCTGCCAATGTGATTTTGTGCCTAAACGTGTCTCTGGAAAATCTCAGAACGGAAATTCCAAAGACCCCCCCCTACCCGCCCCCCAGCACATGTCGGGGAAGGAACTTGGCCCGTCTGTGGTGGATGCCGGTGGTGCTGCTCCCGCCCTGGCCGGACAGCTCTGGACACCCAGACGGTCACTCTCCGGGCCACACGCCACTGGGCCAGTCCTGCGCTGACTCGCTCAGCCCACGAGTTCTGGGCAGATCCGGGTGCGAGGAGCCGACCGCGCCTGCAAAGGAGGGGCAGCGGCTCCGACAGGCACCACGGCCCCCGGGACTCAGGGCCCCCGGGAAGCAGCCAGCAGAGGTGGGTGGCTGCTTCGTGAGCCTCCTCTTACACACGTGCACACGCATGCTCTCCCACATGTACACACATGCACACTTACACACATCCACATGCATGCACACACACTGTACACATGCACTCACGCACGGTGGTGCCGTGGCGGTGGTGGCCCCTAGAGGCACAGCGTGTCCTGAGTCTCGGGGCTAAAAGCCCAGGAATGCCCACACCCGCCTCGACGACCCGAGTTCCTACACTGGTGCTGTCCGTGGCTAAGTGCCTCGCAAGCCCCTCTGGAGGTGACGGAGCAGCCACGAGGCCCCTCGAGTGGAGCACCCCGGCCTTGGTGGCCCCCAGGGCACTACCCCATCACGGAGCTGCGGCCCAGGCCTCCTGCCGCCGCGGTGTCCACAGAGCGAGGCTCGGGCTCACAGACCACGGACACAGGTGCCACGAAGCGCCACATCCCACTCCCAGCAGCCCCATCTCCTCTTCCAGAAGGTTCCATCCTCCCTGCTGTGCTGAGATGCGCCCCTGCCCCCCGCCCTGCCCAACAGGGGTTTGTTCCATCTTGTCGGCCCGTCTGGTCGGATTCCTGAACAATGCGGTCGTTTATTTTCATTTTTTAAAAAGGCACAAACACCCACGTGTGGAAGCTGGCTCGCTGCGGGGCCGAGAGGCAGCCGTGCCCGGGACGCAGGCTCAGCCGTGCGCTCCGGAGATGGGCGTTCAGCCGCCCACGGTCAGAAACGCTTCCGTGGAGCGGCCGGACGTCACCCCCGTTCTGAGCCAGCAGGGCCCGGCCCCGGGGCAGCCCCGGCCGGGACCTCGGGCCGGGCTCTCTCTCCTGCCCCTCCCTGGGGAGCAGAGACCGTCTGGGGACGGGGCCGCAGGTGACCCTGAGCTCTGGGAGCAACACCAGGGCGCGCACCGCCCCCAGCCCTGCCCGTGGACGTGGCCCCAGCCTGTCCGCGTCCTGCAGCTGCAGAAGCCGTGGACACACTCGGCTCCTCTGAGACAGAACGTGGCTTTTGTCTTCTGTGGCGCAACTAGTTCATGACCATCTGAGCCTCTCGGGCTCCCCTGAGCTCCGCACCCCGTGGCTGCCTTCTCCACACCGCATGGCGCAGAAGGAAGGTTCTGGAGAAGCCCCCACTGCTGGGCTAGTCCAGACCTGGTCCTCACCCAGCCGCTCCTGCCAGCCACCACCCGGCCAGCAGGGTGACCTGCGCTGTCTGGGGACCCAGGGCTGGAGGTGGCCGCAGGGGCAGAGGCCCCTGGCACCTCTCTCCCTGGGGACTCTGCCGCCCGAGGAGCCCCCTGGCCCCGCTGCCGACACAGCTGACGGGACGTGGCCACCCCCGTCGAGTCTCGTGTCCGAGACCCTCAGGATGGCCTTTTGCACGGCGAGGACCGTCCCTGCTCTCCCCCAGAGATGCCTCCAGGGCTGAGCCCCCGGCGGCCCCCGCGCCCTGGTGTCCCCACGGCGTGAAGCGCAAGGGGAGCAGGCGGGAAGAGCTGTCTCCCAGCCCCCAAGTCCAGGTTCCGCCACCCGGTCGTCGCAAGGTCGTCGCAAGCCGAGGGGACTCATTGGCTCCCAAACAAACGCAGCGTTGCCGGCTCTCAGCGGGCCAGGCTGCTCCGCGACCCACCGTGGGCCTGAGGGTCCCCACACCCTCCCCAGGGGCTCTGTGAGGACCGGTCCCCCCAGGCCACCCTCAGGAAGGTGCACAGAGCTAAAGGCCACCGCTGGGGCAGAGGGGTCTGAGGGCTGAGCGTCAGGGGCTCAGAGTGCCACAGGGCAGGGCACCTTCCCAGTGACACTGCCCCCCTGGCCCCCCCAGGAAGCCGTGGGGAGGACGCAAGGCCACCTGCCAGGGCTCTCGGCAAAAGCTGGACCTGAACACACAGAGGCAGGCGGACAGACAGGCTGTGGGACGCTCGGGCAGCCCTGCCTGACCCTCCAAACACGTCCCTGCGGGGACAGGCGGGCGGGGGAGGGGCTGCTCGAGGACAGAGGCCGCTGTGATCACCGACAGGGTGCGCGGTCCCTGAGCAGTCTCACGCTTGCCGAGGAGACGTGAACCCGGCGTCGTGGACACGGTTGGGACAGACTGGAATTACCGTGAACTCAGAGAAGGTCCTGCTCTCGGGAAGAGCACGTGTATACAGGGCCGTGAGTGGAGATGCTGCAACCAATTTACCAAGAAAAAGTGCGCATGTCCTGGCATGCGGGTATGCAAGTGTGCAGGCATGGGCATGTATGTGGATGTGTGCGCACACGTGTGTATGTGGATAGGTAGACACATGGATATGTGTGCACAGGTGTGTGTATGTGGACAGGTAGACACATGGGTATATGTTCATGGGTATGTGTGCACACGTGTGCATATGTGGACAGGTGCACACATGGATATGTGTTCACGGGTATATATGCACAGATGTGTGTGCATGGACATGAACAGAGTGGATATTCTTGTGTGTGGATGTGCATGTACGTGGATACACGTATGCATGGCTGTGCATGTATGTGCGCATATGTATGTATGGGGACAGATGCACACATGGGTATGCATTCATGGGTATGTGTGCACAGATGTGTGTGCATACATGTGTGTATGTGGACAGGTGCACACAAAGGTAGGTGTTCATGGGTATGTGTGCACAGATGTGTGTGCACAGACATGCACAGAGATGGATATTCTTGTGTGTGGATATGCATGCATGTGGGCACACGTGTGCATGGCTGTGCATGTATGTGGATGTGGTCACGGGTGGGAGAGAAAGCGAGGGCTAGGAACCAACACGGCAAGTGTGGCCGTGCGTGGAAGTGAAGGGTGTGTGTGGGCGTTCACCGACGACCCCATCGACCCTTCCGCAGGTCTGACATGTTCTGATGCGAAGTCTGCAGGGAACACAGAGGCTCCTCCTGACGTCCCCTGGCACAGCCCTGCCGCCCGCTCCAGCTCGGGAAGTGCAGGTGACTCAGCACAGGGTGAGAAGAGACGCTTCTCAGACATCTGTCCGTGTGCCTGGGCTCCCACCAAGCCTCCGAAACCCCTGGCGGGGAGCCCAGGAGGCTGCAGAGATGCTGCTCGCTGCCTGCTAAGTGCCGGACAGGAGGGCGGCCGGTCACGCCGCCGAGGGGCCAGCGAGGCTCTTGCAGCCGCGGGAAATAACGTTCCCTGCGCAGAACAAACGGCCCCGCCGCGCCCCTGCGTTGACGCAGGCTCTAAAGGGACATCCCTGCTCTGCCCCAGAACAAAGCAGGTAATTTTAAAGATTCTAAAAACCTTAAGAACTAAGGGGTCCCTCCCCTGCTTTGTGGTTTTTCAAGATAGTTTCTGCTGTTCTGGGTCCCTTGAAGTTCCGTGTGAGTGTGACGGTCACCTCGCGACTCCCGCGGCTGGTTCCTACCGAGCTGCCCTGACGCCACGGACCTGGGGGTCCCCACCTTCCGAGCGGGTCTCCCTGCCCATAAACACGGGCCAGAGTCCTTTTGTTCAGATCTGCCTTAATTTCAACACTGCTCTGTAGTCCTCAGAGTGCACATCTTGCACTTTTTCTGTTAAATTTATCCCTAAGTATTTTATTCTTTTTGATGCTCTTGTGATTAGATTTTTTCCCTTAATTTCAGTTTTGGATTGTTCATTGCAAATGTAAAGAAATACAATAGATTTTCCTATATTGATCTCGTACGCTGCAACCTCACTGAACTCATTTGTTAGTTTTAATATCTTTTTAGTGATCACTTAGTACATTTGTGCGTGCAAGATCCGGCATCTGCAGAGACAGTTGCACACGCCTCGCCAGCACAGATGTCTTTCGATTCTTCTTCCTGCCTGATGGCCCTGCTGGGACCCCCGGTGCCGTGTTGAATAACAGGGGCAAGGGGGGACACCCCTGTCCACTTCCTGACCGCAGGGGAAGCTCCCAGCTCCTCACCGAGGGTGACATCAGTGTGGACTCGTCACAGATGTTTTCTCAAGAACAGTGCTGGATTTTGTTAAATGCCTTTTCTGTATCTAGTGAGATAACCGTGTGATTTTTATCTTCTATTCTATTGCTATAACGTATTACCTCGATTTTAAGATGTTAAAACAACTTCCCCCACTGAGTCACGGGATATCGTTTTGTTAGTACGTTGCTGTTTTGCTATGGATTTTGTCTCCATATCCACAAGCAAAACTGGTCTGTAGTTTGTCTGAAGATGGTATCAGGGTAATACCGGCCTCATGAAATGAGCTGGTAAGTGTTTTTTGAAACAGTGCACGAGGCATTGGTTTTAATTCTTTAAATGTTTGGAAGAATTCAGCTGCAACGCTAAAGCTCTCTGGCCCTGGGCTTTGCTCTCCGGGGCGTTTGGACGCCCAGTGCCATCTCTGGCTTGTTATATCCGTCTCTTCAGACTGACTATTTCTCATCGAATTAGTTCAAGTCACTTGTTTCTTTCTAAGAATTTGTCCGTGTCATCTGTCACCGAGTTTTCTCATGTGCAGTTGTTCACAGTGCCGGGTCGGGACAAAGCTGGAGGACTCACACTTCCCAGCTCAAACCTCGCCCCAGAGCGGCGGCAGTCCGGACGCCGCCGAGCCGGCCGGGGACCCACGCACGGCGGCTGTCGGAGAGCGCCAACCACGGGGCACGAAAAATAACATCAGCAGTGGCTGGAGGCTTCGCAGCAGCCCCCGCAGACCAGTGCGCTAGACCTGGAGCTCTGAAGTCGACTCACAGCCGCGGCCAACCGGGTTTTGACAAGAGCGCTAGGACCACTCAGCAAGGAGAGAGTAGTTGTCAGCAAACGGCGCTGGGACGATGGAACAGCCGTGTGCAAAAGAACGCGAGGTTGGGCCCTTCCTTCCCCTCGTGTGCAAAAATTGACTTAAGTGGATCAAAACCTAAATATGCGTGCTAAAAATATAACACTTCAGAAGAAAACATAAAAATAAGTCTTCATGACCTTGGATTCTGCAAAAGATTCTTAGACATGACACCAAAATCCCAAGTGGCGAGAGATAAAATAGATAAGTCGGACTTTATGAAAACTTACAACTTTTACGCGTCAAAGGACACCATCGAGAAAGTGAAGTGGTAGCCGCAAGAATGGGGGAAACATCTGCAAACCGCCCGTCTGACAAAGCAACGTGTCCGTGGAAAGAGCCCACAACTCAACCACAAAGGACAAAACAGCCCAACCGGACACGGGCAGAGTCTGAGCAGACGCCCCTGCACGGAAGACACAGATGCCAACACGCGTGGGAGGAGCTGCTCAGTATGATCAGTCGTCACGACAATGCCACAAAAGCCACAAGACGCCGCTGCACCCCACGGGGAGGGGGAGGGGGTAGCATCGGACAGTCAGACAAAAGCAAGCAAAGGCCGGATGCGGCGCAGTCAGAGCTTGCTCGCTGCCAGAGGGAACGAAAACGGCGTGGCCACTCTGGAAGACGGGCCGGCAGCTCCTCGAATAGCGAAAACAGTTACCGTCGACCCAGAAATGCCACTCAGCTGCACACCCAGGAGAAGTGACGGCGTGTGTCGTACAGACCCTTACACGTGAATGCTCAAGCGGCGCGCTCACCGTGGCCAGGCGGGCAGCCCGAGAGCCGCGCACCTGCCGACGGACAGATGCGTCGTGGCGTTATCCGCACAGTGGTGTTGCTTGGCCACAAAACGATGGTGCCCTGACACAGGCTGAGACTCGCAGGACACTAAGGGACGAAGCCCGTCACAAAAGGACCACGTGTGCTGTGATTTCATCCACATGAAAGCCCAGGATAGGGGCACGCGTGGTGGTCGCCAGGGGCTGGGGAGGAGCTGGAGTCGGGGAGACACAGCCGGACAGGTTCTCCCCGAAGAGATAAAACGTGCCGACGGTGACCGTGATGACGGTTGTACGTGAAACCACTGAACTGTGCCCTTTGCACTGCACAGTACGTGAATCATATCCCAACACGGCTTTGAGAGAAAGACGCAGGGAGCCCGACGCCGCGTCTTCCAGGCCACACGATCCTTCCTGCTGCTTCGTTTTACTAATCTGATTTTTTGTGAGATCAACTTTTCTCGAGCGTTTCATGAAAGTGGTTTCCTTTTATAAATCCCTGTGTACTTTAAAGCTCACTCTGGAAGGAGGTGTCTGTCACTTGTGTACTACGTCACGGCCACTGGGCCAGGCTGGCGTTTCCCAGCACAGCGCTTTCCTTCTGAGCAGCGTTTCCGTCCCCTCAGCCCATGCCGCCGCGCCAGGGCCTCTCCCCGCACGGCCCCGCGTCCTCAGAGACACCCCTGTGACCGCGCGGCAGAGACGGGACACGCCGGCCCGGCCCCACAGTCGGCCACGTCCCTGCTAATTCTCCACGTTCGCCCGTTCACTGCGCAAACACGCCCTGGGCTCCCGCCCCAGCCCAGCCCGCTCTGGCGCCAAAGACGCCTCGGTGAGCAAAATGGTGGGTTCAGCCCTCGTGGCGCATCAGCTACGCGCCTGCCACGACATGAATTGGGAGGCGACTGCGGGAGGTGGCACGACAGAGACGCGCCAGGCGGGACGGAGTGAAGGAAGAGCAGGACGACCCCCCACCCCCATAGCACAGGGACCAGGAGGCGCCTCTCAGTCACCACAGCCCTGGGGAGCCGCGTCCCGCAGGGCAACACAGAACTCTGGCGTGCTGACGTGGCCCGGCTGGTGGGAGGGCCAGACAGCCACGTGGCCACCCGGGAGAGGACGGGCAGCCCTGGCCGGCCATCGCGGGGACGGTCCCCGTCCGGGGTGTCTGTGCGCTGTGTTCAGTGGGCGCCCGGCCGTGCCTGTCCTCCAGCGCCGGCCACTAGGCCGCTCTGCCTGCGCAGGGCCGCGTGACGGGCACACGGGCACTTCTCCCAAATACAGGCTCTTGACCCAGGAATTAATGTTTGACTAGTGTCACGGAGGCGGCCCCGGGTTCCGGGATGTAGCCGCCCTGAGCAACACGGAGCCAGCCCTGCCCTCCAGCGCCGAGGGGACAGAGCCTGGCCATGGGAGGGGCGGCGAGGGGACGCCACCCCCAGGACCCTGCTGGGCTGCTGAGGCGTGGATCTGCGGGGCAGAAGGGGTCGGGCGTGGGCGGCCTCCCAAGCCAGTGCAGCCCGTTCAGGTCTTAAGGTTTACGAGTTAACTTATTAACAGGAATTCGATGGAAAGCTCCGGGGCAGGTTCACGCCGCCAGGCTCCCGCGTCGGGGCTGCCAGACCTGCTGGGCCCGACCTGTGACGCTGGGCTGAGTCTGGGTGGGGGCGGGGG
>VBSM01003158.1:297058-308321 GCA_008086735.1 Cheirogaleus medius | reverse complement strand
TGGTCTGGGCGAGGTGCTTGGCAGGGTCACCTGGGGGTGGGAGGGGCGGGGGAGTGGACCCAGCACGACCCCCTCCCACTGGCCAAGGTGGCCCCTCAGTCCGGGGGCCGCCCAGAGCTCAAGGTGGCCTCAGATGTGCCCCAGCCCATGTGGGGAACGTGCACACAGAGCGCAGGGGTGACAGCCAGACCCCCCAGCCACCCCCTCCCCCCGGCCACCTCCAGGTCCCGGGCAGCCTGGGCCGGGTGGGGGAGGGCGGGCGGCGCTGGGGACAGGAGCCGGGCGGGGGAGGAGGTCGTGCGGCTGGCGGCCCTCCAGGCGCAGGCGGGTCAGCGGGGCCTGGGAACACAGCAGCCCTCGGAGGTGACTCAGGCCCGGCCACGGGGGAGGGACGCAGCCCAGGCCTTGCTGCGGCTGGACGGTGGGCCGTGGCCTGCGGGGCCCCCCCCGGCCTTGGAGACTGACCCAGCCTGGCTCCCGCCCACAGCCCGGCGTGGGAACCCTGCCCACCGTCAGCTGCAAGGTCGCCAGGGCCGCTCCCGAGAAGGGGACGGAGGTCTCTCCCCCACTCTGCACCCGCTCCCTGGATGCCTGGCCCCAAGGGCACCCTCCTCATTCGTTCCAGATAAACACATACGTGTGCGTGTGTGCGTGAGGGTGCGTGTGTGGACATGTGCATGTGTGTGAGTGTGCACGTGTGTTTCCGGGTGTGCGTGTGCGTGTTTGCATGGAGTGTGCGTGTGTGTGAAGCCCCTCACCCCAAGGCTGGCTCCCAAGGCCAGGCTGTGGGGGGCCCTTCTGCCTCTGGCGGTCCCCCCTCCCCGTCCTGTGTGTGACCAGGGCCGCGAGGGCACCTGGGACGGCAGGAGGCCCCACGCCGGCTGTGGCTCTGCAGAGCGTCATGGCCACAGGAGGACCGTGGAGCCTGAGGCCGGGACTGGGCCAGGCACACGCAGCTGCCCTCTCCACAGGGGACTTGGGACCCCAGTGGGACTTGGAGTCTAGATTCCAGCCTGGGAGGCAGCCCGGGTGTGTCCTGGGCCACCCCTGGGCTTGGCCATGTGGGCTGTGGCTACCTCGCTCATTTCGTGGTGCTGGTGAGAGAGCTGGGCCGGTCCCGTCTGCCCACCGTGCATTCCTCAGGGACTCGGGGGACTTAGAACAGCTGCACCCCCGTCCTCTAGAGCAGGGCATGTCCCCAGGGTGCCCTCCCTTGGCTTCCTGAACTGAGTGCCTCAGTTTCTCCTTCTCCACCCGAATCGGATGTCTCCTCCAGGGCTTTAGTGCAGGGGCCCGAGGCTGTTCTCCCCAGCAAAGCACGGCCAGTCTTGATGGTCTCTGGCCGCCCGCGGCTACAGCGCCCCACGGAGCACCCCAGGCACCAACCCTGGCCCGGGCAGGAGCCCCAGCTCTGCACCCTGTTCCCACGGCAATGCGGCCGGCTCCCCGTGCCCCCGCCCCAGCCTGGACATCCCAGCCAGTGCCAGGGCTGCAGCATCGCGGCTCCTTCCTCGTCGTTGTGCAGACTTGAATGTTTTATCTGCCTGTCTGCGCCGTTTTCATTGGGTGAAGAAGTTGTGCTTGTGACGTATTTTCCTTTGTAGCGTCTTCTCAAGTCCCCTGCAATGATTTGCCTTCCACGTTTGCGCTGGTTCCCCGTGGCTGCAGTGAGACACGCCCACAACTCAGTGGCTCAGACCAGCACACGCATGTCCTCTTCCGGGTCTGGGGGCCAGGCGGGCAGGATTGCACTGGGACAGCTGTGTGCAGGGCTGGTCCTCCGGGCGCCACAGAGGAGGGTCTGTCCCTGCCTCTGCAGCCCCGGCGACCAAGGCGCATCCCCTCCCCACCTGCCCAGACGCCCCTGCTCCGTCCTCAGCCACAGACTCAGCCCTGGGGCTGGGGTCTTCAGGGACCACTGTCCTGCTCAGTGCATTATGTCACCAAAACTCCACCTTTAGTTTGCAGCTCGTGGGAGGGAGCCGGGGTCCGAGTCTGGGGGCGGAGAGCGCGCCAGTGAGCACCGCGAGGCCCTAAAGAAGCTGAATTCACCACCACAATCATCCCCCTGGGAGTCCGGCCTTGTCCCGAGTGGGAGTCAGGGGACAGCTGGTTCTGGGCCACACAGCCAGCAGCCAGTCCGCCAGTTCTTGCGAGGAAAGGAGCTCGCAGAGACAGTTTCCGTGGCCGAGGGAGCCAGGCCTCCACTGGCCACACTGCCCACAGCAGGGACACGTGGGAACGTCGCCTCCCTAGCAGGGTGTCCCTGCCCACCGAGAGCAGCCCGGTTCCCTCCTCCCCAGGCCCGCACCAGCCGTCACCAGGCTCTGACCTCCTTGTCCCTGCACAGGTGTCTGGTGTCCCTGTCCTCTGGGGCTCGCCCAGGGGCGCCCACTGGGACCGGGAATGGCTGGGCAAGGGCTTAGTGAGTGTAGCCCCCCACCCTCCAAAAGTTGACGTTCATAATGCAACTCGGAAGTTTACTTTTATCTGGCCACACACGTGGAGAATCGCCTGCCTAAGTGTCACGTGGGACTGCAGCCGTGACCAGGATCTACTCTGCGCCACCGCGTCTCTGGCTGGTGCAGTGGAGGTGCGGAAGGCGCAGCCCCCGGCGGGGAAGGTGACGCCATAGCCCAGCTCTGTGCACAGCCCCCACGCAGGCCCCTCTGCCATCTGCTGCTGGCTGCACCCCGCCCACCTGCCTTCCCCGTCCGCAGAGCCGGCCCTGGCCCGGGTCCTCGGCACGTGCCGCTCTGCCGCCGGGACACACGGCCTCTCTGTCCTCCGCCAGCTCCTCACTCTGGGCTGTGCCTCGGCCCCCGTGGCCAGGACCCCGCGTGGCCTCTCCCAGACACGGCACTTGTCGTGGTCCTTCTGGACAGCTGGACGCTGGCGGGTTTGAACTCTGCGGTCAGATCCCCAGCTGCAGAGCCAGGCTCTGTCCTCTGCTGTGCGGCCTCCGGTGCCTCAGTTTCCCCCTCTGCCGCATGGGAATGGTAACAGAGCTGTTCAGAGCCGAGGGCCCGAGCGCCTCTACAGACAGCCTTAGAGGAGGCGGCGAACTGCCCCTCAGACCTTTAAGGTCAGACTCTCGGTGCGTCTTTCCCGGATCTGGACCGGGCCAGTGGCATCGGCTGGTCTTCCGCAGGGGACAGCTGGGCAGGGTGGCGGCTGTGTGCTGGCCCCGAACAGCCGTCCCAGATGTCGACAAAACACATTTTGGGGTGAAATAGTTTGATTTCCTCCGGGCTGACCTGGGTCCTTTGCCTTACGCAGCGGGTGGCATGGGAGGTGCCCCGGCGCAGAACAGCCGGGGGCAGTCACTGTAGGCCGCGGGTCGGATCTGCGGCGGGAGGCGACTCACTGGCATCCGCCACGTGCAGAGCAACACGGCGGGACCCTGGCCAGGTGGCAGGAGACTGCTGGGGACCGGCAGCCTCCGGGTCTCTGAGCTTCACCCGCGGGTGGCACTCATGGCCCTGGGTGCTCGCCGGTTCCACGGGCTGCCACGTTTGCCCTGCGCTGTCAGGGGGTCTTGGGCGTCCAAGAGTCCCCATGGGAGTCCCCGGGGGGCTCAGGAGAGGAGCCCCGTGCATTTTTACGCTTCATTTACGCCAGCGCTCTTGCTGACGTAGTGGACTGAAGATTTTGGAAACCATGGGACCAGGGGATCTTGAACATTCCCTCCCGTGTTTGGCTGGAGCTCAAACTGGGACTCTCCACCAGCCAGACAGACTGAGGATGCCACCAGGGCAGAGAGCTCGTGGCCTCATGCCTGGCAGCCCGTGCCCACGCGCGGCGCGGGAGGCGAGGCTGCGCCTTCCACGAACAAGCGTCTCAGCCTAGAGAGAGCGGGGGTCCACGTGGGGGGTCTGCGTGTGCGCCCACGCACACTCAGAGAGCGCCACTGACCGTGAGACCCAAAGCAAAAAACGGAACATTCCTTTTCTGCAAAAGAACACGAGATTGGGAAAAATGCACCCCCCGCTCCGGGGAGCTAAGGTCAGCCCTGGAAATGTGCAGCCTCAGCACCTCTGACAGCTAAGCAGCGTCATAAACTTGCCGTGATTGCGAACATATGGCCCCTTCCCTTCGAAAGAAACAACAATTTTTTTCCCCCCAACTTAACTGTTCTTATTTCTTTCAGTGCTTTATTTCGAAATAATTCACAACTTAGAAGGAAATTGAACGAAAGTTGCAAGAGCAGAGAGGGGGCTCTCTGGATTCAGCCCACCCCAGCTCAGGAAGCGTTTCCTTTGTCATCCTCCCTCCTCTTCCCTCTGCATTGTTTCTAGAACAAAGGAGATCAGCTTCTAGGGGCCACGGGATCCTCCCCTCCCCCTCCGAGGGGTCACTGAAAATCAGCTCACAAAAGGCAGATAATTGGAGAAAGGACGTTTGTTCCAACGTGGGTAGTGCAGGGGATTGTGGCCAGTGGCCCCCCCCGGTGACCCGCTGGGCACAAGGGTCCTTGCGCCTCCTTCTAGGGTGGGGGAGGGGACTGCGGGGGACTTGGGGGTAGGGAAGGATTTTCAGGGGAGTTCAGTGGGCTTGAAGGACATACAGTGGCCTGGGACAAAGTCTGCTGGGCCGCAGGGCAGACAATGGTTTGTGACAACATCCAGGCGTGGTGACAGACACCAGTCTTTCTTAGGAGAGATATGAGTTCAGTTAATGACAGCTCAGGGAGGGGACCCGGGGTCATTGTTCTCTTCCTTGGCGGGTCAGGGCTCCAGGCAGATAAGGGAGCTTCAGGGACAGCTTCCCCCGGGCAGGGGGCAGGTGGTGGGCGGGGGACAGTCAGAGAGACCTGTCCACGTGGAAAGTGCCACATTTTGGGGTGTCAGTCTTTGAGCCCCACAGACGCGTCACCACATCCCTCTGCCCCTGCGAGCTTCATCGAGCTCTTCCCAGGGGCTGGACTGTGTCCTACACGCCCTCCTGTAGTGACCCACTGATGTGACGCCACCTCATGGACGGTCCATTTTCAAATGTTGTCACTTGTCCCCATAATTTTCCTTTCCACTCGAGGGTACGACCAAGGACCGTACTTGGGTTTAATCGTCCCATTGTTCCCAGAGCACCTGCCTGAGCTTCCTTGTCCCTCGGACCTTGGCAGCCGGAGAGGGAGCCGGGGTCCGGGTAGAACCGTGGTCGGGGTGTCCCCACCCCACAAGCCGGGGAGAGCACGGAGGGCGGCTGGGGTGCGGGGCTGTGCCTTGGTACCGGGCGCTCCCCGAACCCCACGCCTCTCGTCTCGGTCCCGTGATCTCGGAGCAGGTGGTCAGACGGCGGCCGGCCTCGGCCACACTGAGGGCAGAACACTCAGCGCATCATCTTCAAATCTGATTTTGGCTGTGGGTTTTCCACGGGTGGCCCACGTCGTATCCAGAAAGTCCTGTTTCGTTCTTGGCCCGTTTCGAGTTTTTGCCTATGATGATGGTGCTGAGTGTTTGCTGAGTGATCTTTCTGCGTTTGTGAAAATGATCCTATGTTGTATTCCTCTAGTCCACTGCCGTGGGCAATCACACCGGTGGACTCTCAAATGTCAAATGAACCCTGCGTTCCCGTGCTAAGCCGCGTTCCTCGCGGTGTGCGATTTTTCCTTTCTGTACGGTGCTGGCCGTGATCTGCTACATTTCGTTGAGTATTTTGCGTCTGTGTTTGTGCAGATTGTTACTCTCCTTCTTTTCTTGTGACATCGTTGTCGGGTGTGTTTGCAGATAAGACGAGTTGGGAATTTATTTAGTTTGTTCGGCTGTGAGCCACGCCCCACAGACTGGCTACATTTACCGCCTCACACGTCCGGAGCCGGGAAGTCGAGATCAAGGTCTCAGCAGGGCTGGTATCTCCCGAGGTGTGTAGACAGCGTCTCCTTGCAGTGTAGACGGCGTCTCCCCCCTGTGTGCTCACGGGTCATCCCTCCGTGTGTGTCCTTGTGTCCTCATCTCTTCTTATGAGGACGCCGGTCAGACTGGGTCAGGGCCACCCTGGTGACCTCACTTTAACTTAATTATCTCTTTACAGATCCATCTTCAGACACATCACGTCTGAGATGCTGGGGGCAGGGGAGGGGCCGGCGTTCTGCCCCCTTTCTGTTTTCTGAGTGAGATTGTGTGAGATTGGCCTCATCTCTTCCCTCCATACTTGATAAAACTCACCGGTCAAACCATCAGGGCGTGGAGTTTTCTTTGTGGAAAGAGTTTCGATGATGAATTCAATCCAAAAAAAACCCAGACAGGGCCATTCAAATTTCCCATCTCCTCTCATGCTGGTTTGGTAAGTTGTGTTTTTCAGGAATCTGTGTCACCTGCACTGTTGAATTTAGTGACACGAAGTTGTTCGTGACATCGAACTGTTACCCTTTTATCGTCCCAGTGCTCTGTGTTGAAAACCCTCCTTGCAGACTTGGCGTTGGCACTTTGTGTCTTCTCTCTTTTTTTCTTATCAATCTGGCTGGAGAGTTATCAATCAATTTTTACAATTTAAAAAATCAGTTTTGAGTTTGTTAATTTTGTAAATGGTCGGTTTTGTGTTTCAGTAATTTCTGTTTGGGTTTAACGTGCTTGTCTTGTCTCCATCTAGCTCCTATTGGAGATTTTATTATCGATAGTAAACCTTTTTGTGTTTCCAACATAAGCATCGAAAGCTACAACTTTCCCTCTAAGCGCCCCTTTGCCTGCACCCCACACATTTTCACAATTTGTATTTCCATTTCCTTCAGTTCAAAATATTTGCTAATTTTCTTTGTGACTTCTTGGATCCACACATTATTTACAAGTGTGTTGTTTAGTTTCCAAGCAGTTGAGGCTTTTGAAACACGTGATGTGCACACGGGAAGCACACGGGACACCAGGGCTTGGCTCAGTGACCAGCTCCAGGTCAGTCACGCCGAGTCCCACCTGCTGGCTTCACACCCGCTGCTGCCGACCACATGAGCTTGCGTGTGATCTCGTGTGCCCGTGTGCACGGATGTGAGGCCACCACGACAAAGCACCACAGACTGACCATTTGGTGAAGTTCACAGTCTCGCGGTCCTGGAGACCAGAAGCCTGAGGTCGGGCCACTGGGCTGGTCCCCTCTGAGCCGTGATGGAGAGCCTGTCCCAGGCCTTGCCCAGCTCCTGGTGGTCTGCAGCTGCCGTGGTTCCTTGGCGTGTGGACACGTCGCCCAACTACGCCCACATAGCGCTGTCCGACACGAGAGCCTTTGTCCAGCCCCCTTGTGAAGACGCAGTCACGTGGGCTCAGGGCTCCCCCGACGCCCCTCTCAACCGGCACATCCGCAAAGGCTGTCCAGGCACACGCACCCCGCAGAGCCGCGGGAAAGGACTGCAACATACGAGCTTGAGGGGGACACGACTGAGCCCACAAGAGCATGTGTATGTGTGTTTGCCTCTGTACATGTGTACACATGTGTGTACATGCATGTGTATGCCTGGGAACTTCATGACTCTGCGTGTGGGGCTCCCGTGAGTCCTACCTGTGTGGACGGGTGAAGAAACGGGGCCCAGTGCAGGGACAGGACCTGCCAGGATCTTATGGGGCCGGACATTCGCCACCCCTCAGCCCCCTCGGCCACTGTCCCTGCCTGCTCCAAGGGGGTGGCTCACGTGTCGGCTGTGGGGTCAGGCTGACCTGGCCGTGGGCACTTGGACAGGTGGGGTGCCTGAGCCAGGGTCACCCTCGAAGATCCTCTGGGCATCCATGGGAGCGAGGGCTGTGTGCTCGGGCCGAGGTGACCCCGGGCAAGGACGGGCCCTGGGCGCCTGGGAGAGAGCAGGAGGCGGCTGGGGAGGGGCTGGTGGGGAGGACACAGAGCGGCTGGTGGTGCCCTCGGGGCTCACGAGGGTCCTGGGTGCCGGGTCAGACAGCTGTCCAGTCCCAGGGGCCGGGCAGGGCCGCTGACCTTCACCCCCCAATGATGCCCTGGATTTCTGGGTTTCCCTGTGGGTGTCCTCCACAAACTCCATTTGCTTAGTCCCCCAAGCGTCCTCCAAGGGTCCTGGGCCCCTCGCGGCCCACACCACTCCCAGCACGCTGGTGGCCAAGCTGGAGGCAGGCGGCCCTTGGCCTTGGCACAGGTTCCGTGCAGCTGGCCGGTGGCCAGAGCCCCCCAGACCGGCCAGCTGGCCTCAGCCCAGGCGAGCCCCCACCCGCAGGAAGTGGGTCCCAGGTGGGGCGAGCAGACCACCGGGGCATGCAGCCCTCTGCACGGAAAGAGGGGCCTGGCCACGGCCACGCTGCTCAGATGTTCCAGGGATGGGCCCGGGTCATCGGTGTGGGAGGAAGGACGTGGTCCTGGGAGGGGCAGAGGAGCCCTCCGGCCCCTGCAGGAAGGGTGGGCCGTGCATGCTCTGCCCGGACCCCTGTCTCCTCGGCAACCACGGGCTGGGTCAACCCCGGGGCCTGCGGGGGGAGGGGCAGGGCTAAGGCCACCTGTCAGGCCACGCATGGATGAAAGCACCAAAAGCGGGGGCTCCCACCGTGCCCCTGGGCCAGGCAGGGAAAGAAGGGTGTCCCTCACGCCCCCAGCAGTGTCTGGGCCATGCTGCAGGTGGACAGGTGGGCAGGTGGGTAAGTGGGGGTAGGCAGGTGGGCAGGTGGGCAAGCAGGGGGTAGGCAGGTGGGCAGGTGAGCAGCAGGCGGGTGGGCAGGTGGGCAGGTGAGGCTGGGCTCGGGAGCCCTGAGGGCGAGCTGAACGCTGATGTAGTATGAGACTTCAACACCGCGCGCGTCCAGGCTGGGGCAGCTTTAACTGTCACTCAGACAAGTTTGCTGTTTCATTTATTCATATCTTTTAGCAGCGAAACCCTTCCTCACTGTACGCAGGGCCGGTGCAGAACTTCTCGGACCCGCACTCTCTGGGCCCATTTTGTCCCAGCCCTGTTTCCTGCGACCCCCCTATGGACATGTATGTGGTATGTGCATATAAGATGCACATTTGTGTGCCCATGTGTGGTATGTGTATGATGCATTTTGTATACACATGTAATGGTGTGTAAGAATGCATGCACATATAATATGTAATACACGTACACATACACATACATGTGGCATGATGGACATGTACGCATGTGTGGTGTGATACATGCACACATATATGTAGTGCATTATAGATGTGTGTTCTGTGTACTGAGGCATGTGCACATGTGCATGTATGTGGTGGGAGTTATTGATACACACATGTGTATGTGTATGCAGTATGTTGAGTGCTGCATGTTTGTGTGCATGTGTGTAGTGTGCATGTGGTGTGTGTTCATAGGCACATGCATGTGGTCCGTGCATGTGTGAATGCATGCATGGATATACATGTGCAGCACGAGAATGTGTGTCGGTACATGTGTGTTCACATGAATGCACATGCACGCATATGTGTGTGGCGTGTGTGCATGTGTGAATCCGTGTGCACATGTGCATGTACATTTTAAATTCAGCAGCTGCTCACTTGAGGGCTGCAGAGACGAGCAGAGGCAGAGTGGCTGTCCCCGTCCTCTGCCCTGCAGGGCAGGGTCCCCTGAGGCTCGTTAGAGAAGATGATGTGTCCTGGCAGCTCAAAGCCTTCCAGAGTCACGCGTGCTCACACGCACACATGCACATGCACGGCCCCAACCTCATTACCAGCAGTTACATAAAACATGCTTCCTGGGAACGGCTGCTCATTAGTCCGCCGGGTGATGAGGCTGCAGGAAGAGTCTCGCTTTCATGGATCGGGCGCCGGGCCCAGCCGCATCTGCGCCCAAGGCTGGAAGTGATTTTCCGGCCCGAGGGAATTCCCGGAGGTGTCACGTCAGCGTGCTGCTGTGCCCAGGGCTTTGACGCTGACGCTGATCGGTGGTCGCCGAAATGCGGTGGCACCCACCTCGGGGATAAGGGCCCCAGGTCCCCACACCCAGGCCCGGTCGGGGCAGACGCTCCAAGGGCTCCACCTGGGGAGGGCTGGGAACCGGTCTCCCCACCCGTGGTGGGTGTCGTGCGGGGCCCGGGCAGAGCCCGACTCTGGGGCCCGCTGGTAACCCGGGCAGCGTGTCTGGCACAGACCCATGGTCCTGGCTGCCAGACCCCTGGTCAGTGCAGAAAAGCCCACAGAATCTGGCTGAAGTGACCACGGATTCAGGTGCTGAGCGGGTGCCACGTGTCGGCAGTGCTCCACGGGTTCCTCAAGGCCCCCGCTCTGGGGAGCGTCCTGGGGTCGCTACGGTGCCCATTTCACAGACCAGCACTTCGAGGAGCGGCGAGCAGGCCTTCGCCGGCTTGCACAGGAGGCTGGTGACCTGGTGGCGGTGGCTTGCAGACGCCCGGGACTCACCTCTTGCTGGGAGAACCCGGAGGAGGGCCGGCCGCGCCCCAGGTGCGGGACTCGCGAGGACGGGATGCTGCTCCCCGACCAGCCCGTGACGCCCTGCAGTGTGGCCCTGGGAGGGCTATGCGGACACCCTGGAGCCCCCGCCACCAGCCCCGGGGCTGAGACCCTCCCAGCCCCTGCCTCCAGCTCCGCGGCCCGAGCACGTCAGTGAAGCGGGGTTACGAGCGAGGCCGAGAGCAGCGAGTCCGCCCTGCGGCTGGGTCAGTAACGACACACCCTTTACTTCCTTTGCTCAATGCCCTTTATCTAGCCTTACGTAATTTTGAAACTTTTATTAAGAAAACAAACCCACATATGCGTCACCCAACACCCCTCCGGTCTTACTCGTGCCCCCGAGGGTGCCCTGAACCGGCGCAGCCTGTCACGCCAATGCCCACACGCACACGGCAGCTCGGGCCCCGACAGGCCAAGGCCGTCCTGTCCAGGAAGCGCAGTCACCGCGGAATTGTCACAGCTGACTCGCGGAGGCTCACGCTGGGTGTGCTTCGCAGATTGTTTCAAAATGGCTTTTGCAGTGGTTTCCTTGACTCTGGGTCTTTTCGAATCTCCCTCACCGCCCTGCGCTGACGCGTCTCCCCGAACTGACAGGCTGCCTCCCTCCTGGCATGTCCCGGGCACCTATTTGGCAGGTGACCGGGGCGATCTGTCACTCAGAATGCTCCATTCTGGGTCTGGTCTCTGCGTCCGCCTGGTCTTGTCTGCCTGGCAAGTCCCTCCATCTCTGCCTTTCCGAAGATGGGGGCTCGGGGCTGCGCCTGACCAGTCGGGGCACTCGGGGCCGGCTCCCACCCGCTGCGGCTCAGAGGGAGGCAGGAGGCGCCGGTGCCTCCCGTGTGGGGTGGTCAGCCTGGTCCACGAGGTTCCCCGACCCCGACCCAGCTCAGCACACGCCCCC
>VBSM01003158.1:259886-275946 GCA_008086735.1 Cheirogaleus medius | reverse complement strand
CGGCCGGGGGTCAGTGAATGGGGACTGGGTAGGGCTCAGTGGGCCTGCCGGGGGTCAGTGAATGAGTACTGGGTAGGGCTCCGTGGGCCGGCTGGGGGTCAGTGGACAGAACCTGGGTAGAGCTCCGTGGGCCGGCCGGAGGTCAGTGAACGGGGACTGGGTAGGGCTCAGCGGGCCGGCTGGGAGTCAGTAGGCGGGGACCTGTGGAGGGCACAGCCTGAGGGCCGACCCTCGAGACCCCCTGTCGAGACCCCAGGTCCAGGCCTGGGTTTGAGGAGCTCTGGAATCAAATGTTTGATTGGGATGGTTCATGTGTGTCTGCACGGAACCATTCAGTCTCCATCCAGATGTTGGATGTTCTTTAGATCAGGGGTTCCCAACCTACGGTGACTTGTATAATTATTTTCTTATATGTTACAATGTGACAATAATAAAAATGAAGTGCACAACGTAATGCGCTTGAATCATCTGGAAACCATCACCACCACCACCACCACCACCACCGCTACCCAGTCCGTGGAAAAATTGTCTTCCATGAAAACGGTCCCTGGTGCCAAAAAGGTTGGGGACTGCTTTAGATAAGTCTCCAGGGTAAAACAGGTTTTGCTGGTGTTCAGCAGTTGTGGAGGGCTTGGAACAAAACAGGCCCTGTGCTGGTGCTGGGGATGTAAAGGTGGTGTGTGAGCCCCTTCCTGTGGGTGTTCTGAGTCTTTGGAGGGTTTGGAGGTGTAAACCAGGACTACACAGTTCACCTGTAGTGATGGAAGTCTGTGGAAAAAGCTATTACAAACAGAGAAGGGGAGGTGAGAACAGCAGGAGCAGGTTCTCATAGGAGCTGGTGACCTTGCCTGGGTATTTCACAGACGGGAGTCTTGATTTGGATAGGGCAGCGGTTCTTACAATGTGTCCAGGCATCCTTGAGGTTTCAGAGCCGTTCTCATAGTAGCACCAGGACTTCACCTGCCTTTTTCACTTCTCTCGTTAGTGCACCGTGGAGTTTTTCCAGGGGCCCCCTGATCTGTGATAGTGCAGCAGATTGAACGCAGAAACAGAATTCAGAATCCAGCTACTGCCAGACCCAAAAGAGATTTGCAGAAATTAAAAACATTGCCATTCTCCTAATTAATTAGTTTTGTTTTGAAAAAATACTTATTTTTTATTTAAAAATATTGTTTTGTTAACATGTAAAAAGCTTATTTTTAAGTGAATTAATGAATACTTCCAGTTTTAACTTATAGAAATTATGAATAGGTATAACTCACATAAACCACAGCCCTTTGGGGTCCTCAATAATCATTGAGTGTAAGGGATCTTTAGACCAAACCACTTCGAGAAGCAGGAGAGTACATTCTCTGGTTCTAGTTGTGAGATTCCTCTGCTCTTAGTTTTGATTCATTGCTCATGGTTCAGGGATGTTAAGACATCCGCTACTCAAGGGCACTGAGTGACAGGTCACATAGGAACAGGTGGGCAGCTGCCTTTGCTTACAAACTAGGAACGACAGTAAGCGTCTGGAGTGGGCGATGCTCTGAGACGTGTAAATGAATCGGGTTTTCTGCGCAGAGGCCGCGGCACTCAGGAACGGTGTCCTGCTCCTCCCTGCTCAGGTACCTTCTGTACGACGTCAACCCCCCGGAAGGCTTCAACCTCCGCAGGGACGTCTACATTCGTGTTGCCTCTCTCCTGAAGACGCTTCTGAAGACGGAGGAATGGGTGCTGGTCCTGCCCCCGTGGGGGCGCCTCTATCACTGGCAGAGTCCTGACATCCATCAGGTCCGGATTCCCTGGTCCGAGTTTTTTGATCTTCCGAGTCTCAATAAAAACATCCCCGTCATTGAGTACGAGGAGTTCATTGCAGGTGAGGCGGAGCACCAGCGCCAGGCTGTGGGGCGGTGGTGGTGGTTTATCTGGGGCCAGGCAGTTGTTTCCTTCTTCCTTTCTTTTGTTTTAAGAGACAAGGTCTCGCTCTGTCACCCAAGCTAGAGTGCAGTGGTGTCATCACAGCTCACTGCAGCCTCAAATTCTTGGGTTCAAATGATCGTCCCACCTCAGCCTCCCAAGTAGCTGGGACTACAGGTGTGCACCACCACTCCCAGCTAATTTTTCTCTTTTTTGTAGAGTTGGGGTCTTGCCACATTGCCCAGGCTGGTCTCAAACTCCTAGCCTCAAGTGATCCTCCTGCCTTGGCCTCCCAAAGCACTGAGATTACAGGCGTGAGCCTCTGCACCAGGCCTCATTTCTAATGTAGACATCAGGCAGGGCCCCAGACTGCACCCAGCCCATCTGAGCCTTGCCAGCCTCCTGGACCCCCCGTGGCATCCCCACCTCAGGCCTGTCGTAGCGCCTGCTCTGCATAACAGTCCAGTTCCCTGTCCCAGACTACCAGGGATCTTTGCACAGTGTTCCTGGGGAAACAGGTCTGCAGTGGTGTGCTCTTGCCTCTCGCCTCTGAAAACCGTGGCAGCCTGGTGGGTAGGCAGAGTGCAGCTAGAGCCACCCTAAACACGTGGCCAGGCCTGGCTCTTATCCTAGCAGGACTCGGCTCCCTGTGCCAAAAGGCCACCTTACTGAGGAAGGACATTGTGTGTAGCACAGATACCTCTTGTTTGACTTCATGTGTGGAGCGCAGATATCTCTTGTTTGACTTTATGCTGCTTGATCTTTCTGTTTTAATTCTTTTAAGAGGAATTAAAGCTTTTCTTAGAATAAAGGTGTTCAGAGCTTTCTGTTGCTTTGTTTGGAAGATACAAATTTACAAGTGACACTTTTCCGCTGCACTGGAGAGGCCTTGGAGGAGAACGAGTGAGTTTGGACTCTGGCCGCTGCTCCGTAGCATGTGACGAGTCCTCACTCACAGCACTCCCAGGGCTAGAGCCCCTTGCTCCCTGCTTAGGGGTTGGCTCCCACGTGGTGGTTTCTCAGGGTTCTTGTTTTCTGTGTCCGAGTCACTCTTGTGAGTGCCAGGGGCACGGAACCAGGGATGGACCATCCGCCATCCTCATTCTCACGGAAGACGTGGAGTCTTCGATGTGTGAAAAGCATCTCAGAGCGCGTCCTCCCCCGACGTGACTTGCGGGTTGGCTCGTGAGTCCTGGCAAATAAGCTGCCGTTCTCCATTGAGTCTGACCGACAGCTGGCCTCTGGGCTGAACTTCACGTCACGTCACAGGACCCGAGACGCTGGCCTGGCTGTAGGTATCTGCGGGTGCTCAGGGCCTGGGACTGGCAGGGGCTCCTCCCTGCTGTTGTCCAAGCCTCTGCCCCTCAGGCCGGAGCAGGACCCGGAGCAGCACAGGGAGGACAGTGCCCTGTGTCACGAGCCTCTGAGGAGTGCAGCGGTTTGACACCTCCCTGCCATTGGCTAGCCCGGGACTTGGGCCGTTTCCTCACCTACCAGGGGAAAGGAGTGGGGTGCCTGTCCTCAGACAGCTGCCAGGAGCGAGCACACACAGGCGCTTGTGACGTGGCTCGCAGGGTCCCCTGGCATACAGGGTCTCCACTCGCCTCTCCCGCGTGGCGCTGGCCTCAGCCACCGGCCCGCAGAGCCGTGAGTCCCCAGTCGTGAGTGAATGTGAAAAAGACCAGAGTTTCACTTGCTGCAGCCTCTCGTGACTGGCCGTGTCACACCATGTTTGGGGGGATCTTTACTGATCCCTGGGATGTGGCAGCTGGCGCCTTCCTGAGGTGGGGGGCAGTGGGCACGGGGCGCACAGGCTCCTGCTCTCCTGGAGACCCTGTCCTGGGGCCGGGGGTGGGGCAGAAACCGTAAGAGTAACAAGTGACAAGTCGGGGGTCAGGATGGCGAAGAGCCTGGGGACAGAACTCAAGGGGGGCGTCAGAGCCAGCCCGGCGGGGACGGTCCAGGCAGGGCAGCCTGTGCAGGGCCTGAGGAGGAAGCGCCCGGTGCTGGAGGGGCACGGGAGGGGTGGGGGCCACCGCCGGCCCTGCACAGAGGGGCGGGGTGGAGGAGCTGTGTGGAAGCCTTTGTCCCTCCTCTGTCCTCCTTCTGTCCTTCCTCTGCTTTCAGGAACTCCCTCCGGTCCGTTTCGGGAGTTAGGTGGCATTAAGTGAATCGATGAGGCACCCGTGCCAGTGGCTACGTGGCGATGCCGCGAGCGCGCTTTGGTTCCTGTTGCACTGCCGGGCGCTCTCTCTCGTTTTCAGAGTCCGGAGGGCCCTTCATCGACCAGGTCTACGTCCTGCAGAGCTACGCGGAGGGCTGGAAGGACGGCAGCTGGGAGGAGAAGGTCGACGAGCGGCCGTGCATCGACCAGCTCCTGTACTCGCAGGACAAGCACGAGTACTACAGGTAGCGCCGGGCGGGCGCCCGTGGGGCCGTGTCACCGCGTTCCCGTCATCACGCGGGGTCCCGAGGATCCCGTCAGGCGCTGCTCACGGCCGCCCCGACCGCGGGTCTCTGTGCCGCAGCCTCGGCACCTGCGAGCGGGCCCCTGACCCCTCCAGACGAGGGACCACGGGTCATTTTGAAAACACCTGCGTGAGATCCCATCGCTGCTTCCCTGCTTCTGTCCACGCACTTGACCGTGGCTGGGGGGACAGCAGTCTTGGCCCCAAGTGTAAGTTGCCACTGGAGGCGCTGATGTCAGCAGACCTCCGCGGAAGAGCTGTCCCCTACCACATCTGCGAGTGAAGTGCCAAGACAACTGGTTTCTGAAACACGAGCAGCGGACGACGTGAGCACAGTTGTGTGACGTGACAGTTGCCGCCAGACTCCAGCTCTGCAGGGGAAGCCGGTGTCTGTCCGGGTCCCTCCCCACCGCCCCTGCCCTCCCCCGCGGGCGGGACTGTCCAGAGTCATGAGGAAGGCAGCAGTGGCCCATCAATCACATCGGATCGAGATTCATGGTTTTCTTTTAAAATGTTCACGAGAGTGTCATGATCTGTTACATGATCAGTAAGTTTTTCCTGAACGGAGCAGCTGTGTTGTGTTAATATTGAGCCACTTTGCCTGTGCTTCTAGACCTTGTTGCCCGTGTAGCAACAAGACAGACTGATACAGGTACCGTGGGTTTTGTTTTGCAGAGGATGGTTCTGGGGCTACGAAGAAACCAGGGGGTTAAAAGTTTCCTGTCTGTCCGTCCAGGGGTCGGCCTCCATCATAGCGCCCGTGCTTTTGAAAAACACCTCCGCTCGGTGAGTGCCGGCCAGGTCACCCGGCCCAGCCCTCCAGGCAGCTGGTCCTCGCCAAGGCCGCCTGCCCCTCACCCACATGCCACACACCCTGGCTCAGGCCCCTCCACAGCCAGCAGACCTGGGGAAGCTGGGGGTTGGGGTTGAGGCAGCTGCATGTGGCCCCAGAGAAAGCCCAGGAGAGAATCTGGCTTGGACCCGGTGCGCTCAGGCGGGGAGGGGCTTGCGTGTCGGCAGAGCTGCCGTCCTCACACGGGGCCTCCCGCTCGGGGAAGCTGCCGAACCGCACAGTGCAGTGGCGCCCTTGCTGCCACGGTGGGCGGTGGGGACGGGAGTCCCACGCGGTGGGGGAGGTGGGTGGCGGCGGAGGGGCAGTGGAACCACAGGGCCACGGTCCGGGTGCTCAAGCAGGAGCTGGGCTGGGGGGTGGCGGAGTGGAGCCACAGGTCCGCTCTGCTCTGATGGAGGCACCGAGGGAGCTTTGAAAAATACACCCCACTCGGCCTGGGCTCATTCATTTTCTCACCTCGCAGGTGAAGCCGTCCTGGGCGGTCTCTCTGGGGTCCTGGGCAGCTGCTTGTCTCACCACTGGGTGGCAGCGGCCCCAGTGAGACGCCACGCGGGTCCACCCAGGGACACTGGGGCTGTGGACAGGCTGGCGTCAATTGTGCAACAAACTCCGTGGCAGCCTTTCTTGCTGCCGTTCCCACGTGGCGGGGACCTCCAAAACCCAGGGAGGCGCCTCGCTGGCCGTGGTTCTGTCCACACATCACACTTTGCTCAGTGTCGCCCTGGACGTTGGAGCTGCCGCCAGCTCCGGTGGGCCAGGACCCCGGTGCCTCCTTCCGGCTGCAGTGGGCCCTTTGTGACAAGGCAGGTGGCTCCCGCACAGACCAGCGTCTGCCGCTGCCCAGGAAGTCCCGTCGTCACTTCCAGAAAAGCAGAGCTACGACACTGAGGCAACTGGACTGCATTTGTGGAAACTCGGCTTTGATACTGTCCTAGGACTGGGTCGTTTTCATTAAAACATCTGGTTTCAAAAGCAGATCTGCCTAGTTTTGGACCCGTGATGTAGAATCCCGCAGGTCAGTTTTTTCAGACGCACATTTCAGGGTTTTGACGGAGCTGAGCCCAGAGAGGGACTCGGAGCAGCTGGTCCCGACTGAGGAGAGACAGCTGGGCCAGGGCAGCGGGAAGAGACCCCGGCTCGGGGCAGCTAAAGGACCTGCCGTGAGGACACGGCCCGAGAGCTGCTGAAGACGCCTTGCGGCCTTGCTGGGAAGAGTCATTTCTCAAACAAGCTGTGAAAGCACTCACCAAAAAAGTGAAGATTAGTAAACTGTGACATTGAAACGAAGAATTTCTGTGCATTAGTTTCTGAGGACAGGCCACAGAGGGAGAAGGACCTGGCGGCGTAGGTGACGGATGAAGAGAGGTGCCTGCAATGTAGCAGCAGTTCCGGGACGCCAGCCGGAGTAGGGTGGCCAGAGACGCAGCCCGCGCCTTCCAGGAGAGGACAGCCGCCGGGAACGCGGGAAGGCGCGCCACCGCGTCAGTGTTCGGGAAGACAAGTCGCCGTGGGAGGGTGGGACGGACGCGCAGGATGCTCCTGGCAGGAGAATTTGGCAAAACTGCCGGGCAGCGCGGCTTGGCCAGAGTTGAAGGTCGCAGATGCCCACACTCTGCTGGCACACGCTGCGCCTACCCGACACCTGTGCAGGCGTGGCCGTGGAACCCCCTCGTGGCCCACAGCAGTGGGCTGACAGAGTGAGGGGTTGAGACTGAGCGTGAACAAACGGTCTGTGTCTCCAAACAGCAGGCCGCATACAGCGCCCGGCGAGGAGATGAGAAAAATGAACACCATCCGGTCTCATCGGCACGATGGCAAAGACGGGCACGTGCGTAGGAGGTGGGACGGGGGACGGGCAGAGTGACCTGGGGGGCTGCAGAGCGTTCATTTCAGGGCAGGCTGTTTACCCGCACTTGGGGTGGGATGCGCGTCTCCAAGAGCGTCGTCGCGTTTTATGATAAACTCACAGGAAACAGTTTCGAAGCAGTGCCAGAGGCAGCCACCGCATCCAGCTACTCCGCCTCTTTCCGGAAACATCCTCACGCTGGTGCCTGTGCACGTCTCTCTTCCTTCTTTAACCGCAAGTGGAATCACACCGTGTACGTGATACCCGTGTTCTCCGCGAGGCCTTTGTGCTTTTCCCTGCTTACCCGCACGTCTGGGGTGTCGTTGGGACGCGCGGGCATCACCGTGCTCTTTGGCAGCCGTCTCGCAAATGTAAGAGAACTGCCGGCCAGCCTCGGTCGGTGGCCGCCTGTGGGTTCCAGGTTTTCACTGTTCCAAATGGGAAGTCTTCGTAGAGAAGCCTTTGCCCAGACCGCGGGGCAGTGAGAATGTAGGGCCACACCCAGAGCAGACCTGCCGGGTGGCAGCTGAGCTCTTGGCAGTCACTGAGAGCCGCCCACGGCAGCCACCAGGGCAGAGAGCTTCAGTCCCTGGGCTGTTAAATCGTTTCTCTTTGATTTCAGAGTAAGATTACATTTCAATAGCCTTTTGAAAAAATGTTACTTTGTAAAGCACTGGCTTAAATCTGTTGCCCATTTTTTCTCTGTAGAAATTTAAAATTTTTATATAATCAGATTTATCACTCTGTTCCTTAGAGGCTTCTGGGTTTTCTTATCCAAATCTTCACCATCCCAGTGTTCTTAAAAATTCTTTTTGTGTTCTACTTTAGTCTTTTAATTTATGTATTTTTTGAGACATGGTCTTGCTCTGTCACCCAGGCTGGAGAGCAAGTGCCAGCATCACAGCTCACTACAACCTCAAACTCCTGGGCTCAGGTGATCCTCCTGCCTCAGCCTCCCGAGTAGCTGGGACTGCAGGTGTGTGCCATCACCACACCTGGCTAATTTTTCTAGTTTTTGTAGAGATGGGGTCTTGCTATGTTGCCCAGGCTGGTCTTGAACTTCTGGCCTCAAGCAGTCCTCCTGCCTGGGCCTCTCATTGTGCTGGAATCACAGGCGTGAGCCACCACGACTGGCCATATTCTACTTTATAGTTTTTCAGTTTTCACATTTAACTCTCTGATCCACTAACAGTTGTGTTGTGTTAAGAGCAGAGGTGCCGTGTGCCCTGAGCCGCCCTTCTCAGGTCACCCCGTCCTGATGGGCGTGGGCCAGTGTCGGGCCACCCTCTCGGGGGACGGTCTCTCCTGTGGGAGGGAGCTCTTGGTCTCTGTCTTACTAGGGCGATTCTTTTGGCGATTGCAACAAATACCGACGCGGTGCCTTTGGGTGGCATGCGTCATTCTGTGCTTTGCTCCCTTACTACAGTGTGTTCAGTGAGAGTTCCCTGCTGTCCGACCGTCTCTGCGTTGGAATGGAATGAGTTCCGTTTGTGATGTGCATTGTTCTTTCAGTATACTGCCAGGTTCTGTTTGCTAGCTTTATTTGTTTTGTTTATTGTCCATTTCCTTTTTTCTTGTTTTTTTGGCATAGCTGGTCACAAGTGAGTTTGCTGACAGCTGATTCCATGGCTAGAATAGGAGAGACACTTCATACGTGTTATAATCATGTAGTGAGAGAGCTGCCGGCACCAGGATGCGACCACCCGGTCAGAGCCACATTGGAGCTGGGAAGGCTCCACGGAGGAGGCTCCCACGTGCACGTCTGAGAGAATGGGCACAAGGGTTTCTAAAATAACCCCGCAAGAAATCCCTCCACGTCCTTCCCTGCCTACGTTTCACATGTGCACATGTTTCTGTGGCCAGGTGTGTCACCAGGCATTCTGAGGACCGGAGCAGTTCAGATAAGATGCTCTCGAAAGAACACCTGCCAGGACGGCGTGTCCTCCACTGACCTGACGACAGCTCCGGCTTTGAGCCCTCGGGACTGACTGCTGTTTGCAAGCAGCTCGTGAACTGCTCTGTGCCTTTGCCTGTGGTCCTGTGGCTTGCCGCGGCCGTGCATCTGGATTGTAATCCCGTTCTCTTGCTCCCGAATAAATCCGTCGTGTTAGGAGATCTTTTTCTCTGGTGTCATTTTTTAGGTTGGTGGCAGGGATTGACACCCGCAGGACCGTGGCTGGAGGCCTGGCAGCCACTGCTCGGAGTCTCGGCCGTGGTCTGCGCAGACGCACCTGCGTGGGGTCCCGAGACTCGGTCTCCACGTGTGTCCCTGGCGGGGGCAGAGAGCGAGTGGAATCATTCTTAAGTCTTACAGTCACTAACTCCTTATTTTCCTTTCGTGTAAAATCAGGTCTGTGATGTTAGACAGAGCCGAAAACCTACTCCACGACCACTACGGGGGAAAGGAGTACTGGGACGTGAGTATTCCTGTGGAGAGTCTTCTAGACTTCACACAGCCACAGCAACTCTTTTCGTGACCTTGCTGATTAAAATCATGAGGCTCTGGAAGCCGTGGATTTGGGGCGCCAGCAGTGAACTTCCTCCCCCACCCAGCAGAGAGGCTGCTGCGTCTCACTCTGGCCAGGGTGAGCGCGGGGCCTCGTGGCACGCCGCCTCTGAGGACTCTGGGGACTGTGGCCGTTGGCCCCCTGGGTGCGGGGCAGCCCCTGAGGCATCGGCTGGCTCTGTAGCCAGAACTTGGAGCCCTTCTTGTTTCTCATGGTTTTGAAAGGTGGGATGTTTTCTGCAGTGAGTCTTTAACACGTTAACTGCCACGTGAGTTGTATTTAACTCACACTAGTTTTGAGCCGGAGCCTTGTGAAGCAAAACCTGGGTAAAACCCTGCCAGTGGTTCACGGAAATCTTGCTGTTGTGATAAATTAGTTCTTAAAACGTGGATTAAATGAATAGAAGTCAATAAATTTTGTTTTTCATTAAATTAGAAGGGATTGTTTTGTTTTTGACGTTTTTATTCTATTTTTGTAATAAGACACTGTGGCCCCCTGGAGAAACTTTCCCAGCGTGGCAGTCAGTGTGTTAACGCTGGGATCGGTTTCTGCTCTGGCGGGAAAGCCCAGCGCTGGGTGACTTGGTGGCAGCCCAGTCACCGTGAGCAGTGGCAGGAGAGGTCAGGAAAAGCAGCTTCTGCCCGTCACAGCCACGTGTCCTGGCGATGTTCCCACGCTGAGGAGACCTCACACAGCCGGTCTGCAGAGACACAGGCTTTGCTCAGACAGGGCGTGTGCAGTGCGGTCCCATCAAGTTGGAAAAAAAAAAAAGCATTTACTAGGCCGGGCGCGGTGGCTCACGCCTGTAATCCCAGCACTCTGGGAGTCCGAGGCGGGTGGATCGCTCAAGGTCAGGAGTTCGAAAAAAAGGCATTTACTGAGCGAGGCCTGAAGTTCCGAGTCAGGGAGAAACCAGGGAGGACGAGCTGCCCAGGGAGCCCAGCAGGCGATCGGTAGCGTCCAGCCCCTGGGCTGGGCCGGGCTGGGAGGTGCTTTCCCGGCGGCGGATTCATGCAGAGCCTCTGCCGCTTAGGCGGCCGCCAGTGAGGCCAGCGTCTGGAGGATCGTCATGGCTGGGGGTAGGGGGTGGACAGCGAAAGTTAAAGAAGAACCCGGCTCGGGGAGGCGGGAGGGGGCTCTGGCGGGCCGTCAGGTGAGAGTCCGCACACGGGCCTGTCCTCTGAGACCCGCGGGCGGTGCTCAGTGCTGCCGTCTGTCCACAGACCCGGCGGAGCATGGTGTTCGCCAGACACCTGCGGGCGGCGGGCGATGAGTTCCGGAGCAGGTACCTGAACTCCACGGACCACGCGGACAAGATCCCCTTCGAGGAGGACTGGACGAAGATGAAGGTAGTTTCTCTCCCTTTTGTTAATTAGAGAAAACGTACATTCTCTCTTTAGGTGCCCCAAAACTTATCCGTTAAATTGAAAAAGTCAGAACACGGGTTAGCAGGATGCTTTCTGGAGTGTAAACGCCTCTAACGACCTGATCGTTGGGTTGGACCAGGCGCTGAGGACTCCTCGGGTCCCCTCGTCTTGGTGCAAACTTGGAAGTTGCACGGCGCGGTTTTCTCTTTTCTAACATGGGGGGTTGCTCCACGTCCGGCCTTAAAGGCTGTTTGTGAAGTGTGGCAGGAAACGGGAAAGCGGGAAGTGGAAAGTGGTGACCACAGTCACATCCCGTGATTTTCTCGTGTAGCACGTGAGCAACAAAGCGAAAGCAACAGTCCCCAGACTCGCCCGAAAGCACCGTGGACGCCACTTTGGTCTAGTGTCGTCGCTTTGTTATTTTACGTGTGTATTTCAAATTTTTCCTGAAAGTTTAGGTGTTTCTGTAATATAGCTTCAACAAATACTATGTTCCTTTTTCAAATTTACGTTATTTTTAAGCATTTTCATTATCTCTTTTTGGCCTTGTTTTTAATGGCGAAGCACTTCACGGCAAGGGACAGCGTGTCCCTGTGTGTTCTTGTGGGACGTTGGGCTAGTTCTGAGTGCAGTGACATCGTCCAAGCAGTAATCCAGTAGCCCGTGTGGTTCTTACTGGAAAAAAATATTAAGTAGATTTTTCACTTTTATTCCATTTGTGTTTTTTCCGTGCTTCATTTTTTAAAAAATATTTGTATTTTACTCAGATAAAAGGGTCTGTGAAAATTGATCCCTTTATGGTCTTCTTAAAAAGATACCCAGCCCCCCCCGAGATTCTGCCTGAGATCCCCAGACAGACCTCGAGGTGACCCCGTGAGGATGCCGTGTGCAAATGCATGTCCACTCCGTGTTCCAAGTCCCCCTGGGCCCAGGGTGAGCTCCTGCCAGGCCCGGCGGTGCCAGCGTGTCCTTGCGGTCCCTGCCAGGTCGAGCTGGGCTCCTCGCTCGGGGGCCCGTACCTGGGCGTGCACCTGCGGAGGAAGGACTTCATCTGGGGGCACAGGGAGGACGTGCCCAGCCTGGAGGGCGCCGTGAGGACCATCCGCGGCCTGATGAGGGCGCACCAGCTCGACAGGGTGTTTGTGGCCACCGACGCCGTCAGGAAGGGTATGGCGCCTTGACAGGTGACCTCCTTTCGTGTCCTTGTGACCCCGGGTCGTTCTGTCGGCCCAGGCGGAGTCCTCGGCTGTGTTCCCAGGAGGGCGAGGCCGAGTCGCGCCCCCCCTTTCCCACCGGTTGCGAAGCCCTGGCAGGCGGGATGTGCGCGGGTCCCCACCTCTGTGCCCGGGGGTCCCGCCCCACACGGCCCCTCCTTCCACTCCGCAGAGCACGAAGAGCTGAAAAAGCTCTTGCCCGAGATGGTGAGGTTCGAGCCCACCTGGGAGGAGCTGGAGCTCTACAAAGACGGCGGCGTGGCCATCATCGACCAGTGGGTCTGCGCCCACGCCAGGTGCGGGCCTCGCCTGTCGGCGGGGAGCGGGGTTCTCTGGGGGTCCTGTGTCTCAGGGCGCAGTCAGGGCAGGTGGCGGCCTGTGTGTTCACGCGGACCATGCCCGTTTCTTCACCGTCTCTTCTAAGCCCCTGTGTCACTTAGCTCTGTGATTCCTGAGGCTGGTCCTCGTCCACGGGCTTCACCGTGGCCCACCACCGCTGTCGCTTCGTCCCGGGGGCTCCTTCTATCTCGCTTTTCCCGTCATTCTCGGTGTCTGCCGCCCACCCTGCCCCGGGAGTCAGCGGTGCACCGGGTTTGGCCCGCGGCCATGGTCGTGTGTGTATGTTGGATGCTATCCACGGAGCAACCTAAACATCCGTGTAAACGGGCCCGTGTGCCCTGGCTGTCGTGGGGCTGTCCCGCGGGAGGCAGGCCCGGTCTCTGCCCTTCCAGACTCGTTGGCACCCCTGCATGGGAGACCGCGGCTGGGACCAGGTCGAAACGTTGTGAGTGAACTGGAAAGTGGGAGTCGAGCGAATGATCTTCCTGTTGGTTTCAGAGCGTTCAGACCCCCCAGCACCGCGCACACCGCGGGTCAGCGAGCGTCGTCCCCCAGCCTGAGCAGTGCGTGGCTTCCCCAGCCTGAGCCCCTTCACGTGTCTGGCGACTTTTTTGTGTTCTGAGTACAAGAAACCCACAGAGGCCCTGAGTGTTGCCACTTCCCGGAGTGAGGGGTCCCCTCGATCGTGTGAGGACTGAGGCACCTGGGGCTGAGGGACAGGCTCGTCCCCACCCCTCAGGTGGCCTCTGGGTGAGTGGGAGCTCGATGGGTTCGTCTCCTTGGCCCCAGAAGTTCAGGTTTGGGGAAGTTTCGCGCTCAGCTCTTCAGCCCCTGCCTGCAGCTCTCGGGAAGCCCTGACCGGGCCGTGTGTGAAGCACCGGCCAGCTCATGGCTGCGCGGCCTCCAGGCCGGCACGGCGCTCTCTGGCAGCCCCCTTGCGTGGGTGGTGAGGGTCTCCCCGCCAGATCCCGCCTCCCACCAGCAGCTCACAGGCCTGCGCAGTCCCCTGGCCCCCACACGGCGCTGTGCACGCTGCACTTGCTCTGGAAACGTCTCTTGGATTTGATTGGTCGTTCAGTGCCAGAGACCAGCTGCGTGGGAGTCGGCCCCACCGTGCCTGGGCCAGGGGAGCGTGGTGATAAGTGGGAAGCCCCCTCGTTCACGGTGCGAACCCCCAGCCCCCAGCGCACGGCGTGCCTGGTCTGGCGCTTGACAATCGGAGGCGGCCCTCATCGGACTGGGGTGTGCGGAGGCTCGCTGTGCCGTGGGCTGGGCTGGGACACAAATGCCGGCAGAGCCCACAGCGTGCAGATGTCAAGGGCCCTTGCGGATCTGGCATGTGCATGTGATTGATCGATTGATCGATTGATTGGTTGGTTCTGTATAACTCCTGTGATACTTTGCAGGGTTTTCATCGGCACCTCAGTCTCAACGTTTTCTTTCCGGATTCACGAGGAAAGAGAAATCCTGGGGTTGGACCCCAAGACCACGTACAACAGGTTTTGTGGAGACCAGGAGAAGGCGTGTGAGCAGCCCACGCACTGGAAGATCGCGTACTGACGTGCCGCGAGGACAGCGGCTGCCCTGCGCCCCTGACACGTGGGCGGACACAGGTCCTGCTGCGGGGCTGCTCCGTGCGCCCTGGTGAGGGCCGGGCAGACAGCACTGGCCTTTCACAGCGTCCCAGGTCTAGAGGAGGCCCCGCTCGCCGGCGCGACACGCTCAGAGCCACGTCAGAGCCACGCTGCGCTCTCGGCGTTGCGGTCGGCCTCATCTGGTGTGGAGGGCACTGCCGCCTTCCGGGGCGGGGCGGGGTCTGTGGTCAGCCAGGCCCTGCCGGCTCATCCCAGCTGCAGACGAGGCCGTGTGCTGATCCGGAAATGCGGGCTGTTTGTTGGACCCGTCCTGGGGCCTTTCCACCCACCTCCCGTCCCTGAGCGTTCTACGCGGGTTGAGAGCGGACGTGGGTGAGCTGCCCTGTCTCAGGCGGAGTCGGGCTGACGCTTCCCCAGAGCTGGCGCCATTGGGCACCTGTCGACTAATTGTGCTAAGGTCTCCAGGAGCAGCTGGGGAAGGCCTTTCCACCTGCCCCGCCCTTCCGCCCGGTGGGAGGCCACGCGTGAGCTTGTCTCCTCTCCGGGTGGACAAAGGCGAACCTCCCGCCCCGCCTGGCGCTGCCCTGAGGCCCGCAGGGAGCCCTGGTGCCCGTTCAGGTCCCCTCACACCACAGTGCCGGAAGGTTCCTCGCTGGGGCCTCCAGGGAAACAGTGGCTGTCTGGGAAACCGAGCCCTGTGCTCAGCCGGGCCTGGCGGCTGCTCCAGTGAACAGACACGCAGGGCCGCCAGACCCGTCGCTCCCCGTGGAGAGACAGCGGCGAGAGGCGATGGCCACACCGACGTCAGAAGGCCGCGTCCAGGCGAACTCTCTGTCACGCGGCTCTTGGTGCGCACTTTGCAGAAACCCTTTCCTACGTGTTGGTGCTGCCACAGGGCCCTGCGAGGCGGGGACGCTGGCGCAGAGTCAGGAGGGAGCAGTCAGGCGGGCCGCGGGCCCCTCACCCTGCGTGACTCCCCACCACAGCATCATGTGGCACTGGCACCCACGTCCTGCGTCTGCTGGGGCTTGGTGACACGGACACTCGTGTGGCGGAGGCCGGTCGGCGAGGAGGGACACGGCTCTTCCCTCTCGGGGCCTGGCGAGTCCCGTCGCGGCCTCCCGCGCCTTCTCCGTGCCAGACCTTGGAAGGTGACCCGGAAGGTGCGGCAGGGTCCTGCGGTGTCACCCAGAGCTGCGCGGGCTAAGTGACGACATATTTATTCTTTTTCCATTTGTACACTCAGATGCTATTAATAAATTTTCTACAGAGCTGGAGTTCTAAAAACAGAGCCTTCTTCATGCCGTCGAGTTTTCTTCAGGCTGCGAGCTGTGACCGAGTGCCTCCTTTCCCAAGGAAGTCAACTGCCACGTGGTGGCCGGCAGCTGTGAGCTGGTCTCACCCCCTGCTCCCGGAGCCCCTGGGCCCGATGTCGCTTGGGTCTGCTCCCAGGGGACCAGCCGGGCCGGGTCACCACCCACAGCAGCCCGGCTCTCCTCTGCTCGCCACACTGCCTGCCAGAGGGGCTGTTTGGGGGAAGAATCCCATGAAAGAAATTTGAAAACCGCCGGTCTTTTGACCACTTCGGTACGGCGCTCACTGGCCGCGAACCCTCACCCACAGCCGGCACTCACAGTCCGCAGGGTAGTGTGTGCTGCGCATTGATGACGAATCCGTTTTGCTCTTGTGTGATGAGGAAAGCTTTAAAGCACTGGAAGCTTGTTTTACTTTACAGGCAGCTTTAGGAAAATAACTATAATAACTCCTACTAAGGACTTATTAAAAGGTCACAAATTCGTAGTAACTTATCAGCTGAACGTACACACTGCAACTGCAGAGATAAAAGCTGTAAAAGTAAAAGCTTTTGGCTGTCGACTAAAGTCGACACGCGTGTTCATCTGTGGCTGACGACTTTAGCCGACGCTGGGCTGTGCGCGTTCATCTGTGGCTGACGACTATAGTCGACGCTGGG
>VBSM01003158.1:248132-259786 GCA_008086735.1 Cheirogaleus medius | reverse complement strand
ATCTGTGGCTGTCGGCTATAGTCACGCTGGGCCGTGCACGTTCATCTGTGGCTGACAACTATAGCTGACGCTGGTACTGAAGTGGTTAAGCACTGACGAGGGGGCATCGTGACCTGTGTAGGGTGGGGAGGACAGACCAGCTGGGGAAGGGACGTGTCAAGTTAGGTGGCAGCAAATGCTGCGGGGGAGGGGAGGCTGGGGAGGGCCAAGGCACGTGGCCCTGGGAACGTGGCTGTTGGGCCCTGGGGGTGCTCACCTGTGCCCACGGTGGGGTGGGGGGACTGGTGTGGCAGACAGAGAGGGAGCCACGTGCCCTGGGTCATGGGGTCGCGGGGTGGAGCAGAGCAGGATGTGCTGTGGCCACTGTGTGGGGATCAGCCCGGAGGCTGGAGGCCAGCGAGGAGGCTCTCGCCGTGGTCCGGGTGCAGCGTGATGGTCACAGTCTCACAAGGAAAACTTGAGACAAATTAACTGTCGCAGTTTATTGGAGCAGAGGACATTGCGTGGCCCGGGCAGACTTGGACCCAGGGAGGTGCAGCGAGCCCCGCCCAGCAGCATGGGGGGCAGGTGATTGGCCACAGCTGCCCCATGTGGGCGTGGTCTGACAGTTGGCAGCCTGTGATTGGCTGAGGCTCAGCTGCTTGTTACGAGGTTACACCCCTTAGGTTGCAGTTCATTTCCGTGCTAAGTCAGGGCGCAGCTCTATAGTTAGGGACCCAAGGTGCGGAGGCAGCTTCAGGAGGGTCCTGGGGAGTCGTCTCGGCTGCTGGGGAGGTGCAGCCCCCGTTGTTAAAGTGAATGGTCTCTTTACCGGGAAGACGGGGCGTTTGCAGCTGAATGGATGAAAACCGTCATGTCTTGGACGGCGGTGTCGGAGGCTGTGCGGAGTGCACGGCGCAGGCCCCGGGGCTGGACACGGTGTCCCACGGCTGCTCCTCCGCAAAGGTCTCTGTGTGGGGCTTGCTGTGCGCAGCGGCCTCCTGGCCCGTTTCGCTCCGGTGCGACGGGAGACACTGAGCCAACTCGTGGGGCGTGGCCAGGCCTTGTCACCGCAGGCCGGGCGCGCGCACACAGGCCGTCCCCCCGGGGGCTGTCCCGGGCTCAGCCCTCACCGTTTCTGCACGTCCTCCCGGGGCGGCCAGTTTTCAGTGCGTGTGTGTTCAGGAAGCCAGCGTGTGCTGACCAGCTGAGGGAGAGCCCACCCGAATCTCGGACCTGCCCTTTCGTTGTTCACTTTTCTTTCTTTTCCGAGACAGAGTCTTGCTCTGTTGCCCGGGCTAGAGTGCCGTGGCGTCAGCCTAGCTCACAGCAACCTCCAACTCCTGGGCTCAAGCGATCCTCCTGCTTCTGCCTCCCCGGGGTCAAAGGGCGCAGTGTTCCCTGGGGAAGCACAGAATTGCAACTCGGTACTGACCAGGACAGCCCTGCGCAGCGTCCTGCGAAGCACGTGCCCGAGGGTTTTTATGGGGATTTCCACAAAAACATCGTTTTCAGAGGCAGTTCATCGGCTGGGCAGAAATTCTAAATCACAAACCTGTTCTGACTGGTGAGTGGGTCCTCCGAGCTGAGCTGAGAGATGTCCGAGGCTGGTGGTGACTGACCTCAGAGTCTTCTGGAACATTCTGTGGTTTGGCCTATAGCAGGTGGGGGTGCCACGCCCCCACAGCCTCCGCTCCACCGGGGACAGCCGTGGCGTGGCCCGCCCGCTCACCTGTCAAGGGCCGTGCGTGGAAAGCGGGCAGGTGAACGAGGGTGTTGTCACCGCTACGCAGAGCAAGTGTCTGAGATGTAGCTTGACCTTGAGGGCACAGGCCTCCGGCCACCGTGTGCAGACTGCGCGTGGTGGTGGCTGCTCCCCCCACAAACGTCGGCTTTGCGGACCCTGCAACAGAACCACGTGTCTCAGCGGTTCCCAAAGAGGCCCCAGCTCCCCGGTATGTGGCCGAGGGACCCTGGATGGGGACACAGCCCGGTGGCCTCATGCTCCAAACCGCAGGGCCAGTGGCCGCACCACCTCTGGCCTCCAGACCCCCCCCCCCGTGTCACCGTGCCCTGGGTGCTGGCCTGGCCCCTCAGCTTTGCGTGTCCCCAAGGTCCTGAGTGAGTGCTCCTTGTGTCTGTCCCTGTCCTCGTCCCCAGGGACGGCCTGGCTCCATCTGATAAAGTCTCCATGTTCAGATTCCGGGGGCCAGGAGCACCGATAGACCCCAGCATGACACCCCCCAGGAGACAGTGGCAGCTCATGGAGAGGGGCAGTCAGGGGAGGTCACTGCTGTCACCCCGACCTCCCTGCCCCCAGGGGACCCGCCACCTCCATCTCCGTCACAGGAAAGTATCTGGGAAGGTGCCCAGCTGAAATCATCGCCACCCTCCAGAACATTCTAAGGACCCTGAACTGCGCCTTGAGAGGTCTGTGGTTCTCCGGAAGCTCCGTCTGAGCCTCCCTCGTCTCCGCTCGGCTGCGATTCCAGAGGGTTCCAGTGCAGGGTGGAGGCGCCTCACCCATGGTCTGAACTGCAGATTCGCAGACACCCTCCTCTGCCCGGGACCAGGGCGCGGTGGCAAGTCCCGTCTGTGGGGCCCTCCGTGCTGCCCTGGGCGTGGCCAGATCTGGGGTCGGGGTTGCAGCCCCTCATCCGCCTGGCCGAGCCCTCCCCACAACAAAGCCCGGTGGGACAGGCTTTCCGGGTCTTCCTCGGCCCCGCCCGGCATTCCTGGGAATGAGGTTGGGAAACGTCTAGGATTCAACACTAGACGTCAGCACAACCCCGAGAGCACTTCGCGGAGTCAGCTCTCCTCCTTAACCTCAAGAGAAAACTTTGAAACTATGGAATACAAACCACCACCAAAAAAGGAGCTTATTAACTTTTAGCATTTTTATTTTTTATTTATTTGTTTATTTTTTTTGAGACAGAGTCTCTGTTGCCTGGGCTAGAGCACTGTGGCATCAGCCTAGCTCACAGCAACCTCAAACTCCTGGGCTCAAGCGATCCTCCTGCCTCAGCCTCCTGAGTAGCTGGGACTACAGGCATGTCCCACCATGCCTGGCTAGTCCAATTTATTTCTTTCTATTTTTAGTAGAGACGGGGTCTCACTCTTGGCTCAGGCGGGTCTCGAACTCCTGACCTTGAGCGATCCGCCCACCTCGGCCTCCCAGAGTGCTAGGATTACAGGCGTGAGCCACCGCGCCCGGCCAACTTTTAGCATTTTTAAAGAACCAGTAGTCCACAGTGCAGGATTCATCGTACTCAGTCCGGCCTTTTCCCTGCAAACCTGGCTCTTGGAAACCTCCCCGCAGGCAGACTCCGACCTTCGCCCACGACACTCCGGCCGTGCTCCGCCTCCACCTCCCCCTGGGGCCGCTGAGGGGCCCAGGGAATCCTTCCTTGGCTTTTGCACCTGAGGAGACTGGGCGTTAAGAAATGAAATCAGTCGCTCCAGGTCAGACGAACAGTTCGTGTAGCTGAGCGAACCACACTGGCTTTGGCTCTAGAGCCTACGAGAAAAGGCCAAGGTCAAAACGTGTGGGTGCGTGATGACGCCTCTGCCTAGTGGACCGCTCCGGGCAATCAGTTTGTGATTAGGAGGCTGTGCAGCCAGACGGGAGCGGCAGGGCGAGACTTACTAAGTTATGACGGGGATACAGTGTCTCCAGCCTGAGTGTGTTCGAGCAAAGTGCAGACTCTCCGAGCGGTAACGGAAAGGTCTAATCTATCAGGGCAGTAAGATCACAGGTGACATTGTTTTCCTTTCATTTTCACGTCTGTCCATGTGATCGTAATGTGCGTAGTGTCGTAGTTAACACGAAGGAAGAGATGGCGCATAGACAGCGTGGCGGCAGCCCTGGCCGCACGTGCCCCTGTAGGTCACGGCGCCGTGACGGCAGGACAGAGTGGGAGCCCTCGCGCCTGGGGGCAAGGCGCCCTCCTCCCGTCCCGCCTCTGCCCCTCGACCCTCAGCGGGGCTCCCTTGTGCAGTGCACAGCCTGAACAGCTGTACTCAGCAGTGCCGCAGACACAGGAGACCCCAAGAGCTGGCCCCCGACTCCTGTGAGGCTGCTGTGGCTACGCCTGTGTGTTCTTGTCACTCCCTGCAACGTCACACATAAGGCTGATTTTACTTTCAGCGGTGTGGATTCCAGCACTTCAAGCCCCTGAGGAAGAGCAGAAAGCCGCGTCCCTGCTGCATCTGTAACTCAGGGGGACTTCTGGGGGCCAGAGAGGGGGACCAGAGTGCTGAGCTGGGCATCGGGGGCCGGGTTGCCAGACCACCACGGCCTCTCGGGCGGGCAGAGGGGCCACAGGTGCAGCAGACACGTCTGGAAGCACTGCAGGATCGTGACAACGTGAGGGGACACAGCTGGTGGCCCGGCACTTGGGGCGGGAGGCCCTCTGGGCAGGACTTGAGGATGGAGCCCAAGTGGCCCCGTTCTTGGCCCCCCTGCTCCTGCCCACCCCCATCCCTGCCCGCCCGGTCCCCGTTGCTCGCCCTCCAGCCCTCGGCCGGGTGGGAGGTGCCCCTGTGCCCAGTGCAGGGGCCTCGGGACAAGGATCGTATTTTCCGAGTGGAACCCTCGGCCCAGCCCTCCCGGAGTCTTGGCCAGGTAATTAGATGATGCTCGCTGCTGAAGCCATCAGGTTCGAGGGCGATTTGTTCCGAGGCAGCAGCTAACTGGGGCAGCTCGGCTGCAAAGCGAGCAGCCCGGCTGGCACTTTGGTCCCCACCTCTCTGAGGATCCGAGTCCCGAGTCCCTGTGTCCCCGGACCCCTCCCTGCAGAGCCGGCCCCCGAGAGTCTCCCACCCTGTCCCGGAGCCGGGCCAACCACACGGGAGTCCGGCAGGGCCGGGGCCGGTTGTGCTCCGTCACAGAACCAAGACAGGCCCCCAAGCGCACACAGAGTCACCAGACTCAGAAGGACAAACACCGAGGGAGTCGGCTCGGCAGGCGGAACAAAGCCCCACGGCCAGGTGGTGTCATGGCAGACGCTGCGTCTCTCGCGTCCGAGAGGCGGGAGGGCCAAGGTCAGGGAGCGGCAGGGCTGGTTCCTCTGCAGCGTCTCTCCTTGGCGTGCAGCCAACGTGTCCTCCGTGTCCACACGTGGTCGTCCCTCTGTGTGTGTCTGTGTCCTTCTGTTCTATAAGGACACCAGTCCCGTTGGACCGGGCCCACCCCAATGACCTCATTTTACCTGACGTTCCTCTTTAAGGACCCATCTCCACGTACGGTCATGTTCTGAGGCTCTAGGGGCCGAGGACTTCAACACGGATTTGCGGGACACAGCTCAGCCCTGACGCCCCCGGCACATGGGCACCACTCCCACCTCGTGGAGATGAGGCTCAGGGGCCAGGGCAAGTCAGCTGGGCAGACCCATGTCCCTGCCTGTCACGGCTGAGGACAGACCCCAGCCACCCGCCTGGCCCAGCCGGGGGCCCCGAGGAGGTCACTCAGGCGGGGTGGGATGTGGGGCGTGTGCCGGAGGATACGGGGTGCAGGGGAGGCGTCACCCCACGGGGGACAGAGGGAGGTGGCTCCAGGGTCCCCACGCTGGGGCCGCAGGGAGGGGCCGGCGGGACCCAGGCCCTGCTCCTTCCGAAGTCCGCCGAGGACTCGGTGACCGGTCACTGGTTCACAGGGGACGGGGACGCACAGTCCGGAAGGGACACCATGGAATCCACCTTTCTGCCGGCACCATCTGTCCCTGCCGCCCGGCCCACTGCCCCGCGCTGCCACGCTAGCCGCCTAATGGGCGCTGCCACGCAGAGACAGCCATGACAGATGGAACCCCCGTTTCTGCGCAGAGGCCTTTTCAGGACGCACCAGGCTGTGGCGTGCCCTGGGCGCTGTCCGGGCCAGGCTGCGGAGCCCGTGTGCTCCCTGGAGACGGCGCCCGAGTGGCAGAGCCCAGCCCAGCCCTCGCCGCCCCCACCCACCCCCCCAGGCTCGCCCGTGAGAGGCCGAAGTGCCACGGTGGGCCGCGCTGCAGAGAAGGCCCCGGAAACAGCTGCTTCCGACAGGCCCTGGGCCGCACTGCGCTGGGCCGGACGGGCTGGGCTGGGCCTTGCTGGGCTGGGCGATGTGCTGCGGCCCTGGGCTTCCCGAGAACTGCGGCACAAACGGGCACCCAGCGCGGGGCCGTGGGCGGATCGGAGCCACTAGGCCTGGCAGAGACGGAGCTTTTGTCAAACAAGCGATTCTGTGGCCGGGCAGCGGCAGGGCGGTTCCGGAGAAGCAGCCAGGAGACGTCACCGGCACAGACACCCTTGTCGTTGCGATGTGGTTCGAGAGTGCTGTGAACTGTCCTCTGCGGCTAAGCGCACGTGGGTTTCTGCACGTCGTGCCCATCGTGCCCCGGGGCTCCCGGGAGGCCTGAGACAGAGAGGTGGCCCGGCCCCACGCCACGCAGGACTGTGGAGTTCATGTCCAGGGCGTGAGCTTAGTCAGCCGTGGCCAGACATGTCCCCTCCCCGGGCCTAGGAGGCTGTCGCCAGGTGCCGCAGCCTGGACTCCCGGGTGGCCCCGAGGCGAGCGGGAGGGGCAGACCCGTCACCGCGGGCCCTGCCAGATCCCACCGGAGCCGGCGCTGGGAAGGGCTGGGTAAGTTAGCCAGCACCGCAGGTTGTCACCGCCCGCGGTGTGAGCCCGCTCTGAATGAGGGGCAGGGGGTCTACCTTGAATGGAAGTTTGTTATTTACAGAAATCTGGACGTGCAGTTGGGTCCCAATCCTCCCCCAGTGGCGAGGGTGAGGGGGTGGCCGTGGCCAGCCCCCGCCGATCCTGTGGGCTGTGTGGCCCTGCAGTGCCTGGCGGCGGCGACTTTTGCCTCTGCCGTGTTTTAGGCCAGCACTGCCAGTGGCCTTTCGCGAGTCCGGGCTTCACGTTGGGGAGACGGCCTGGGAGCTGCCGGGGCAGGGAGAGGGCAGCCTGCATCCCACGTCTGCGCACGGTCCCCACGCGTCCTGGGGAGGTTTCCTGTGGGTAGGTGCCCAGTAATGGGATTGCTGGATCAAATGATAGATCTACTTGTATCGCTTTAAGGTGTCTCCATACTGCTTTCCACAGAGGCTGAACTAGTTTGCAGTCCCACCAGCAGTGTAGGAGTGTCCCTATCTCTCCACATCCACGCCAACATTTATCGTTTGGGGACTTTTTGATAAAAGCCATTCTCACTGGAGATAAGTGATATCTCACTGTGGTTTTGATTTGCATTTCCCTGATGATTAGAGATGTTGAGCATTTTTTCATATGTTTGTTGGCTATTATTCTGTCTTCTTTGGAAAAGTTTCTGTTCATGTCCTTTGCCCCCTTTTAATGGGGTTGATTTTTTTCTTGCTGACTTGCTCGAGTTCTCTGTCGATTCTGGTTAGCCCTTTGTCGGATGTGTAGCGTGTGAGTATTTCCTCCCGTTCTGTAGGTTGTCTGTTCGCGCCGTGGACGGTTTCCTTGGTGTTCTTGTCACCTGCAGGCATCGCTCTCCTGACACCGGGACTAGCGGCTGCCGACGACCTCAGCTCTCAGGGATTCAGGAAGAGTCACGGATCTGCAATTTGGCCAGATTCTTGTCGTCTTTGTTGCAAAAGCCTCAGTAGTGGCGTTCTTTCCCGCCGTCCGCAACCCCGAGTGGCACTGTCGCAAACTCCCGAGAGGTCCTCGGTCTATTCTCTCCAGCTCCTCGGACTCCACGGCAGGTTTTCCTCATCCACCGCCGTCAGACGCGCAATGGCTGGAGTCTTCCTTTGGTTTCAAAGTCACGGATCCCACTTCCGTTTCACTAGTGATCACCTTAAAACTGTGAAGATACATGTTTACCCACCGCTCTGCAGCGGCGTCTAGACGTGTCGGTTCCGTGCTCACCCGAGCAGTCAGGGACGCGCCGTCACCGACCCCTGCACCCCGCCACGCGGACCTCGCTGTGACTCCAGACTGTCAGTCACGTGAGACACCGGCGGTTACTGGGATGTCACTCTGACTATACCTGGCTTCTTTCCTCTGATCGCCGTTTTCCAGACTTGACCTTCTTAGAGCAGCCTTAGGTTCGCGGCAAAGTTCACAGGAAGAGACAGAGATTCTCCGTACGCCCCGTCCCCGCACAGCGCAGCCGTCCGCGCTGTCAATACCCCACCGGAGTGGCCGCGGGTGACAGCTGGTGAACCCACATCAACACGTCACAGCCACGCGAAGCCCACGGTTCACGGCAGGGCTCACGCCTGCTGTCTTACATTCTGTGGCTGTAAACAAACACGCACCGACATAGCCACACTCAGAGTTGCCTCTGAATGTTTCCGGTGCCCTAAAAGTTCTCTGAGCCCCGCGTAGCCGTCCCTCCCACTCTCCGACGCCCGCTCCTCCGGTCTTTTCGCTGTTCCCATAGCTCCACCGTCCTCAAAATGCCACGTCATTGGAACCAAACAGCAGGAAGCCTTTCCAGACTAACTTCCTTCACTTAGTGATAGAAACTTAAGTTTCCTCCCTGGTTTTTCGTGCCTTGAAAGCTCATTTCCTCTGAACACTGCAGAACATTCGACTGCCTGCGTGACCCCAGTTCGTCCATCCGTTCGCTTGCCAAAGGGCTCCTTGTCACCGTCATGCTCTGGCATAAAGCCACAAACATCCTCAAGCAGGTTATGTGAGGACATGAGTTTACAACTTCTCTGGAGTGTGGCTGCTGGATCACATGATAAGATTTAGTTTTGTAAGAAACAGCCGAGCTGTGCTCCGAAGCGTCCACACCACGTTGTGTTCTCACCAGTAACGAGAGTTCCCGTTTCTCCACATCTTCACCAGCACTGGGTGTTACCAGCGTTTTGGATTTGGGCCGTTTTAGTAGGTTCGTAGCACTGTCTCGTGCTTATTTAATTTGCATTTCCCTAAAGACATGCGGCCTGAGCATCTGTTCATATGCTTATTTGCCACCTTTGGTGTCTGTTAAATTATTTTGCCCATTTATTAAAATCAGGCATTTTCTTATTATTGAGCTTTAGGAGTTTGTTTGGTTTTTTTTGTTTGTTTTGTTGGTATATTTTTGATATACAAAACAGTCCTTTATCAGATGTGTATTTTGCAAATATATTTCCCAGGCTGTGACGTGATCTCTTCAGTCTCTTGACGGATCTTTCACGGCGAGGAGTTTCCAATGTCACTGGCGTCTGTCCTGCCACTGAGGCCCTCGCGGAGGCGCCTTCGGTGTTGTCCCTAACAGGCCATCGCCAGACCCAGGTCACCTGGGCTTCCTCCCGTGTGATTCGCTAGGAGTTTTAGTTGTAATTTACATTTACGTCTATGACCTATTTCAGTTAATTTTTTTAAAGGATTTATGATTTGTGTCTAGATTTTTCTTTTTTGTGTGTGTGCGTGTGGGTGTCCCGTTGTTCCGACGACCATCTTTGTTCTGCTGTATTGACTTTGCTCTTCAGTCGAAGACCAGGCGACTGTATTTATGGGGTCTGCTTCTGTTCTGTCCCGTCGAGCTACTTGTCTGTTCTCTCACCAACGAGCATGTGGGGCAGCTCTCTGCCTGCGGTGGGCTGGTCCCTCCAGGCCCCTGTTCCCGGGGCCCTGCGCTTGATTCTCAGCAGTTCACGTCCGGGCTGGGGCGGTGCTGGACCGCGTGCCTGAGAGCGAAGCCCCGCCAGGCCCTGCTGCTGCGGCGCTGGGCACCGTCGCTCGGCTCTGCTTCCCGCTGCCCAGCGGGCCCTGGCCGCGCAGCCGTCCGTCCGCACCGTCTTCCTGCAGTCTCAACTCCGGCCTGCCGGGCCGCAAAGCGTGGCTCCACCTCGGCCTCTGATGACGTGGTGGAGGCGGCCGGCGGCTTCGGTCTTTGCAGAGGAGGGGCCGACGGAGCAGGGGCTGGGGGCGCACGGGCGCAAAGCTTGAACCCAAGTCCCCTGATCCCCAGACCGGGGCCTTCCACCATCACCTTCTTCCCCGCGAGAGCCGCACACGGCAGAGGGCCTGTTAGACCCCCCTGCCTCCCACCACATTGCCCCAGTGCCCTGCGCCCCGTCCCGTCACCAGGCCTGAGGCCAGGTAGGTCTGAGTGGCCAGGCCTCTGTCGCGATGGCCTTGAACTCGAGGGGCACCATGTGACCTGAGTGATTGCCAGGGCCCAGCCCCACCCCTGCGTGTCTGCGCTGGTGCTCGGTAAGAGGGTGCGGGTCACCTGACCACCAGGGTAGGGCGGGAGGGCCACCACCAGGCAGGGGGAACGGGGTGGCCCCGCGTGGCTGTGCCGGCTCCCTGGTCACTGCAGGCCTGTGCCTGGCCACGAGCAGATCGTCGAGGGCATTTTGTTCTTCAGGGCACAAACGCGTGCCTCTGTTGCTCAGAGAAAGGTGGGTCTGGCCGCCGAACGTGCTTTCAGCAGAATCTCCCCTTGTTATTGCTGCGGGGAGAGGAGGTGCCACGGGGGTGGCCACGGCAGACAGTGACCACGGTGGATTCTGGAGCGGAGCCGTGTCCCGTAATCACCGGATCAGTCTGTCCGCGGCAACGTCAGCTTTCAGGTGAAACCCGACAGGTGACCCCGGGTTACTCCCCGCGCTGCAGCAGGACAGGCGGCGGCGGTGGCGGGAAACCGCGTCGCATCTCAGAGACGCTGCGGCTCGACCCGCAGACGGAGGACACGGATAAGGGGGGGGTCGGCCGCTCTCTGCTGGCAGGTGACGGTGTGGAAGCGACAGAACCTCTGCTCCAGGACGACGACCTAGAGAGCACCTGACACTCGCCAGGAAGAGACCGTCTCCCTCTTTATCCTTTCAAAGGTTTTCTGAAAAAATTCCCTCCTAGGCTCACTTAGCGTGAGTTGCTGGTGAGCGAAGTCATAGAATAAACAATGCGCTAGCAAGAAGTGGGCATTTTTTCTTTACAAAAGGCAAACGCTCAAGCGACATGATCCCCTATCTCCCTGGGACACCAGGCATCCACGCTAAGCTGCTTAGTTCTGGGCAAAAGCAGAAAAACAAACACGAGTTTGAAGGTCGCCGTCATCTGACTTTGCTTAAAAATATCTCAGCTCCACATAAGCCCCTGTCCTTATTCTCCAGTTCAGAGGCTCGGGGTTTGCTTTGCCGAGAAGAAATGTGTTCTCCGTGCATAAGGGGCTCGGGGAGGGGACATTCGGGACACGGCACAGCGCAGGGGCCCCGGCCTGGCCCAGCAGCCCCCGGAACGGTCCTGCGGCGTCGCCCACATCTGGGGACCTGCCCGGGGTTCGCCGCGCTGGCCGGCGCTGGGCGCCCAGGGTCGTGAGAGCCGGGGCTCGGCTGAGGGTCCCCGCAGGGCGCTCTGCTCTGGGCGGCTGGGATCCCTGCAGCGCACACACCCCTGGGCGCCCCAGTCCGCGGCTGTGCTAAGGGGCCCTCAGAGAAGGCGGCTGCAGGTTTGTGCTTTTTGCTCCGAATCTCTGAAAGAATTTTGAAAGCTTTCATCCCCTTAGATACTTTTAGTTTGCAGCTAAGCCTTATAACTAGAGCTTTCTTATTTTATGCAAAGCTTGTGATTTTTGGCCTAATGTAAATATTGATGTTTTCCAAGGAAACCTTTCTGTTCCCCATTTACAGGACGGCGTTTGTGGCTCCTTCCCCATTCGCCCAGCCGCCCTCCTACCCCGACACCCCTGCCCTCCACCCACCTCCACACCCGGCCGCCCGACTGCCCC
>VBSM01003158.1:235356-248032 GCA_008086735.1 Cheirogaleus medius | reverse complement strand
CCCCATATTCCTGGCACCCCCACACCCGCACCCCTGCACCTCCCAACCTCCCGCCCTGAGTCTCCGGGGCCTCTGCTGAGGTCACCCAGGGCCACCTGCTACCTGGCCCCCCTGCAGTGACTGAGCCCCCCAGGGCGGATCTGTCTTCTGTCCAGGAACCAGACGCCCTTCTCAGAGGGAACCCACGACCATGGCCCCACACACGGCGTGGCAGCCACTGGATTGGATGGGACTGGGACGTTGTAAAAGTGGACACTCCGATTCCACGTCCGCTTCCACCCGCACCTGCAGCCCGTGGGGATGGACCTTTGCCCTCGGAAAGTTCCTCTTTCCCGACACGGTTCGCCTCATCCGGGGTTTGCGCCCACGTGGTCTACGTTCTCCCTGAAGGGCTTCTGTGCTCACTCCGTCTTACTTCACTACAACCAAAATCTTTGTAAGGATCAAATTTAAAAATGTATCTTGTGACCGAAAGGTGTTGTCAATGATATATCCTGCATTAAGTTATTCCCACGAGTGACATCATTTGGCAGCTTCCTGCGTCAAGGATCAGGGGACAGCTCCGCTCCGGGAGACAGGGCGCAGCCCGCAGTCAGCGCTGGGAACCGCAGGCACACGCGCCGTGGATGAGGAGGCGCGTGAACAACAGCAACACCCCCGAGTTGCTTTTTGAACTCCTTTTAACCACTTCGGTACCAGCGTCGACTATAGCCGACAGCCGTGATATGACTTTTCTAACTTTTCATTTATCAAAATAAAATTGTGAACATTTAAAAATAACGTACTGAAAACATATGTGTATATGTTACCTATTCTGATTTACATGACAAGTAAAGCTGCCTGTAAAGTAAAACAAGCTTTCAGTGCTTTAAAGCTTTCCTCGTCACACAAGAGCAAAACGGATGCGTCGACAATGCACAGCACACACTGCCGTGCGGACTGTGAGTGCCGGCTGTGGGCGAGGCTTCGCGGCCACGGCCGGTGAGCGCCGTACCGAAGTGGTTAAATAATGTTCCCCAGGTCAGAAGGTGATCTGAGAAAATAAACTGTAAAAATTACTAGAATGCTTTATCAGCTGTCACCTCCATTAGGTCCTCATTCAAGTGTTTCGAAAGGATTAGCAGCTACATGACTTGCAAAAGGACTTGTTATCTGGTCATTCTCCATTTCTGGGCCGGCTAGAGGCTGCCCTCATCTCGATTTACCAAGGGACTGTCATTCTTCCCTGATTCTCTGGCCCCTTGTTTAATCCAATATATTCTGAGGGAGTTGGGAACACTGAAATGTTAATTTCATTGATTTTCTTTTGGCCAACTTAACATTTCTGGGTAACGTGCTTTTAGGTCATTAAATATAAAACATCTGATTTCAAATCAAAAGTGTAGTTTATTATATCTCGAACAAGAAACAGTACAATCAATCAGAGTATGCGCCTGACCTATCGACACAGTTTTGCCATCTTAACAGTAGCTTGTCCATGCCAGCAGCGAAGAAGCCTGGAGAGCAAGTGGCGATGAAGTCGAGAAAGGCGTTTTCCACAGCTTGTTAGAATCGAATATATTTCTTTGCAAGAAGTGGTCCAAAGCCTGGAAGAAGTGGTAGTCAGTTGGTGCAAGGTCTGGTGAATACAGTGGATGACAGAGAGTTTCCAAGTCCAGCCTCTGTAGTTTGAGCAGCACTGTTCATGTGACATGTGGTCGACCATTATCTTGCAAGAGGATTGGCCTGTCTTTAGTGACCAATCTCTACTGCTTAATCGCAAGCATCCTCATCATTTCGTCCAAAGGTTGTAGCAGACATCTGCTGTAATCGACTGACCAGGTTTCATGAAGCTGTAGTGGATAATACCAGTGCTGGACCACCAGACACACACCATTAGCTTTTTTTAGTGACTGTTCGGTTTTGGACTGTGTTTCGGTGATTCACCTTTTCCATTGTGCCAAACACTTGCGATTGCCAAAAAGAATCCATTTCTCACCACATATCACAGTACGGTGTAGAAGTGGTTCACCTTTATGTCGTGACAGCAAAGAAAGGCAAGCTTCGAGACGATTTCTCCTCTGACACTCATTTAATTCATGCAGAACCCATCTATCCAGCTTCTTTACCTTGCCAATTTGTTTCAAATGGTCCAACATTGTTGGGATAGTAACGTCAAACCCTGCTGCTAATTCATGCGTAGGTTGAGGTGGATTCGCTTCCACTACGGCCTTCAGCTCATTATCCACCTTTGTCTCAGGTCGCCCATGTGGCTCATTTTCAAGATTAAAATCACCTAATGGAACTTCACAAACCATCCATGTACTGTGCATTCATTAGCCACATCCTTCCCAAACACTTCATTGATATTTTGAGCTGTCTGTGTTGCATCGGTTCCACGATGGAACTCACATTTGAAAATAACACGAATTTTTGACTTATCTATGGTTTCACAAAAATTGCTCTAAAAAAATTTGAAAGATCATCACAAGCCAAAACATGCGTTTGAGAGACTGAGGATGTAGCGTCACAATAAAGTTAAAACAAGAAGTGCCAAAGTCAAATGTCAGCTGTATCAACTGTCAAACCTAGCACTTAAGGAAACTGGACACTTCATACCTAAATATTATACCATTTTTTAAAACATATTTTTGTTGAAACCTTGGGGTTGCAGATTTAGTTCATTCTATTTATGGCGAACGTCCTCCGTGTAACCCAACCCTCCTTGTCAAACCAGTGAACCAAATCAGAAATATCTTCTGTCAGAAAAAGTCTGACCTACTTTTTCAATGGAAATAAACGCTGGTTTCCAGACATGTTAACAAAGAACCCCCCCCAAAAATAAATTGTAGAACACACAAATTTCTGAAGGCAATAAAGTCATGATTTAAAACATGTATCTAATATAATTAACTGACCTATTTTATGACATTGAAAGAAAATGAGTCTACACTCTGCTTTTCTGAATTATAACATTTTAACGAGACCTGCAGGTAAATGTTCAGGTTATGTACTAAGCGAGGACGTGTGTACGTGTGTTTATTGAACACTACTTCCAGGAGCTAAACACTAAATAAAAATCAAGTATAAAAATCATTTAAAAACTCTCCCCCATTAATTCCATTAAGCATCTTGATCAAGGTTTCCTTTGTGTCCAGTGAAAACAGGGATATATTGCTAAAGACTAATGAGTCCAGCGGCTGGCACAGCGTCCCGTGTCTGCAGTATTCAGAGTATTCGGTTCATCTGCAGAAGACGAGAGTGATGGGCAGACAGGCAGGTGGCCCGTGAGACAGTGGGACTGGGTAGGCAGGTCATCGCCTGAGAAAGGAGGGCAGGGTGGGCTGGAGAGACACTCAATGTTCATATCACATTCAATATTCATGAGACACTCAATATTCGTATCATATCCAATATTCATGAGATATTCAATATTCATGAGACACTCACTATTCATGAGATAATATTCATGAGGTCAAAGTACCTGCTGGCTGTTTTTTTTGTTTGCGGTTTTTTTTCAGACGACAAAGTCTCACTCTGTTACCCTGGCTAGAGTGCCGTGGCATCAGCTTAGCTCACAGCAACCTCAAACTCCTGGGCTCAAGCGATCCTCCTGCCTCAGCCTCCTGAGTAGCTGGGACTACAGGCATGTGCCACCATGCCCGGCTAATTTTATATATATACATACATATATATATATTTTTTAGTTGGCCAATTAATTTATTTCTATTTTTAGTAGAGACGGGGTTTCGCTCTTGCTCAGGCTGGTTTCGAACTCCTGATCTTGAGCGATCCTCCTGCCTCGGCCTCCCAGAGAGCTAGGATTACAAGCGTGAGCCACCGCGCCCGGCCCCTGTCAGCTGTTGATTTCCATCTTGGCCCTGCCATTTTCTGCCTGGACCAAGCAGATACAAGGCCTGACGCATTTAATCTAGCAGAGTACGTCAAATTCTCAATTTAATCAGTTTTACCATCTTGTTAACAGATTTTTATAAAGATTAATGTAAGATCTTTGATATGCTCATCCTACTTGATTTTTTCCTAGTATTAATTTTTCTATCTTATTGTTTTGATCTTTAAAAAGATGGATGCTTATTCCTCCACTCCAACAGACAAAACTTACACGCAGTCTTGTATTCCTCAGTCTCCCATCACACTGACGTTCTCCAGACTTTCAATCCTGGCTCGTGGAGGGCTTTGTGTTCTCTTCGACTCTGACTTTAGCTTTTCAAAAGCCCCCACAAAGTTGACAATCTACTGATCACTTTTACTTCATCAACTTCTTGCAAGATTTTCTGAACTTTGTTTCTCAATTTAAGCATCCCACGCCAAACTGCGTTCCATGTGGCTCTTGACGTGGCAGAGGTCTGGGACGCTGTGAGCCTGAAAATTGCGTTTTGATTCAGAACGTATTTACTAAATGTCCGCAGCACGCCAGGCTTGTGCAGTGAACAGCCGCGAACAAACCAACGTCTCCCAACCCACAGCACTTACGTCTCCCGGGAGGACGGAGAAACAGATGCAAGTTTTGTCAGCGTGGTGTCAGGAAGAAAAGTCAAGCAGGGTGAACAGTGACATAAGATTCAGCTGGTGCATAAAGAACTCGTTTCCACAAAAATGTGCGTAAAATGACTCTCTGAGGAAGTAAATGATTGCAACTTTAAAAAAATCTTCCTAATATTTTTCTGTTTAAAAAAAACTTGGACGATTTACATTTTAGAGCATTAAAATATTTACTTTTCTGTAAAAATCCATGAGCACTCAGAGTACTGAAGAAACGGCATTTGAAAAAGTCTGTGCTAGGACATTTTAAAATTCCTCATAACCAATTTCCAAGCGCGTGAAAGCAGAGATCGGAGTAACGGGTGCCCACGACCAGCCGGCCCCAGCAGTGGCCAGTGCGGGCCGATGTCCTTTCGTCTAAATCTTCCTGTCTTCTCCATTGACGCCGCCCCCGCCCCCGGGGAGGACTCGCACACACCGTTTCCACGGCGGCTTCAGCTGTACGTCTGACAGCCCCGGTGCGGGGACCAGGTGCCTAGACGCTGTCTTGGCCAGACGTTGGCGCTTCTCTCTCCCAGGATTTTCTTCCGTGACTCCTTTTGCTTTGCCCGTCCCTCTGCCACGTGGTCTTCCGGTCCCACGTGCATTCCGTTACTTAGCTTGTCTGCTGCGTCCGCTCTTCCACATTCTGCTTGGTTCTCTTTTGTTTTCTTACGTCTTTTAGAACAGCTATTAATTTTAAATTGCTGGACCGTCTGTTCTAAAATGTCAGAATACACCCTAACGGGGTCGCTAGTTCAGTGCGCCCATCTTTGTTTTCACGGCTGCATTCTCCTTGCGACGGCGTTTTCCAAGGGGGGTGCGGGCTGCGCGGCCGGGCGCTGCGTCTGGGGAAGGCGGGGCCTCGGCGCCCACCCGCCCTGGAAGCCGAGGGGTCAGGAGGCCGGGGCGCCGGGCACCCAGCCCGCTCCTCCTCCCCAGGCCCAGGGTGGGGTGGGGGCACCGGCTGGAGGCCGGGCCGCCCCACAGACTCCGCCCCCCCCCCCAGTGATTTGCTCCCAGCATACGCCGGACCAGTGGCGCCAGGACACACAAACCAGCAGACGCCCCTCCCGCCACGTGTGCACACGCGTGTGCATGCGCTTATCATACATCCCACAGACATGAAGGGTGCAGTGCACAATGTTAAAGCACCGATAAAACACACTCTACTGTGAACCCCAGGGAGCCGGTTCCCGCGGAGCTTCCGCTGGCTTGTGCCGGGCCCTCGTGTCCGTGGCCGACACAGGGTGGCAGTTGTTGAGAGCGTGTCCATGACGAGGACGCTGGTGTACACTCGCGCCCGCCAGGGGAGGGCCAGGCAACGAGGACCCAGCCGCAGCCGCCCTTGTTCACACTTTGCTCAAGTTTTCAGAAGCCGCGAGACGACTTCTTCAGTGTCCCTGTGCCACTCACGCTGGGACGGCTACAGTGTGTCTGCCCCTCCCCACCACGGTGACGGACGCAGCCTTGCGGGCGTCTGTGGCCATCCACGGCCAAACCTCCCGCTGCAGCCGATCCAAGCTACTCCGGACCGCCACCGAGCGCATGCTGGGGGCCGGCTCCGCACAGCGCGGACACAGCCTGCGGTCACGTGCGGCAAGGTGAGTAGGAAGTGACGGGATCTGAGTATCTGTTACCTTTAATTTTAGATTTACACAATGTAACCTTAAATAATGGCTGTGTTCAACCGCTGGCTCGCAAAGTCCCTGGCACGTCGGCCTTTGGTGGCAGCAGGCTGGGGCCTGCCGGGGCGGCCGTCCCCTCCGCCCTGTGCCCGCACCGAGGGTCACAGCCTGCACACCCGTCACCCTCATCAGCTCCTCCGTCCCTCCCAGGCTCGTCCGCGACACAGACGCCCAGCGTGTTCACTGTCACGGTCCTTCCCCTGCGAGAACAGCCGCGCACGGACACGGTGTCTCTGCGCACACGCCAGTCTGTTCCAAGCTCCTGGAACAGGGCCTGACCGTGGTCGGCGTTCAACGCCTTATTGAAGCAAAGTTCAAGAACCTCAAAATTTAAAGTCAGTCTCTGTGAGAGTCACTATGAAAAAATATTTTTTAAGAAGCGAAACGTTCATCTTATTTGGTAAAACGCAGCCATTTCCCCAATTCCATCGGAGAAACGGAAGAGCCTCGGTGTTCCGCCCTCGGTGCCGTGAGAGACGGGCCCCCCAAACGCCGCTCTGAGGTCTGGACTTACGGTGGAGGAGTGGCTCCCGCCATGCTTTTCTCTGAAGCTTAATTCTTTTGATGCAACATAGTTTCATTGGAACGTTCCTTTTATTGTGAAAAAAGAAACACGTTCAAAATAGACGCAAAAGAACAGCCAAGTTGTCTGTCTGTGACGGAGCTTTTCATTTATACGGTGCTTTTGACTTTTCAAAACATTCCCCAAAGTTCGCCACTTAATTGTGGAAACAGCAGACAAATGGGTGCGTTTAATCAAAAAATGGAAAAACAACACCGACATCACCCCAAACCCCGCCACGCACAGAGCACGACCAGACTCCCTCCCTCCCAGAATGTTCCACGCGTGCCGTGCGCGCACAAACCACACGTGCTTCTTCACAACCACGAGACAGATGCGGCCAGCACTCCAGTCTGTCTATGACGAGTGTCCTTCTGCACCGTCGTGACGGGAGCGGCAGAGTTTCCACAGTGCGGCTCGGCGCCTGCGTCTCCTCACCGCCTCTGCCTGCCGTGGAGCGTCCAGGCTCTCCCTGTGTCCCCCACCCCCAGGACCCCCACGAAACCCCACGTCACGTGGCTGTGCCACCGCTCACGGGCGGGGCGAGGCGTGGTTTCCCTGAACCCCCACCACACACTCGGGAGAGGAGCCCACGTGTCCCGGGGAGAGGTGCAGAGCCAAGATGTGACGGGTGGAGAGAAGGGGACTGTCCCCAGTGGCAGCAGGTGACGAGACCAGCTGGGGCCAGGCCCGCGGAAGGAGTGGCATCTGACCACGTCTTCCAACGCGCTCCCCAGACCTGTCGGGGGAGCCAAGGGTGGAAGCAACGCGAGAGGAACAGAAAACCTCGGCCACGGGAGTAGTGAAACGTTGCTTTATTGAGAACATCTCAAACCCTTTGTCTGTACAGGACAGCGTCTCATGCTGGGATGCGGCGTGGCGTGTGGCATGTACACAGATACATACAGAACACTGGAGATCGCATCTGAGCAACGGGTTTCTTGGCTGAGTTACATTCATATAAAGTGTCTGGATTCTAAAATCAAATTAAAAGCATACAACCCAAAGCCTGGAAAAGCAAACAGCTTCAGGGACTCACTCACTGGCATTCCAGACTGTGCTTTAGTGGTCGGTATCCGCGTCTAGAGCGGCCACCAGTTCCCTACGTGCCAGCAGTGTGGGCCGTGGCCAAAGCCTGCGCTCTCGGCTGGGACCGTGAACAGCACACGGGGAAGGGCACCGGCACCGCGGGCGGCAGGGGCATCTCACGAGGGACCGAGGGGCTCACGCGCCCGCTCAACCGGGACCCACGGCCAGTCAGCCCCACCGTCCGCCTAACCCTAACCCTAACCCGTCCCCGGCACCGGGCGGGTGGGTTGACGCTTCCCTAACTCCGCCCCCACCCCCGGCATCACGCGAGCCCCGGAACTCGCGCGCCCAGGGCCTGCCGAGCCACCCGCCTGCCACCTCACGCTCAAGGAGATTGTCACACGACGTATCAGGGGACGAGGACACGCATAACTGGACACACCCTGAACACAAATCCTCTGCCCTTTCCCTTTACACAGCTTGGGGTCGAGACGAAGGAATCTTTTGAGAGATTCCACAATGTCACAGAATTCCGAGATGGGAGAGTCAGCCAATCGTCTTCATCTTGCTGGAGCAAACTTACGACTGGGACAGACCTTGCGTTTCCAGCGTGCAATATTTTGGAAGTGAAATGACCCACCTGTGCTGCGTTTACTTATTCATTTGTTTGAGAAAAGGGGCAGGGGCGTGCGGTCCCCCCACGGACCCCACCGTGGGGACAGACAGCCGCCCCCGCCCCGGTGTGGCACTTTGAAATGACAGGGGGAAGTGCCGTCTCCACAAAGGAAGCAGCGATTCTGCAGCCTGGGGATACATGAAGTTAGCTGCATAAAAATGAACGCCAGAGAAATCAATGCCGTGTGAGATGTTGGCTTGCACATTTAAAAATAATTGTTTTTAAATACCAAAAAACCCTCCAAATCAGGAAAGGATGATGAAAAGTTAAGACTCTGAATGAAAACTGCGTCTTTGGCACCCTTGCTGGGAGGGGTGCACCCTGATGCCGGGAGCAGGTGAGGGGGGCTCCCGGTGGTGGCAGCACCCACCCCAGCCTGCGACCGTCCTCCGGGAGGAGCCCGGCTCATGTCGCAGAACACGCCCCGCCCGAGACGCCCTGACAGCGCCCACCTCCCCTGCGTGGGCCGGCAGCCCCAGCAAAGCTGTACCTGAGTGGTCCCCGGGCACCGCGGGATTCTTGCTGCAGGTTTAGCTGACAACAAAACAGAACCCCCCCTGTCCCCTACTTGTCAAAATGTCCTCAAATTGCAGGATTTTTCTCAAAAAGTTCCTGGCTGTGTCGAACTTTCTGTTCTCTAAGATCCAGACCAAGGACCCAGGTGCAAAGTGAAACCTCCTGACACCGTCACAGTGTAACGGAGGCTCGGGGGGTTTGGACGCCGAGTCCCTGAGCTGCCTCACAGGGGTCTGCTCGCCTTCGCTCCTTCCCGGCCGTGGCCCGGCTGTCCCCAACCCCGCCCTGCCCCGGCTCCCCGAACAGAACCTTCACGGTTCCTCCCGCCAGGGCGCTGGGCCGGACCCACTGTGCGCAGACTGCGGCTCACCTGGGGCGGGCTGGGGGGGAGGGGGCGCAGTCACGCTGGGCTCACCCAGACGCACGGACAGCCCCGCACATACGTGGAGCGTATTCCCACCGTACTGTGTGACCAAAACCCATATATATATTTTTTAAAAACTAAGTCTATCTCCCAATCCCCATTAGAAAAAATACACTTTATAGAGAGACAAGAATAAAAACGCACAGACTCACAGGATGTTTTCCACAGTGTGCGAGAGCTTGCCCTGGGGAAGGGCGGCACCCCCAGACACCCCTCCTCTGCGGGCGCAGAGAGAACCCGGCACGTTCCGCCCAAGCAAGACCCCTGCTCCGCTGGGCCCAGCAGTAGGAGGCTGGAGGGGGCTGATGTCCGCTTCCTGGAACCTGGCCGCGTCCCCAACGATGAGCCCCGACCAGCGCCCCTTCCTGCCACGCGGTATCAGCCCTGCGGTGCCGTGGCCCATCGCGTGGCACACGCCCCGGCTCCAGGACACACACACACACGGCCCACTGAGGCCTGGCCCCAGGGGCAGGCGGGATGAGGTGGCCCTTCTGCTCCTGGCTAGGTCCTAAACCCACAAGGGACACAAAACGGCCCGGAACACAGCCTGGTCCCACGTGGGACAGGCGCGCCGTGGGGTGGGCCCTGCACCATCCCCGCCACGGCCCCGGGACGCCCCTCAGCACCCCCAGGCCCGGAGGGCAGAGCCGCACCGCTGGCACAGCCCCCCAGCCCCCACCCTGAGGAGTGACAAGGCAACTGGTGCAAATCTCCGGGCCTGGCCACAGCATCCACACCAGGGCACCTACCACGTGCCCCTGACCCCCATGGCTCCTTCTGCGGGGCCCCCGCTGTGCCCGTGGCCCGCGGTCTCACGGCTCTCAGCCCGAAGCTCTTTATTTTTCAAACAGGTCTTTGATAAAGCTGGAAAGAATAATTTAAAAACATCCTGACGTGGCATCTTCCAAGAACGACCATCTACCTAGACGCTCCTGCGCGCGCCCCGTGGCCCGCTCTGGGCGGCCGTGCGTGTCAGACCCAGAGGGACCCGCGGCCCCCTGCCAGTGGCCCTTCCGATGCCTTCTAGTCCGTGGGGGCGGAGCACTGTCTAACAACCCGAGTGAGTGGCCGGCACGGGGTCACCGGCGTGTTTTTTCTGTGATTATTTAGAAGTAAACCAAGAACAGTTTTCCATGACCTGATCCTACGAGGAGTACGGAAGCTTCTAGAGGAGGCTGTGGCTACAGGGGCTGGGTCTGGACTGCAGGACCCCGCGGGCGCCACAGGGCGGCCCACGTCATGCTGGGGGAGTCTGCTCCCAGGACACGGTGAAGCCTGGCGTGGAAACCGACCACGGAAGTGCCCACGAGAAACGAGAGCTAGGCTCAGACACGTGGACAGGATCTCCTCAGGTGGCTACTTCTACCTCTACGTCCTCACCTCCTCTGGCTATGGATGCTCTTCTGCAATTAAAATAACGTGGCATAAAAGCGACCTGACTTAATTATACTCCTTATTTTATAAACCACATTCCTAGCTCTGAATAAATTATTTATTCAAGAATTTCACACAGAGTAATTTCTAGTTTCCTAAACTTAAGGAAGCCCTACTCAGTAGAACTCGATTCCTAGACGTGAACGGAGATGGAAAGCGGTCGCCGGGCGGTTCGGAGCGGGGTGCGGTGGCGGAGAGATGCTGCGCGGTGACGCGGCCCACGCCCCCCCACGCCCTCCCCAAGCTGCGCCCAGTACAGAAGTGAGATGCCGGGACGACTCCGGACGCCCCCCGCGCCCTCCCCAGCGTGCGCCGCCGCCCTCAGTCCAGACGTGAGGCTCCGGGGACCGACGCAGGCCCCCAGGTCCCCCGCGGCGCGCCTGGTCACGGCGTGAGCGAGAACTGGTCCTGCTCCGTGGGCTTCTCCACCCAGGCGCCCAGCCCCGCCTTGATGAAGGCCGTGAACAGACGCGCCTTGGCGGCCTGGTACTCCCGCGCCGCCAGCTTGCACTCGTGGTACACGTTGGGCTTGGTGACCCTGGAGCGCAGCAGGTGCGAGGGGGCCTGCGAGAGGACAGACAAGGACAGCTGCTCAGGTGGCCGCAGGGGAAAGCAAAACCTAGCGAGACACTCAAAATGGCGTTCGGTGCTGCGCTGGCTTCCGGGGGGCCACCCCGGTCGAAAGCGCCTCTGTCACGGGACGGCCTCGCACAGAACATAGCGCGGGCGTCAGTCCCCAGGCCGGGCCGCCGCCTCCGCGCAGTCCCGCCGGCTACCCCGTGAGGCAGCTGCGCAGCCCGCGCTTCTGCCAGACCACACGGTCAATTCCAATCTCACTTTCAGGCCACGCGCGGTGGCTCAGGCCTGTAATCCCAGCACTGTGGGAGGCCGAGGCGGGAGGATCACTCAAGGTCAGGGGTTCGAGACCAGCCTGAGCAAGAGCGAAACCCCGTCTCTACTAAAAATGGAAAGAAATTACTTGCACAGTTAAAAATCTATATAGGAAAAATTAGCCAGGCATGGTGGCGCATGCCTGTAGTCCCAGCTACTTGGGAGGCTGAGGCAGGAGGATCACTTGAGCCCAGGAGTTTGAAGTTGCTGTGAGCTAGGCTGACGCCACGGCACTCTAGCCCAGACGACACAGTGAGACTCTGTCTTGAAAAACAAAAAATACAAAAAACAAATCTCATTTCCAACATCTCTAGCTACTCTACAGAAGCTCCATCGGTGTCCTGTGTGTCTCTCACACTGAGCGGCGCTGAGGCAGCCCCTCCTGCGGCTCAAGTCTGAGTGGGTTTTTGGCTGGTCAGCGGCCAGCACGGGCGGCCCCGCCTCTGGGGACAGGACGCTCCAGAGCCTGCAGCGTCTGTGCGTCTCCCCCACACTGATGTCCAGTGCCGGCCTCGTGACATGTAAGCCCAGTAGGCTTGACTTAAAAGTAAATGAAAACCAGCAACATCCTGACCTGTTGTACAAGGCCTCACTCTGGGGCCCTGCAGCTAAAGCGACAGGATTAAAAGCCTCCAAGGAGGGTGAACAGAGGCCGCTGTGACGTGTGTTGCTGAGAAAGATGGGGACGGGGGTGACTGGCCCTGCCTGTTCATCACCATTTATAGCATCGGAGCAGTGAGAGAAGTTTCGGGCAAGTCCAGAGGCCCCTGGGCAGGGGAGGGGAAGGGCTGCCACTGGTGTGGCTTTAACGTCTGAACGGCCAGGGCCACACCCAGAAGGAGCACAGGGCTTTTAAGTGGCCATTTCTCTCAGGGAGCTGCACAGAGGATGCGAGGAAGAGGAGGAAGAGGAAAGACCTGGGGACAGGGGACACT
>VBSM01003158.1:185772-197775 GCA_008086735.1 Cheirogaleus medius | reverse complement strand
ACCTGGGGACACCTGCACACATTCTTCAGGTGGAAAATGAAATGGGCCAAGCGAAGGTCACATTTTCTAGAATGAGGAGTGTGGGCGTAATCTCTCCCTTAAAAACTGGCAGAAATGGCAATGCTGAGAGGACCTGCCCAGTGAAACATGAGGCTGGGTTTTAAAAAGATCTCAAGAGCAGACTGACGAGAAACCCGCCAGCAGCGGCCACGGAAAGCACACGCATGGGCAGAGTAGGGGAGACCTCGGCCACACGCCTGGACAGCACGTGCTCAAGCTGTCAACCCTCACACCCGCAACAGCCGACCCCAGCTGCAGGGACATTCACTGCACAGTTCACAGGACAAAGGCCCGGCCTCTCCACAGCACCCGCAGCAAACCTATGGAGCAGCAACACAGCGTAGGGACGCTCCCTGGGCCTCAGTTTGATTAATGTGGTGGACAAGAGCCATCCCAAGACCTCGGCTGATCAGCTCTGTGTGAAGTCACAGGGAAATGCGCTGAGCTAAGTTGTAACGATCAATAATCACTCCCAGTATCATTAAGAGCTGCATGCTCTTCCTTGAGACAAGTAAGGATATAAATACATACACGTATTAGTTGGAAAAGTGATGTCTTCGTTGTAACGTCCCTGCTAAACTCTCCCAGCTGCGGTGGAAGCACTGAAACCTTATTTAAACGTACTGCTACCTGGGACTGAAGATAACGTAGAAGAGACAGGTATGTTCCCTGAACTTCCGATAGAGAACAACGCTGAGAGAGGAAAGAGCTGGCGCGCCCTGAGGCTCTCCAACCCCCCCCCCCCCCCCCCCCCCCCCCCCCCCGTGAGCTCTGCTTACGCCAGCCCCAAGTCTCACTAGTATCTTTGGCAACTTAAGCTTAACAGACACAGGTGAACCCCCTTCCCTCAAAATGCAGAGACTCCACTGTATTTGCAGGGAAATATTTCTATATGATTATCCAGAGGACTGGGTGTTTGAATCAATCTCAAAGTTATCTTTGGTTTGTATGGATGACAACTCAGAGCACTGCTCTGAGAACCAGCCGTGACATGACTTCACATGACCACGCAGCTGCATGAGACATGCGCCCAGAGGCATGTTCCAGAAATAGCAAGTGATAGCCCTGTGATGATAAGGAGGCATGGAAACCTAGGCACACGGCTGTCAGGAAATGCCCACGGTAGACACTGACACCTACTGACACCTACTAAAATCACGACGCTGTCGGTGAGCACACATCACGAGAAAAACCACCGATTTGCCTAAATCAGTCTCGTTAATAAACTTACAAAAACACCAAAACTTTAACAGGAGATTAGCTATTTGATACTACATGATAGGCCTAGATCTTACTCATGTTTTCTTCATCTTCTAAATCCATGGCAAAAGACTTTTGAGGGTTTCTTGACTGGCGGAGACTGTTTCTGTCTGAAAGACAGCAAGAAAATAGCATTTAGTGTTCCCAGGATACGGGCAATAAGAGGTAAGTCTGCTCTGGGGAGACGGTTACAACATTATTACAGATTAAAGGAAAAAAATCATGAAATAAGAATTTAGGCCTTGGCTGGGTGTGGTGGCTCACACCTGCAATCCTAGCACTCTGGGAGGCCGAGGCGGGAGGATCGTTTGAGCTCAGGAGTTTGAGACCAGCCTGAGCTAGAGCGAGACACCATCTCTACTAAAAATAGAAAAAAAAAATTAGCCAGGCAAAGTGGCGCTCGCCTATAGTCCCGGCTCCTCGGGAGGCTGAGACGGGAGGATCGCTTGAGCCCAGGAGTTTGAGGTTGCCGTGAGCTATGATGATGCAATGGCACTCTAGCCCGGGCAACAGCTCAAGACTCTGGAAAGAAAAAAAAAAAAGGAATTTAGGTCTTGTTAGAGAAGTTAGATCTGCCATTTGGGACAGAACACTCCTTTCTGGCAGGTTCCGGAGCAGCAAAGAAACACCTCCTGATGGGGACTCTCCCGTGTGAGGGATGATGGGGGGACAGGGTCACAGCAAGGCACATCTCGGGCCGTGCCCGGGACCCTCAAGGACCTCTGACCAGGAACGAAGGCGGTGACGTTTACATCTTAGAAAGCTCTCTCCTACAGGCTGATTCGGAGACGCAACACGCCCCGACAGACAGGGACAGAACTCGAATGGGGCTCCCATCTGCCTGCCTCTGATCTTGGCTCTGGGCAGACTCGTGGTGTGGGTTATAAAATAAAGCCACATACCAAGACGCAGCACCCTCAGCATTTCACTTGACTACTTCTCTGCCATCTTGAATAGCGTCTCGGATAGATGAGACTAAAATGCATATAGTTGTTAAATTTAATCTAATTTCTCAGCCAGGTATAACATATTATTTGTTGGCAGGAGAAACCACAGGAAATCCTCAAAGAATAGTTATTCCAGTTTCTAATTATTAACAAATTTGAGTTTCCTAAATATTTCAGATACACTTTCCAAGATTGCACTAATATATGATCTATAATAAAGAATCCCTTCAGACTGCAATTGAGGAAAAATAGATTTGCAAATTTTGTAATCACATATTGCTTTGTATATAAAAAATTTACATTATAAATCATTAAAAGGCAAATTCATTGCTTTTAGGAAAATAGTACTAAAACATGTATATCTTATATATATCTCATGTATCTAAAATACACATAGTTTACATGATAATCATTTGTTAATAACTTTTAATCTCACTACATTTCTGGCAAATTTGTTGCTAAAAGTTAAATGAGTTTCTATTTAGAATAGAGATTAAAAAATGTTTTCCAGATAGTTTTAAAAGTATTGCTATTTTATATTCATTAATTACTTCAAGACATATTTTCAGAGAATTATGTGTGAAACACAGTGCTGGATAATACAAGAATCTAAGATGAATCAGGAAGATTCTGAAATTTAAATATTGCCTGGATAGTCGGTTATATTAAGGAATTATTGTTAATTACTTTAGGTATAGAAATGGTAGTTAACTTTTAGTGATGTACACTGAAGTCTTTACAAATGAGAGGATAATATCTGAAATTTACTTCAAAATATTCAGCTGGTAGTAACAAAGAAGAGGGGATACAGGTGGCTGGTCATTGTTGAACCTGGCTGAGGGACGTGTGGGTTCATTGTACAATTCCCTATTTGTATGTTTTAATATTTCCATTATGGAAAGTTTTATTTTATTTATTTTAAAAGATGGGGTCTCACTCTATTGCCCAGGTTGGAGTGCCGTGGCGTCAGCCTAGCTCACTGCAGCCTCAAACTTCTGGGCTCAAGCAATCCTCCTGCCTCAGCCTCCCCAGGTGCTGGGACTGCAGGCGTGGCCCGTTACGGCAAGTTTTAATCAAAAGGAGGTGCGACCTAGGAAGGGAGGTGAGATATAGGACAAGGCTCGAGACCCATGTGTGCAGGGCAGACGTCCTCGCAGGGTGTGTGGGTCTCTCAGGGACCTCTAGGCTGGCAGGGTCTGGTCAGAGACACAGGGACGTGATTGTTAAACTGAGCCTCGGACGGAGGTCAGACTTGGGCGTACCACGAAGAGGGAGAACAGGGAGTGAGCACGAAGCACGGGGGCAGGCAGGCAAGGCGCTCACAAGGCACTTCTGAGAAACCCCGACCATAAATTCGGGAAACGACAGAGAAACTTGCCCAGAGGACTCAGCAGAAGACTGGCTGAAACAGGCAGAAGGGACTTCCCCGGTGGGAAGGTGGAGACAATGTACTTGTCCCTTCTCCTCCCATTAAGAACAGCGAAAACCCTTGATGTCACATATAAAATGATCCCGAGAAGCCTAAACAGGGGCAGAGCAGGAGAGCGGCCAGCGACCCCGGGACCCGAGGAAGGACCCTCTCTCTCTTTTGCCTCCTTGTGTCTGACTTGGAGAGGAAGAAGCTAAACCCAGAACACCAACAGGTACAGACCAAAAGCCCCAACAACACCTGCTCTCTCCGGCCAAGGGACCAGGGACGGAGCCCAGCAAGACAAGAACATCTAGCCGAGAATCGCTCTGCTCCAGCCAAGCCGCACGCAAGGACCTCGGCCCCACCCACGCTGGCTGCCAGCACCCCAGAGTCCCCGTGCTGGCGTGGGCTCACACAAGGCCACCTGGGGAGCCCTTCCCACACCGAAAAATGGGGTCATGGGCCCCCCACAGGGAGGCCCGGTGGGGAGCCTGGCCCTGCCCCTCCTGGCAAGAATGAGAGCTGTTTGGGAAAGCGGCTCGTGCTGAGGGCTTGAGTCAGATTCAGAGTCTCATGATATCACGTGAGCAGGTTCCAGTTAAAAAGAAAATCACTTGTCATACCAAGAGCCAGGAGATCTCAAACTGCATGAAAAAAGACAGTGAACAGGTGCCGACTCGGAGATGCAGAGACGTGAGAATGGCCCGAGAACGATTTAAAGCAGCCTTCGCAGAAATTGTAACGGGGAGGAATCCGTCTGATTTCCGCCCTTGCTGCGCAGCTGCTGGCGGCAAAACGGGACGGCGTTGGCCAGGGACGGACACGCAGGCCACAATGGGGCAGAGCAGAGAACCCAGCAACAGACCTGCAGCCACACGGCCGGCGACCCCGCAGGAGGGAGGGCCGTCCACAGCAGTCAGACACACGCTACAGAGTGACCCTCGACCAAGACTCGCTCAAAACGGACTGAGGCCTACATGGAAAACAGAAAACTATGAAACTGTTAGAAAAGCCACAGGAGAAAATCCTCAGGATCCAAGGCCTGGCAAAGAAGGCTTAGACTTGGTCCCTGAGAGAAAAGATGGACACACCGGGAATCGAAAACTTCTGCTCTGCAAAAGATCCTGTCAAAAAAGATGAAAAAACAAGTTACGGACTGGGGGAGAATATTTGAGTCGGATTCAGAGTCTCATGATAGCACGTGAGCAGGTTCCAGTATTGGTTCACATATCCAGTGAGTGGAATAGAATTTTGAGAAATTCTCAAAACTCAGCAGTAAAGTAAACAAACAATCCAATTTAAAAACGGGCAAGAGACAGGAGGAGCCATTGCACCCAAGAGGAAACGCAGACGGAAAGTCAGCACGTAAAAGACGTCCAGTAACACGGGCCCTTAGGGAAATGCAACTGGAAAGCACGATGAGATACCGCCTCTGAGAACATGCGCCTCGAAGTAAAACACAGTGAGCACCTCAGATGCCGGGGAGGACGTGGAGACACTGGCTCTCTCAGACATCGCTGGCAGGAATGTAAACTGGACAGCCACTCTGGAAAACTGCCTGGCAGTTCTTTAAACACGAAACACGCAACCACCATGTGACACGGCGATTGTACGATTGGGCGTTAATCCCCAAGCAATGATGGTGCGTGTTCATACTTCTTACACCTACATGTGAGTCGACAGTATCTCGAAATAAAAAGTTTAATTAAAAAATGGGCAGAAGGCATGCAAAAGGCTAACTTAATTCTTATAATTAGTCAACAATTGGTTTGCTGGAGGAGACTGGCGTCCCTCAGGTTTCTGTGGCCAGGGAGAACAAACCTCACAATGACGGTGACAGTAAGTGCCGAGGTGCGGGAGTGAGCCCAGCGCTGAAGTAGTTTACCTGATTTGCACAGCTCGCCTCATTTCCCTGCTTTTACATATTAAAATTCTTTCTAAAGGACACGGGAAATGTCTCACAGTGGAGAGTGGCCACGCCGTGCGCGGCGGTGGCGGGTGCCCGCGGGCGCCCGCGCGGTAAGAATGGGAGCTGGAAACCTCTCGCGGAGCGGAAGCCGGCGTTTTCAGCGCCTACAAATGCCAACTCTTACGCCAAAGGTTATAAAACAAAGCTAAACAGCAAATGCAAGCACGTGGTGGATTTCACATGGCTGCCTTTTTCTTGCGCTCTGAAAAGAACCTCTTATGGCCTAAACTGCAAACACATAAAAATTAAAACTCCATTAAAAATCCCCCGTGGAGCAGAATTCCAAGAACGGCCAATTGAAGAAAAGCTCTATCTGACAGCGACATTCAAAATAACCTCTCCACTTCTGCAGATGGTCCTGACACAGCGGAAGACAGGCAGTGGTGAGCGTGCGGGACCCACCGCAGAAGACCGGGTACCTGCGTCTAACTCGGGTCCGGGTACGACCCCAAGCTTTATTTTTTAATGGAACTAGACAAGCTGATTCTAATGTTTTTGTGGAAGAATAAACAGGTTCAAATAACCAGCAAAGCTCTGAACCAAGGAGCAAGCAGGTGGGCCAGCCCTGCTGATTAGAAACCAAAGTGCCTCACGCCGCCAGGGCCCACGGCCACAGGTCAGGGAGACAGGATGGAGCCCAGGAGAGATCAGAACACGTCCCGAAGCAGAGTATCTGGTTAGAGTGGCGTCCTACAGCCGGATGTACAAAACGTGCTTGTTAACAGACAGGACTGGACGCCGGGTGGCCTCGTGGAGGAAGAGCAGGCCGGACCCCAAGGCCATCGGCTGCGGTGTCCTTATCCCCACTCGTGGGTTATCCTTCATTTCAAATAACGTGATCAAATTGGCAATGTTTTATTTTTTAAACCAGGTGGTAGGTAAACTATAGTTATATTATTCTTCATGCCTTTTTATAGATACTTACATTGGAAAACAGAAATAGAAACAATATATACATAAACACAACGATCTATCAACTTCCAACAACATCGCCGTCTCATGGGCACGCACACCCTCCTCCTCCTCCCCTTCCCTTCTCCTGCCTGCTGTGCAAAAACATTCTGGAATGAAACAGAAAGAACACGACTTAAGTTACATTAAGGATGCATCAGAACTTGAATATTCTCTATTGTGCTGGTGAAAAATGCTATCTTTAGAGGTCCACTAAAAATTCATAGATTAAAAACTGCTTAAGACAAGCGGTGAACTTGATTAAAACTACTAACAATTAAATGGATTTAATCCATTTTCTCTCCAAAAAAGGATAGTTTTGAGAAAAGTTTCATACATTCTTTATGACTACTATGGGTTCTATTTTTAAAAGCTATAAACTTCCAATTTAGAAAAAGAACTCTGGGAGGCCGAGGCGGGTGGATCGCTCAAGGTCAGGAGTTCGAAACCAGCCTGAGCAAGATCGAGACCCCGTCTCTACTAAAAAATAGAAAGAAATTAATTGGCCAACTAAAAACATATAGAAAAAATTAGCAGGGCATGGTGGCACACGCCTGTAGTCCCAGCTACTCGGGAGGCTGAGGCAGGAGGATGGCTTAAGCCCAGGAGTTTGAGGTTGCTGTGAGCTAGGCTGACGCCACGGTACTCTAGCCCGGGCAACAGAGTGAGACTGTGTCTCAAAAGAAAAAAAAGAAAAAGAACTAAGGAAGAGATTATTTGTGCTGATTATTACAAATTAAGCACACGCTGAAGGCGAGATGAGCTGTGTATCTACAGCAAAAGAACTGAATGATGACTTGATTACACAACAAAGGTCATTGAAATACAAACCTCTTACATCATTTGTGGGAAAACAAACTGAAATTCAACAGGCTGATCATGCACGTTCAGAGAATTCACTTCATGATTTGTACATGGGAAACCTGCTCCAACACACGCCAGCGCTCACAGCCCTGGGGAACAACGCGGGGGGCTCCTCCCAGCTGCCGGCTGCCTGTCCCGCCAGGTCGGGAGCTCCGTGGGCGACACAAAGCTCACCCCGTGCGTCTGCAGCGCTCGGCAGGTGCTTCCCAAAGTGGAAGACGGGGGGCACACTGGTCTGGGGTGTCCTGGACTAACTGATCACGTCTAGCTAATTGCAGTCTGGCCACGACAGCTGTGCCCGCTTTCTCTGAAACATGTCTCAGCTTGACAGTTACTCGTTTACCTCTCAAGTCCCCAAGTCGGGAGCATCTGTGAACGAAGGGGCTTCACGCTGCTCACTGCTGACGTGGCAGGGAGCTGCGCAGTGCAGCCGTGACTGGGGAACGCTGTCCTCAGCTGCTGACTGTCCTCCTTGTCTAAGGGACATACATGCCCCGCTGGAGTCCCTCTCTACTGGAAGTCAGTGACCCGTCCGCAGCCTGCAGGGTAACGGTGGTGGAGTGGGCCGGGACATGCCAGGTGAGGTCGGGGCTGAGCCTGCCTCAGTTCCCAGCTGTGTGGCCTCGGTGGGGCTCTCCAGCCGGGGTCTGACGTGAGTTGACACCCGTGTCTTCTCAGCGGGGGGTTCTGCAGGCGGGTGGGTGAGTCCTCGTGACCCAGCGCCGGCGCAGTGCCCGTACAACCCAGCACTCTCGAGCGGCGGCCACCGTCCTGCTATAGCAAGGAGCGGCAGACGTGGGCAGGGCTGTATGTCCACGCCGCTCCACGTCCCTGTCAGGGGTGGCCGTTGGTGGTAAATCAGGCCCCTCACCTCGCTTGACACCACGGAGAACAGATATCGACTGAATGCTAGATGGTGCTGAGCACAGCACACAAGCGCGGGCCAATTCATCCTGCCAAGTTATTCGCAGCGTGAGTCCCATAAGGCAGATCTTTAAGACCTCGGCTATTTATTCTCTCGGGAGAATTAAAGCAATTCTTGCAGAAATATATTTTCAAAGTCATATCTCGACTTGTTTTCCAACTATTGACCTTCCAGTGCACACGGCGGAGGGCTGGTTCCTCCAGTGACCTCCCCTGAGTGGCTGACAAGTGAAACGTGCGTCCCTCCCCCCACGGGACTCCCCAACAGAGGCGGCACCTTCCAGACGAGCCTGGGCAGGCAGGCTGGCAACGGCCTGAAAGTCAGGCCGAGTTTCAGCAGCCTGCTGCAAGCAGTACCGAGAAAGCCCAACACCCGGTTTAAAGACAGGGAGACAAACATGAGCAACATTCATAAAAGAATGCAAATGGGCTTCAATAAGCTTGCTTGTCAAAGTTTCCTTTCATTCTCTAGAAAGCAAAGAAAGACATCAGTTGTCAAATGGACAGTGCAGATGTCATAGCGGGCTCAGGTCCAGGGAACGGGGCTGTTCCCTGCGGTGAGCAAAGCCCAGTGGGCGGCCAGGCCCCTGCAGGGCGCGGCTCCCTCGGTCTGGCGAAGCTCCCCCACTTCGCCGTCCAGAGGGCAGAGGGGCTGGTGTGGGAGAGCTGGGGTGGCAGGAGGCAGAGGGGCCTGTCCACCCACCCCCTGCCAGGCACCGGGAATGGCGCTGGAGGGGCCCGGCCACCTCTCTCGCGCGCATGTCTCCTCCAAGGCAGAAGTCAGGTACCGCTGGGTTCCCGGCCGTGACGACACCAAACACAAAGCATCAAACGCTAAACTTCTAACTCCAACACTCAGAACTGGAAGGAAATTGTTATGGCTCTGCTCATATTCAAAGTTAGCTACAAAAGTTATTACCTTTGCTTTACCTGTATGTCTTAATCCTTACAATGAACATACACGGCATCCCATAGTAAGAAAATAAGAAAACATTAAATTTCACTCCGAGCCTTGCTCCCGTACACACAGACCCGCCTTCCCCTACAGACTCCAGACGCATTCTGGAAAGGCAGCAGGCCCTCACGGGACACCAGGCCACACCCCGACCACCACGAGCTGTCTGTCTCTGTGGTCTCACCTGCAACCACCATGAACCAAAAGAACTGCACGCTTTTCATTGAAATTACACCGAATTCCGTATGCCCTGGATTTTACCGCAATGTCGGGTCTCAGAGGGACCAGGCGGCCGGCCCAAATACAGGCAGAATAACCGTGCAGCGTAGGACCCCGTCCCGGGATGTGGGATCCGGGAGGGGCCACGGCTCAGGGTGCCGCTGGGGGCAAGAAGGAAGGCGGGGATGGGACCTGTGAGTCCTGACCTTGAGGCGGCCGCATGGTGACCTTGGGCAGGTCTCTTCCCAAATCCCCATGAGCTGCTGCAAAGTGACATCCTTGGTACAAGGGGACCAAGGTCCCTAAACTCTACTCCGTCCTGACATCGTCATGACACACGCATGCAGGTGTAAACGTGCATTTTACACCTGACCAGTCCACACTGAAGTACGTGGTCTGTGAGGCCCACGGCAAACGTGCGGGGTCCCGTTTGCTCCGGCGCCCACCCAGCTCCGTCTGCCCCAGCACCCTCTGCAGATGGCTCTGGAGGACAGTGGCCAGAAGACCCCAAAGGCTGGAGCTGGTGTCGAAGAACAATGGACAAGGGAGCTCCCTGCCAAGAGAAGAATCGGGGTGTGAGCAGGGAAGAGGCCCCACGCCGGGCAGAGCACGCAGAGCAGGGCGGCAGGGCCTCAGCGTCACCCGGGCCCTCTGCCCCTGCTCTCCGGAGCGAGCGTTTGATCCAGTCACCCCGTCCCCGGGCAGCTCCCAGGCTCGGCCCTCGGAGAGCCGAGTCAGGAGGAGGAGGAGATCTGGACTCCGGGCCGGGTGAGGCCTCAAGTTCATCGCCCGGGGAGGGTGTTGTGCTCTGCGTGGCGCGTGCCACTGCTTCTGGGTCTGGCCCACACGACTTCCTGCGTGGTTCTCTGTATTCTTTCCTGCCTTTCTGCCACTGGAGTGGCGGTGACTCCTGGGGTGACTCCAGAACCTTCCATCAGAGGGTGGAGCCACAGAATGAAACAAGCCTGGGTCCCTGGGCGACCTCGAGGGCCGGCTGTGCCACGGAGCATTGCAGCTTGCTCTTACGTGGTCATGGCCCCTCTCAGCCCCTCACCCGCCCCCGCCCCACGCGTGTGCGTGCACACACTCACGTGCAGGGACCCACACTGACCTGCACGCCGTCTGAGCAGCTGCAGCCTCTAGAAAGCTACGCAGTTCGCTGAAGCACGACACCACGCAACAAAACACATCCCCAACCCAGCGTCACCGACAGAACAAAAACCCCCACAAAGCGCGGTCTGTGCCGGCGCTCTGCCTTCAAAGTGGACGCGCAGCCACCGCGCGTTTGAGAGATGGTCCAGCTGGCTCTACTTGACACGGCCTAATTAAGTTCCCACTCACTGAAAATGGAGTTAATTTTCTGGAATCAAAGGGGGAAAAATAGACGAGCGTGTAAACTGTATTTTCAATATTAACACTTACAATTACACTAAGAATTGGCACTGTTAACATTTGCTTTGGACTCGATTTCCATGGTATTTCAAGTGCAATTTCACAAACCTACTTCCATGCATTTGCTTTAGAATTTCAGCCGCTAACCTGGAGTGCGTGCGCCCCCCCTTGGGGCACCCACTCCTAGCCGGGAGGGTCCCCGCTTGTGCTGTGAAGCTCGTCAGTAGGAATTCAGTGACACGGACCCATGTGTCTACCACATGGGCTCCGGGAAATCTCAGCCTGCTACCCAAAACCGCTGCTGCTCACGGGGGTTGGCAACGTTCCTCACTGGGGCCCTCTCGGGGCAGACGTCCTGAAGGATGAAGTGGAGTCTTCCCTTCTCATCAGAGACTGGGCACAGCCCTCCACCCCGCGCCCAGCACAGCAGCGACCAGTCGCATAAATCCACCTTCCTTATCCACCCGGCCCACTCCAGAGCAAACCTCAAGCCTGAAGTTGGGGCTGCCCCTCTCACCCCTGCCCTGTGCACACCTGGATCCTGGTGCCAGCACGCAGAAGGTTCCAGTGGGTACCTGTTGGATGAATGGATCAATGGATGGATGGAGGGGTGGGCGGGTAGGTTGATGTGTGAGTGTATGGATGGATGATGAATGGATGGGTGGGTGGATTTATGAGTGGGGGGTGGATGGTGGATGAATGGATGGATGAGGGGTGGGTGAGTAGATGGACAGGTGGATGAGTCAATGATGGGTGAGTAAATGGATGGGTGGATTGACAGATGATGGATGGAGAGATGAGTGGTGGTTGAATGACAGTTATATTGATGAGTAGATGGATGATGGATGGATGAATGGACGTACAGATAAGACAGATGGGTGGGATGTGTGGATGGATATATAAACGAATGTGTGGATGTACAGGTGGATAGATGGATGGATGGATGGATATGTGGATGGATAAACAGATAATGGGTGGATGAATGGATGTGTGGACAAACAGGTGGACGAATAGATGGATGGTGGCTGGATAGATGGGTAGATGGAGGGAT
>VBSM01003158.1:161684-175895 GCA_008086735.1 Cheirogaleus medius | reverse complement strand
CCAGGGAGGACTCTCACGGCGCTCATCAGGAGCACTCTGCCCGGCTCCAGGGAGCACCGTCACGGCGCTCATCAGGAGCACTCTGCCCGGCGGCACACGGACAACCAGGTAACCTCTCAGGGATCTAGCAACTCTAGCAAATCAATTGCTACTTTAAGTGAAAATACACTGAGACCGCAACTTCAACAGATGCGCTGTCATCGAACAGGGATTTGGAGACTGCAGGTACGTGGAAAAGACACGGTGAATCCGTTGGGAGACCCTCACCGCGCAGCCCGCGGTCTGCACGGCTCCACGCTCGCCTTCTCTAACCTCACACGCCAGGACAGTGCCCCCCGCCCTAAGCCACCCCAGGGCAGGTTCCAGGCAACCGGAGGCTCCCTGCAGCCCAGAGCCCACCGGAATAACACACCGGCCCACCCTAAGCCCCTGCCCGGCCCTGTCCTGCAGAGACCCCACTGAAGGCCCTGGCCGTGGCCTTCCGGCTGCTTCCTGCCTCCCGACCGGCGATGGGCCCCCGTGTGGCCTGTGCAGCGGGAAGTGCCCCTGCTCTAGGGGACACAGGAACAAAAATCTCCTCTCAGTGGCTCAGGGCTCTACACCGTCACTTGGTCACCTCCATACGTGACAATCCCATGGGCACCGAGCGGGCAGCAGAGCCGTTCTGGAGACTTCCTGGGCCTCACGGCACCACGCCCGCCGGGCCCCTTTTAGCCAAGAGGCGCGCAGGGGTCCACGGAACACAAAGGCCTGCTGCTTCCTGACACGACACTGCACGCTCCGTTTGCTATTCCCTCTGCTTTCCTACAAAGATCCACGCAGAATCAGATGAACGGCAGTTACGTGTATTTGCCTTCAGCTCACAAAGGGATCGTTTGTTTTCTTTCCTTCATCAAAGGACACAACCCAGCACACAGCAAACCTCCCTAACATCAAAAATGCATATTTTTTGCTCTCTTGAAAGTCGGAGTGATTTAGCATCTCCCAGCACGATGTGGCGAACGGGCCCCGATCGTGTGAACGTGTGCGCAGCGACTCAGAGGGGCCGTGAGGGGCGCGGGCCCGGCCACCGCACGCTAATTCAGCTCAGAGTCCAGTAGCGTCCTAACGCCAGACCTGTCCTTCCCTTCCTCATCTTCTTTCCTCCCATTTCTTCCTCCCACCGTTAGGATCATTAAGAGGAACATAAAAACATAACACCTGACTCATAAGCACCAAGAAACAGCAGAACAGAAATAACTTACCACCGCGGATACGGTTTCTGTATTGAGTAAACGGACAGTTCACAATTTTTAAAAATACTTTAAAGCTCTTTTTTCCCAACTTGAAAAGTACATTAATTTCTGACTTCAACTGCCATGTCTGTGCCAGTTAATAAACATTTGACTCCAGGAGAATGTCGCAAATAGTCATATACCATTTAGCACCTGACACTCCTAGTGCCTGATCGGTTTTCTTTTTATCTACGTTCTCAGAGCAAAGACTCTAAAGTTTAATGTTAGAATATTAATTTAGTATAAAACTCTTAAAAGCACTTTTCTACTTACAAGAAGAAAAAAGTGTATTCTATTAGAATTCTAAACCCTCTAAATGAACCAGTTGTATTTACATAAAATCGAGACATGAGAAACCATAACAGTACTTAATATTAAAGTGCCTCAGACACGTCTGCTAATATCCGCTCGTCCCGCCACGCACGAGCCTCTGCTCGGCCCCGGGACTGCCCTGAGCGCCGACACGTCAGTGAACGGAAAGACACGGATGGACACCTGCGTTCCCAGAGCCCGTGTTCTGACAGGAAAACACACTCGGCGAGTGCCACAAACGATTAGGCCATGTCACGCGTCCACAGACGGCCGTGGCCGCTACGCTGGGCGGACGGCTGGAGCGCGCGGGCGGCGAGGGCTTTGCCGTTCTGTGCGAGTGCAAGGCGGCGAGGACCTGCAGGCGGCAGGAGGCGGTTCTGGAAGAGAAGGTCCAACACTGAGGTGACAGCAGTGCAGGTGAGGAGAGAGGGCGGCCGAGACGGAGGTTCAGGGTCCTGGCAAGCCCACAGGTGGGGTGAGGACACAGTGGGCGCTCGCTGGCGGGGACCGGGGCAGAGTCCCAACCCGGGGCTTTAGTCTAGTTCTGACCCAGATCTAAAAGGCACACTCTGGCCACAGCAGGGGACAGGTCAGAGAGCAGCACGGGGGGTCGCGGGTGCAGGAGGTGAGAAGCCAACAGTCTCAGGCATGTCCTGAGGGCACCACGCCCGGGCTCCCCACAGCTGTGACATGGGGTCTCAGGATAAGGACGACCCCGGCTTTCGTCCCAAGAGCCCACGGAAGATCGTGGCAAGGGGGTGAGGGGATCAGAGCTCAGGGGATGTCTGAAGTTGCAGGTGTCCATAGATCCTCCCGGGAAGGTGCCCACTGGGCTCGGGGTCCGAGTTTGGAAAGAAGGAAGAGGGTCTGCGCTGGAGACCCAGGTGTGGGACTCACCTGCAGAGGTGAGGCTGGGCGAGATTCCTGAGCACAGATAGAGACAGACGGAGCTGAAGCACACGATGCTGGGAGGTGAGGAGGGGAAGGAGCAGGCAGCCCCGGAGGGAGCGGCCACTGAGGCAGAGTGCGCAGGAGTTTATAAAGTGACTGCCACCTCCCCATCACTACACACGCATTAGCTCATTTAAACTTCACCAAATCGCAATAAAGGAGACTGAAGTGACAATGTGAGGACAGCCCGGACACAACCACCATTTGTTTTACAGCCATCAGTGATGCTGTTCAGGCCTTGGTCTTTGTGGGTAATATTGTGCAGTCTACAACCTGCATGGCTGTACAGGACGGCCATGGTTTCAGCAGAGCAATGACCGGCACAGAGTCCAGAGCTGGTCACCTGGTCAAAGCCTGGCTCCACCTTCTACCAGCCAGGGGGCCCTGGGCAAACCCTTCCCTCTGGGTTCTTCAGAGTCCTCATCTGCCCAACACAGATGACGGCGCCAGCTCATACCCGAGCTCACGGGAGAATCACGTGAGGACGGTGCTCGAGGACGACAGGGACTCTTCCCCCACTACCAGTGCCACCGCTTCATGAAGAGCAGCTGGTGGGCTAAGCGCCTGCCGAAGGCCACATGCTGGCTAAGTGCAGAGCCCGGCACAACTTAATATTAAAGTGCCTCAGACATGTCTGCTAATAAGACAAAAAGCAAATATCCACTCGGACCTCAGGCCGGAGCTCTGCGCCTCTGCAGTGTTGCCGATTAAGAGGGAAAACACGGCTGGTCAATTTGCACTTCAAATATTTTTTAAGATTCTCTACAATATATACATATATCTTCAAATTAACACATTTCTATTTTCTATATTAAAATGGTTTCACACAGACCAGAATAAGAACAATTTTCAGTCCACTTGCAACATTCCTCCACCTGTTCAAGGCAACAAATTCAATTAAGCCTTTTCCATATTCTTTTAAGGTGAGTTTACCAAGGAATTTGGGGTTAAAAATCAAAATCTACATTTTTAGAATGAGTATAGCAGGTGTGCCGACAGGATTTGGAAAACAAAGGCGCTGGCCAAAAAGGGGTGAGAGAACTTGAACTGAGGACCCTACGATTAGCTCAAACAGCATAAAGCAAGCGAGAAGGCAACCACAGTGACCCCTGGTGGCTCAGGTGGCCCAGGAGCAACTAAGGTGGCCCACGGATGGCTCAGGTGGCCTGTGGTGGCTCGGGTGGCTCCTGGGTGGCTCAGGTGGCCCAGGAACAGCTAAGGCAGCCCACAGGTGGCCCAGGTGGTCTGTGGTGGTTCAGGTGGCCTATGGTGGCTCAGGTGGCCTGTGGTGGTTCAGGTGGCCTATGGTGGCTCAGGTGGCCTGTGGTGGCTCAGGTGACCTATGGTGGCTCAGGTGGCACTATACTGGCAGCAGAGGACAAACTCAAACCTGTGAGGCCAGAGCTCCACAGGGAGAGTGCTAAATGCCAGTTACAGACAGAGGGAACATTTCAAAGAAATATTCTCATCAGGTCTGAGCATAAATTTGAGAGTAAACTTGGGTACACCAATAGCTACTGTTGAAACAGGTGTGTCTTTCAAGGTTTCGTAGGCATCCTTTAAGAACGATGCTTACTGTAACTGATTATTAAAAACGAAGTAGAATACAAATCCTTTGAAACATAAACCAATAATCCGTTCCTCTACTATCTCGGTAGTGGAGGCTAATTTCTTTGCACTGATCTGAGTTATTACCCATTTGGAATATTCAGCTTAAAAACCAGCAGAACCGTAAGATTGTATCACACAAACCGTATGAGCAAAGTAACAGTTTTTTTCAGTTGGAAAAGATAAACAAAACTGTACCTTCTAATTCCATAACAGAGTAATAAGCCCCTGCCACAGACTCAATTCATTATAGTTACGTTTATAAACTATGAATATTTGACAAAAGTTTAATTTACAAATGAGATCACTGGCTTCACCAGCTGCACGTACCCCACAGCACGGTCTCGGGGCTCCTTTAGAAAGTTAAAATGAAGCCAGTGAGCAGAGACCTTCTCGCAGGAAACCGGTGTCTGGGCTCACACCGGGAACGAGGCAGACGTGGACCGAGAGGTGAAAACAAGAGTCGTTTTCCGAACGCCGCCGAGCCTCTCGCAGGCTCAGAAGCAGCCCCACAGCACCACCTGCTGTTCTGAAGGGGTCCGCACGAGGCACCCACAGACCAGCGCAGCCCTGAGAGCCGGGGAGTGGTGTCCGCAGGGCCTGGCCGGTCCCTCACAGCTCCGTCTTCTGTAGAACGCAAGTGACAGAATGTCAACAGCAGACAAGGTCACTCTATGACCCTGATGGGTCAGGACACCCCCCGGGTCAAGGGGACTGACTGCAAAGCGGCAGGAGGGCTCACACCTGTAGAGCTGTGGCCAGAGGACTGCTTGAGTCCGGGAGTTTGAGACCAGCCTGGTCAACATTGCAAGATCCTATCTCTTAAAAACAAAAATAATTAGCCTGACAAAGTGGCACATGCCCGTAAGTCCCAGCTGTGGGGAGCTAGGATCGTGCCACTGCACTCCAGCCTGGGCAACAGAGCAAGACCCCATCTCTTAAAACAGGGTGGGAGTGGGAAGGAGGAAAACATTGGGGGCAAGGGAAATGTTCGCCGTCTTGACTGCAGTGTTGGCATAGCAACCACGTGCCTTCGTCTGGACACAGCAAACTGTACGCTTAGAAACGGCGACTTTTACCGCATAAAAGTTATACTTCAGTAAATCCAGTTTAAAAAACAAACAAAAATCCCACCAAAAAAACCAAATTTTATAAGAAAGGGACAGTCTCAATTTGAAACAGAATAAGAAAAGAATTGATTTCAAGAATGAGTGAAATCAGTTCTAAAAAACTGAATGGGCCAGGTGGACAAGCCTGGAGATAAACCGAGGAGAGCACGTGGGTCCTCTCTCAACAGGAAAGCAAAGAAAGGCAGACGGCCACGCTCGCTGCCTCCCACCATGGTGGGCTCTGAGGGACTGACTCGCAGGACCCCACCGGCACCCCACGAGGCCGCCACCCGCTTTGCCGAGAGGCTGAGCAACTTGCCCCGGGCGCAGGGCCATCCAGGGAGGGGGATCCGAACTCAAAACCAGTCCCCCCTCTGCCACACGCTTCCTGCCATGTGCAAATGCAGGAAAAAGATGAACAGAACCCAAAAAGGCACAATCCAATTATAAAGTAAATTAAAATGCGGCGTGACTTTCAGCAATTATCATAATAACGTAAATGCCATTTATGGATTTGAACCGCGGTTAGAGAACAGAAAGCGAAGTTTTCTACTTGGTAACGTAAAAGATGGACTGAAACAGCGACCGGGGTGAGGGCCGGTGGGCACTTCTGTCCTCCCCACCGCGGGGGCCCGGAGCCCGGCCAGCACCCGGGACATGAAGCAGGTGGCCGGCTCATAGTTCCCAGCCGGGTGCTCAAGCCCCGTCCCTGCCCTGTGCCGGGCATGCTGCGGAGTGAAAAACTCATTTTCTCAGTCTCCTTGGTGACTTCAGTGGCCACAAGACACAGTTCAAGCCAACAAGAGGTAAGTAACAACATTCTGGAGGCTTCTGGAATGCCTCGGATGAAAGGGACAGAAAAGAGCTGCACTTTCTGCCCCTTCTCGGTTGTTCCTGCCTCAAATGTAGATGTGACACCTGGAGCCGCCGCAGCCGCACTGCCGCCACGAGGGAAGTTACAAGAAGGACAGAGATCCTGACCCAAAGCCTGCCACAGCTGAGCTCTGAATCAGCTCTAGCAAAAATCTACCTTTGAATGATTTATTATGTGATAAAAAGCAATTAAATCCACAGTTTTTTAAGACGCAGTAAGTCAGGTTTTCCATTGCTTTCAGCCAAAAGCATTCTAAACATCACACGAAAAGAAGGGAAAGGTAGGAGACACTTGAGTGAGCTAACTCCTCCTCCATGTGAACTAAAAGCCAATAGATAACATCTAAAGTTTATAAACCAACAACACCAACAGCAAGTGCAGTATTTAGGGTGGGAAGTGCAGCCGAGGCCGTCCTCTCTGCCCCGACACCCACTTCTCCCTCCCCAGCTGCGGCCGAGCACACGGCACCGTGGAGAATGAAGCCCCCTGTCTCCGTGCAGCGGGCTGTGGTTACGTGGCTGAGGCTACGTCCAAAGGGAAGAGACGGAAGAGCCACGGGGCAGCTTCTGGACACCCCCCTTCTCAGGAACAGCACACACACGCCCCACGGGTGGGCGAGTCCACGCCCGGCAGGACGGCCCCAGCGCAGACTCTGAGCGGGAAGCAGCCCTTTCTCTCGGTTAAGCCCCACTGCGCTGTGTCTGGGTCACTTGTAGCCGATCCTGACACGAATCAGTGCAAAAGTACAAACATCCAAAACTCATTCAAAAGTCGGCGACGCCCCCAAGGAGAGCCAGGGCCTCCTGGGTGACGTGACAGGTCTCGCTTTGACGGCATCGTTAGACAGAAACCGAGATGGAGCTCAGGTCTGAGCCCAGCCCCGCCCCCGCCACATGCATCCACACAGGCCCTGCCCTCCCCCCCCCACACCCCCACTCTGGGCCCCCCAGGCTGCGGAGGGGTCTCCTGCAGCCACGCCGCCCTGCACCCTCCTCGTGCCGTCTGCCTGGAACCCACGCCCAGCTACGCAGACTCGGTGCCGCCCCCACGTCTGCGAGCCCACCTGCCCAGGGAGCAGGAGTCCGTCCTTTCTGTCCCTGCTTTCCTCCCGGCACCAGCAAATGCTCCCGTCACTTGGGCTTGTGCCCTGCCCAGGCACTGCGGCAGCCTGCGCTCCACCACCGAGTGAAGACATCGCCACCCTGGCCTCTAAAGTGACTTCATACGTTAATTCTTTTAAATCTGATCAGTGGACCTGGATGTGGCCAACCGCACCACTGCACAGAGGAGCCACGGAAAGACCACGCCGGTGCTGCCCAGCCCCACGTCACTCGCAGGCCGCCAGAGCCAGGAGGGCACCCAGCGGCCAGCAGCTCCCTGGGCCACAGTGGGTGAGAAGGTCGGGTCATCGTCTCCCAGGGTCAGGAGCGGGAGGTTTCCGCTGGGGGCGGCGGGTCCCGGCTGGTGGCCTCAGCACTTAGTGTCCTGCACAGAAGGGCTCTGTCCACGAGAGGGCGCTGCTGTATCTCTGCTAGTCCTGATGCAGAGAAGCCTTTCGGAAATGCCGAAAAGAAGTAAATTCAGATTTTTCTGAATCTACAAACGAATCTTTCTCATTTCTCTCCTTTTACATGCCCGTCCTTTTACATGCCCGTCTTGATTCGTTATTTTGAATTTAGTCACGACCAGAGCACAAAACAGCTAAAAGGAAATTACCAATCAACTCTTAAGAACTTCAGGTATTTATGATTTTACACCTGACGATATATATTTTGTTGAATTTTTATCTATTCAAATCACACTTTTGTGGTTGTACGCTTTTTTGGAAACTTAAAGCCACGAAACATACAAACTGGGAATCCAACCACTTTTTAGAAATTTTTCAAACTTGGTGCTGTTTACATCAAGCTTTATTCGGATTACTTTCAATTTTTTAAATGGAAAGCAATCCCCAATTTCCCTTGTTCTGTATCTACCAGCTTCCCCCGGACACGGTGGACACCAGCCTGGGTGTCCTGGCTTTCCTCCCGCCAGGCCCTCCGATGTCTCCTCTGGGTGTGGGGACCCCCCCTTGGATGTGGGGACCTCCTGAGTGTGGGGACTTCCTTGGTGTGGGGACCCCTCCGGGCTTGGGGGGCCCCCTGTGGGTATGGGGACCCTCCTGCCCCTCTCAGCAGCTGCTGCCTGGCAGGGGCAGTTGTCCTGCTCTCTCCCCCACCGGCTGTCCCCACAGGGCTGTCTGTCCCCACCTGTGTCCCCAGTGCCTACCCACAGGCTCAGCACACGTTGTCACATGAAGGAACGAAGGGGTCCCAGATGCCAGACCCCTCCCGCGCACTGCCGCAGGTCTGTGAAGCGCAGCACCTGCGAAACAGACGCCAGACTCCAGAGCCCGCTTCAGCAAACGGTGGCTCCCTCTGTTCGCACCATTTCACGTCATCTTCCCTACACCTGCCGAGCGCGTCCTTTCCCCGTTGCCTCGCCCCAGATCCGAGGAAACAGAGTGTTAAGGGCCCCCATTTTAAAGAGTGGGGTCTCGCACTCACTCATGCAGAACGTGCCGGAAGACTGACACCCGCCCTGCGCCCTGCAGGTCCTTCAGACATTGAGCGTCTGCAGGAGGCCAGAGCCAGGACTGTCAGAGACAGGTGGAGGTTTCTAAAGCACACCCTCAAAGCATCCCACCCCTGGTGGCAGCCTCCCGCCCAGTAGGAGAGGAGGTGCACAGTCTCCCATTCCTGCCCACTTGGGGGGCAATGGGCTGGTTTTCCTCCCTCTCTCCCCTGCCAGGCTCTGGCCTCCACAGGATGAGCAAGGGACGAGGCATCCTTGATGTGTTGGGGGTTGTCCCCGGCCCCGCCCTGGGTCCACGCTGCAGGGGGGCCCTAAAAGTAAAGGAGTCTTTGGGGAGGGGCTGTGCATGGCGAGGTTCTCAGGACAGCGCTCAGCTTCACCCCACCCATGTGCGAGGGTGGGGGCGACACAGCTTCCCTCTGGCCACTTGAAGTCCAGGACCACACACCCACCCGGGGGGCCCCACCTCCGACCATGCTGTGCCCTCCTCCCGACCTTCCAGCACACCTGTGCTGCTCAGCACACTCTTTTCTCCAGTCTGCCCAATAAATTCCGGAACGCGGAGGGCGGGTTCACTAGTTCCAGAGAGTCTGCCGTGTGCTCTGCCCTCACCTCCCTGAGCCTCCGCTTTGCTGCTGCTCTAAATTAGCTTCTGTCTCTTCGGGTCTTTCTGCCGAACCAGGAGCTACTTCGTCTGGGCTGCTCAGCTTGGTCTTTCCAACCACTGAGTCCCCCAAGATGACCTGTCACTGCCTCTGCCTATTTGTGGCTGTCTGTCCCCCAAGGGCCCAGCACTGCGGGGTCTCAGAAGAGCGGAGAGAGCAGGTTTGGCTCCGCGGGCCGGGGGGCAGCAGCCCGGAGCCCTCTGCCCCGACGCAGAAAGGAGAAAGGAGGGGTCTCTCTGCCCCGGGGTCTGCGCGCAGCTGCGGCCGCCGCACTTTGGGCTCTGCAGGCTCTCTGCCTGCCACGCGGTCCTCGGGACCTTCGAGTCCAGGTCGGTAGACGTGCAGCCCACACGGGCCCTGCAGGAAGCTCGCCTGGTAAGGCGGATCTGCACCACTTCCGTAAAAGGCCACAGGGCGAGTATTCAGGCTTTGCGGGCTGCACACAGTCTCTGTTGCATGCTCTGCTTTGCTTCTGTTTGTCTTACAACTCCTTAAAGACGTCACAACCAGTCTTACCTCTGCCACCCAGAACGTGCCCACAGGCCGCCATGGGCCAGTCCTGCCTCAGAGGCGTCACCTGGGCACCCGCTGGGGTCCCTGCCCAGCCGCGGGGGCTCCCCCAGCTCCAGCGGGCCAGGTGCCAGGAGCTCCTCACACCCTTCACCTCACCCACCGGCCCGGACGGCGAGACCCACTTCCCTCGCACCTTCCTCCCTCGCAGGCCCTGGCCTCCGGGAGGCCATCCGGGTTTGCTGAACACACGAGCACGTGCCTGTTGGCCATGTGGAGCTCGTCCTCTGTGAAAGACCTGCGCAAGCCTTTGTCCCATGTCCTGCTGTGCCGCCTTGTCCTCATGGATCTGCAGGAGTCTTCGAGTATTATGGACTCTGGAAACGAGGCCAGGCTCTGCCAGGCACACACCTGTCAGGCACAGGTGGGACAGATTCTTTTCCGAGTCTGTGCAGTGCTGGCAGCCTATCCCCTGGTAGCACTGGTGGGGATTCATTGCTTGGGTTTGGCGTCCTCGTTCCAGAACAGAAGAACAGAGAACAATCCCGTAGCCCTCTGGGCTGACACAGCCCCTGGGATGGTGGCCCAGTGCCCACGGTCTCAAGACACGCGGACCCGGCCCCCGGGCTGCTCTCTGCCTGCGGGCCACAGAGGACAGCCGTGTGGACGCTGACACCTCTTGAGCTGATGCGAGTGAGTTGGGCCAAACACCACAAAGACGCCTTCTCGGTGACAGTGACTCACACCAGAGGAACACATTGAGAGGAACTTCTCATTCTTGGCCAAAACGTTATTTTACTTTAGCAATCTTCTGGAACACTTACATATGAAAGCATCACCTCACACGATAGGATATTGCAGCCGATAAATTACTCACGGGGAAAACAGGCCGGGTCTTTGCCACGATTCTGCGGACTCGGAGTCAGTGCCACCTCACCCAACAGCCTCGGCGGGCTCCACCCGGCTGCTCCCCTCCGCGACCCTCACACTGCCCCCCCGAGGCTCGCCTCGTCACACCCCAGCACCCCACAGACACAGGACAGCAGCAGCAGCAGCACCCCCAGGGAGGGGACCCCCACCGCTGTGTGAGCCTCCAACGACAGCCCGCTGAGCAGCACCGGCCCCTCAACACCCAGCTGCTTCTTGGCGCCGGGCTCTGCGCCTGCCCCTCCCCTCCAGACCAGGCTCCGAGAGAGCCGTGGTCCCATTGTGCCAGGCCAGTGGCCCGGCCACGCGTGTGCACAGCAAGGCGGCAGCAGTGCCCAGTGGCGGCGATGGGCGCACCATGGGAAGCAGCTTGGTCATCGCGGCAGGACAGGCACTTCCCGGGGCAAGCAGGGCTGTCCCAGAAACCAGAGCCGTCCCACGCCGAGGCCCTTCCGCACAGGTGGAAAGGCCGCTCCTAACCCTCCCGGCCCAGCCCCCGCGGTGTCTCACAGACGGGCACAGGGAGCTTCTCCACGCTTCTAACGCACACGCGGCTTTCCAGACACGTGGCGCACGTTTGGAGACAGGGAAGGCTGCATGCTGCCCTCCCAGAGTCCTCTCCTGGCGGGCGCCCACCCGGCGCTGCAGCTCGTGGCGGGGTCAGCGACGGCCCCTCCTCCGCCTGTGCGTGCAGCTGCGCCCGCGGCCTCTCTGTGGGAACCGCGGTGCCGCAGCGTGCACACGGCGAGGTAGCAAGTCTGATGCACTCCTAGTTCCTCTTTATGTTATCATTTCTGCAGGACACTACTGTATATATGGCTATAATTATACATAAGGCAGCGCCTTCTATGAACTTCATTTTTAAATAAAAAGGGGAGTTCGTAAACATTTGTCATCTACGAATAAATATTTGTTCGCGGGAATGCCTGGCGTGTGTGGTGGTGATGAGGAAGACGGGGGGAACGCTTCTAAGTTTCCACAGGGGCCGAGGTTTCACTGGGTCCTTGTCAACGTCGGAGCAGTTGGGTCAACACGGCAGAACCGCGGCGTCCACTCAGGACGTCCCAGCCTCCCAAAGTCATCTCGTGTGTTAAGACGCAAGGAACGACTTCAGCCTTTTCAAGGAATGAGAAAGGCAAACACAGCAAGCCTGCCTGACGCTAAAAATAAAGCCCCACCTACGGCACGGCACGCGCTGCGGTCCCGCTCCCGCTCGCTGATGCGGGACCCGCGAGGGCGCCGAGAGCTCAGACGATTGCGCGGCCGGCCCCGACGCAGTGCGCCTCCACCCGCACAGACAGCTTCCAGCCAGACCTGTCGTGTTTACTTTTTATTTCAAACCACCCCGAAAAAGAAGGGAATATACTAAACTATTTGCTGCCAAAATTAGCTCTCATTTTGGGAAAGAAGAGGAACACAGAATTTCTATTCTGCAGCTAACATCTACGAACACAGAAGCAGGAGGAGGAGGAGGAGGCGTGACTCGTGTTGTAACATTTTGTCATTTCCAGCCCTCCGTTCTGCTTTCTCAGCACATGCCTCGGCTCCCTCCTCCTGGCCCGATTACCTTTTCTGTGCCTTTAAGAACAGTTTTATTTGTGCAAAGGATTATAAATAATTCATTCCTCCGGTGCGTGCTTACAGTATATAAAAATACTTGCTATTTCACATAGGCAGCATAATTAATGCAATGCTTTCCTTGCATGTTAAAAATAGGTGCTCATAAATTACACCTAACTTAGCAATACGAAGCCACAACGTCTCTCCAGGCCTCGCTGCAGCTCTCTGGGGCTCTCGCCGTCTTTCAGTAACCTTTGGCTACGGAGAAGCTGCCTTCCTATCACTCATCAGGCTGAAAGACGGGCTACGGCTGAAAATAGAATTGCATCCCACCGGCACACGCAGCGGTAAAGGTGACCTTGGTGTTGCCCTTCCTGGGCACCGACTGTCCATGTGCCAAAAACAGCATCCGTTGAAGATCAAACAAAACCAAGTTCTCACTGGGGCGTCAGGAGCCTTCCGCTGCTGACGTTTACAGACACGGGAATGACACGCAGGGCCCTTCCTGGCACACGCTCTAAACCCAGTGGTCAGACGCGGGTGCCCCTCCACTGCCCAACAACGGCAACCCCGTGGGCCCCAGCCGCTCTCGCCGTCCACACGCAACCCTGGGTGACCTCCCCGACCCCAAGGCACTGAATGCCGTCTGAGGACCCCGAGCCGGCGGTGCAGCCACCCCCTCCCCCAGGGCCTCGCCAGCAGCTCTGGTCTGGTCCGCGCGTGGGGGGCGCCAAGACACATAGGCCCTGTCCTCGCCCGTGGCCCAGTGAGTGGACAAGCCAGCGGAGGACACACCACGCTGCTCGAGCCCAGTCACCCCGACGGCACTTTCTCCCCACTTGTCTGACCCACGAGAAAACCTGCTCGGAAACGTAAACTTGACTTTCTGAGTCCGTCACCGCTCGGGCCTTAAACAAATGAACCTGCCGTCCGGCTACACTGACTGGGATGTTAATATCTGTCTCACCTTCTCTCAGAAGCAGATGCCGAATCATGTAACAGTCACCAGAAGCAAGTACTAAAGAAAATTTATTTTAGTCCTTCAAAGAAAATAATAATTGAAGGTAAGAGCTCTCACCGAGTCCAGCCTAGCGCCCGGCGTGAAGCGCTGACTCCGTAAACGGTGAACCGACCCCAAAGAGGGCGGCAGGCGTCACCCCAGAAACGGCCGTGGAGACGCGCAGGGGACCTGAGGCCACAGCAAGATCACGCTGACCTCGCTGGTGGAGAGGAACAGAGAGGAATGGTCTGAGTGGAGATTATTCAATAGAGCGCATTTAACAGGGAAGCCAAAGGCCTAACGAAGCACTTTACATCAAGCAAGTGTCATTTTTTATCGGTCGGATTCCATTAGATTTTTACTTACCTTGGAATTCGATTGGTTTTTATTTTTCCTCTGGTCCTGGGGCAAAGCTTCCCGCGGCGTGAGCGGCACCGGGACAGCGGCGGGGACCGAGGCGCATCTGGCCGGCGCAGCTCTCCGCGCCCGGTGGGAAAGACTTCACTCTGCGCAATGAGAAGATCCAATTACTCAATTATTCATTTAATTCAATATTAGAGCTTTGTCACCACTTCAGAGGTGAGCGCTCTAACAATAAATACTCTTGATTAGACGTCCTCTTCCTAAACATAAGATCAAGTTATCTCAAATGTATTCTTACAAACGTTCAACGGGGTGCACGGTAATCAGTCACACCTTCCTCCACCGCCCACGGGAGGGCGGCGCACACGGAACGTCCACAGGCAGGTCCTGGCAGGTCCAGCACTCGCATAAACGAGCACCAAGCCACCACCTGAGGAAAGAAGTCTCAGGCAGAATCTTCTTTAAAGCATTCGCACGCCCCGCC
>VBSM01003158.1:127983-141194 GCA_008086735.1 Cheirogaleus medius | reverse complement strand
GGTCAACAACTCCTCGGTGACCCAGGCCCTGCCCGGCATCGAGCTCCGCGCCCGCGGCCCACGCCCCGCGCCCGGCCCCCTCGTCCTGCTGGCCCCGCTGGCCCTGCGGCCCTTCCTCGGGTAGGGGCGCCCGCCAGCCGCGTCCAGGCCACGCCGGGCCTGCCCTCCCCAGCGTGGCCACAGCGCCTGCCGGCCGCTGCCTCGGCTCCTCGACTTCACTGACAGAACTGGGTCCAGAAACCAGAGGATCCCACCCGGACTGGGTTGCAGCATCCGGACACCAAGGTTACACCTCCTGGGATTCCATGAAGAGACTCAAGGGAGATGCGACATCCTACCGAGTTAAAGATGGGGTTTAGGAACTGGGGTACCCACCACTACACCTTGGGAATCTAAAGAAGATATTTCACCTTTACTTTGTTTCATTAAATTTATAAAGTCAAAAGTGATTGGGTGGTATGTGAAGCCTCCGTGTTTCCAGGCAGGGGGACGGCGGGGCTGGCGGGCAGCACCCGGTCCCCACTTGCGGCTCTTGTAGAGTCCTCCTGGGAACCCATGGCTGCTGCTCTGGGTCTTTGCATTTGACTTGGGGACAATAACTGCCTGGGGCCACCCCCAAACCCACACCCCTCTCCTCCACACAGCCCCTCTCAACAGAAGAACCTCGCAGCCCTCATTTCCAGCCCGATTCCAAAGCGTAAACGTATATAACCTCACATAACCTTCAGCTGCTGCTTTTTAAACTTCTGTGTTAAAGGTGACCTTTTAAACCGTATATCTTGAAATCTTTAACATGAAAGTATTTGGGAAGACTAAAGGCAAGACTAGAAGCTGCCTGCATTCAGGTCACACAGATTTTATACTATTTGTATACATGTGTTTTTATCTTTACAAATCCACATTTGGACTACGTCGTGTATAAGTCAATATTTTTTTAGATAGCACCTGAGACTAGGCCTCAAGTAGCTTCCGGAAGGTAAACCCACCACCGCCGCCAGGGCGCAGGCACCCTCTGGGAAGCGCTGGTTCTCACCACACACCAAAGCTCCAGCAGCTGGGAGGGACACGGGGCCTCGCTGACCCAGACCCAGACCCAGTCTCAAGAGCATTCCCAAAACACTAGACTGGGCTGATGTCAAGAACAGCGTTTGTGAACAAACACTTCACATGGTGGGTACCTGCATGTTTTAGACTGCACACTGTGCTTAGTAATCATGCTTTGATTTATATAACTTACAATGATATGGTGTTATTTCACATCAAACAGTTAATTTTTTTTTTTTTTTGAAAGAGTCTCACTCTGTTGCCCCAGCTAGAGCGTCATGGCGTCAGCCTAGCTCACAGCAACCTCAAACTCCTGGGCTCAAGCCATCCTTCTGCCTCAGCCTCCCAAGTAGCTGGGACTACAGGCATGGGCCACCATGCCTGGCTAATTTTTTCTATATATTTTAGTTGGCCAATTAATTTTCTTTCTATTTTTTTTAGTAGAGACGGGGTCTCACTCTTGCTCAGGCTGGTCTCGAACTCCTGACCTTGAGCGATCCTCCCGCCTCGGCCTCCCAGAGTGCTAGGATTATAGGCATGAGCCACTGCACCCGGCCCAAACAGTTAATTTGTAAAGAGGCTCACAGAGCAATCTAAAACAAAAAGATCCAAATTTAACTGTTGGGTTTATACTGGCATTAAAGGCTGATCAATTATAGCTTTGTTTGACATAAAAGAATGATGAAAGTGCTACTCTCTACCACGGGAAACTACACTTCCTTGGCCACTGGCCCCAGCACCTCTCTGAAGGAGGCACGTAGAAGCAACACCCTTAGAAGAAACCCCGAGAGGAAAGACACGGATGGATCCCTGTCAGGTTATGATCCAAGGCATGATTTCAATCCCAAGTTCACCTCTCAAGTTTCCACCTGCCTGCTGGTAAGACCACCGAGGCACTGGTTTTGCTGAGGAAATAGCTTGCCCCTATTTCGAGGGTCATTTCTGTCTCCGGGGAAGGGCCCTGTCTATAGCATAAAAACCTAAAATGCTAAGAATAACCCGACCTCACCCCCAATTCCAAGGCTCAGGGCAAGGACAAGCTGTGCCATTTGCCCAGTTTACGCCAGAGAAGTCTCTGCCCTAGAGGAGGAGAATGAACAGACATACATAAGATTAAAGGCACAAGCAAGTGCTCTAAAGAAGCTAAACGGGTGTGCAACAAAATAACCCAACGAGAGCAGCCTCCGATACCCATCTCCCCCACGCCGCCATAACCGCTTTACATATCATTTCATCCTGACGCGATTAAATGGAATGAAGTAGGCATAAGCATTCCCATTCTGCAGATGGGGAAATGGAGGCCCGGCAGGATAAGCCGCGTGCTGAGATCATCCAGCTAGGAAGAGGCAGGGGCAGGGGGGCAAATGATTCCAACCCAGCAGCCTGGTTCCAGGGACCAGGCACACGGCCACTTCCCCGGGCTGCCGCTCCACGGAGAACCCAGAGCACACCTGTGCACACAGGTGTCAGGGTGGTGCCGGGGCAGCAGCAGTCACCTGGTGAACAGAGGCAGGAGGGGCCCCGGCAGGGGACGCCATGCGGGCGGGAACACGTGAAGCGCACACGCAAGAAGCTTCCGGGAAGCCGTGGGTGGCACCTGCGCAGAGAGTGGCCTGAGGGCGGTCGAGAAGGATGGCGCTGGGTCAAGCCCAGGTCAGGCTGAGAAGTCACAGTTTACTCGAGACGCTGAGGCAGGTCCTGAGGTCTGGCAGGCACAGGAGAAGAATGACCCTGACCACCATGTGGAAGGCACTGAGGGAACGAGGCACGTACAGGGGCCTGTGGTGGCTTCCTCGGAGACCCAAGGAGAGATGGCTGTGGCTCGCAGCTGCTGGGCTGCAGGGAGACGTGAGGCGGCGGGAACCTGGGTGTGGGTGAACACGGGGACAGCAGGCACAGTGTATGCTCGGGGACTGGATGTGACAGCAAGCGCTGGGACAACTGCCAGGTTCCCGGCAACTGGGTGGGTGTTGGTGACGCTCGCCGTGAGGAGGAAGGCTAGGACAACCAAGTGCTAGTTTCAGATGCTCAGTGTGCAACACCTGTGAGACACCAGCCTGGAGAGTCAAGTGTGTGACTACCTGGCAGGCCAGCCCAGAGGACCACGTGGGACAGGCTGAGGGGGAAAGACAAAAGCAAGGGCTCCACCCAGCTGCCCCTGAGCTCTCCCCTCAGTGCCCCCGAGTCCGCATGCCCAAACACCTGCTGGCCCGCCCTCCTGCTCTGTCCGTCCCGCCACACAGCCCAGGACTCAGGTGTCCCACACACCCCCCCACGTCTGAAGTCCCCACCCATCGCCCTGACCTGGACAGCAGCCCCTTGGCATCTGCTCACCAGCCTGCACCACGGGGACCTTCCGCCCCCAACTTTGCATGCACACCCCAACCACGGTGGTCCCACTTCCAGAATTAAGACATGATTCTCTGCCGTGGCTGAGGCCTATACTTGTACCAGGTCACATGGGCCCTGAGTCCCTCCTGAGCAGTCCTCAAACCGAGAGGGAACGCCCGTTCCCCTGCCCCGAGAGCGCTCCGGACCCCTCGTGTGCATGCCAGACGTCGGCACAGCTCAAAAGCTTAGCTTTCTGGCATTTGCTCTTTTGTTCTCCGCCGCCAAAGCGACGCTCTGTGACCACGTCACAGTGGAAAATGCTCGTTAAAGAACTGAAACGGCCACCCTCCTTGCTCCTACCTGAAGCACTGCTGAGGAAGCAGGGAAACACGTCCCTACATCTAATTCCCAGCAGAAAACACAGGAAAAAGAAACTGAACTTGAAGGGAAAACTGTGTGGGAACATTTGAAAAGAAAGGACCGTTTCCCCCAAATCCCAAACCGGCTTCCCCAGAGGCTCCCTCGGCTCCCATGAGCTCTTCCAGGTGATCTCGCCTGGGGTCCTCCTCCAGTGTGATCACCCCAGGATCAAAGAACCAGGTGAGTCACGGGCAGCTCTTTCCAGAGGGACGGCCCGCCAGGGGCAATTTCAGGGACAGAGACCACTGCCCCCAAAAGGAAAGGCAAGGGGATGGTGGGAGGCGCAGGGGCTGCCCTTTCACCGCCGCTGGGCAGGGACACAGTGAGGGCACGGCCACCAGCCCTGACCGCAGGGGGACAGGCAGGCCCAGCACTGCTGAAGTGCCCGGCGGAGCCTGCCCTGCTTCCGGACGTGGTGGCTGTGAGACACAGCAAAGCCCTTCCTTAGAGGGGACAGGCACTCGTCCCTCCGATCTGCTGTTGCCCCTGGAGAGAGTCCCGCCCACTTGCTCTTCCCCGCAGGAGGTGTCTGCCCACCCTCCTCCGTTCTCGGGCTCGGCCCACCCAGGCCGACACATGCGCGGGTGTCTTCTCCCGCCACGTGCAAGGGGCCTGTCCTCGGTGGGAAGTCTGTCTGATTTGGGATAAAGAACTAGCAAACCCACTTGGGCACAGACAGCTGCATTCTCCGGTGAGTTTTATCTAAACCAGAGCCCGCACCTGATCCCCACACGCCTGTCCACAGTGTACAGTGGCTCCCTCGGTGGCCCAGAACTTGAAGCAGTGAAGAACACCCCCAACACCCCCACTGCGTAAGCATCAGGCACCAGGACTTGCAGCCGAGGGCTCCCTGCCGGTCTGGCCATGGGAGACCCTCACAGAGCACAGACCCTGCCCCAGACATCCAGGTAACACAGGGAGGGGGAGGGGGGCGCGTGCAACACTCTCCCAGCCAATGAGACGGAAGCTTGCGGTTTCCTGAACCTCCTGTTGCTTTCCTGGTGGAGACACCACCCTTTCCTGCTCCCTGCCTTTCTGTGGGAACATCAGGCGCGGACAGACCCAGGGCGGCAAGCCCAGGAACGAAAGCCCCACTGTGAAACTGCAGAGCGGAACAACCGAGGGGTCCGGGAACACCGATGACAGCATGAGACAACTGTCCCAGCCCAGGCCGCTCACGTCTCAGGACGCGGGCCCGAGGGGATGAAGCCACACGAGCCGGTTTCCTGCCACACCAACCTGCCCACGCACAGGCCACGGGGGATGCGCAGGAGCACGTGTAAGCACAGGCCTGCCGCAGGGACCGGAGCCGCAGAGAGCAGCGCCACCTGCGCCTCCAAAAAGCTTCGGACCCCACAGGTGCCCACAGAGCAGGGTGACACAGAAGAGAACTGCACAGGGGAGGGAGCGGGCCTCTCCAAAGAGACGACGTTTGAGCCGATGACTGAGCGAGGAGCAGGCGGCAGCCTCAGGGACCGCGGGACCCCGCTCTGCACAGAAGGCGCAGCAGACACACCAGGCCAAGCCGGGGCCTGCGGGAAAAAGGCCAGGGTCAGGACGTGAGCTTTCTCCTACGGAATGGACCGCCCCCTTCGTGAGGGGAGTCCCTGGAGGCGTCGGCTGGGGGTTACAGGACGGGATTCACCCCCTGAAGGACCCGTTGGCGACCACAGGGAGGACAGGCGCAAGGGCAAGTCTGGAACTAGGAAAACCGGCGAGGAGGCGGCTGTGGCACAGGCTGGGGACAGACAGAACAGACTCAGGGGAAGAGCGGACAGGCCTCGCCCAGACAGGGAGTGGAGGGTGAGAGGAAGAGGAAGAGGAAGACAAAGGCTGCCAGGCGGGGCCCAAGCCAGTGTCCACTGTGGGAAGCAGGAGGGGCAGGGAGCGGGGGAGGGACCCAGAATTCAAGCGGGTCCACGCTGCACAAAGCCCGGGCTCAGGGCACAGGCCAAGACACCAGCAGGTGGAACAGGAGGGGAGCGGCCCGCGGCTGGGCCCGCAGGGCGCCTGGTGACACCCCGGGGGTGGGGCGTGCACAGAGACCGAGCCAGGACGCCGGGCTAGCACGGACTACAGAATCAAAAAGTGTGGCCTGTCCGTCAATCCTACCGAGACTCCAAGTAGGACAGGGACAAATACCGGCCACCGACCTTGACAACGGACAGGTCACCAGTGACTTTGGAAGAGCAGTTTCAGAGGGACCGTGAGGCCAAAACCCGAGCAGACAGGCCGAAGAAGAACGGGCAGGAGCCCAGCGCACGCGGGCGGGGAGGCTGCGGGTGGTACACACGGGCGGAGCAGAGCCGCCCCTCAGACCTGGCCTCCCCCAGCGGCCCGCCCCTCCGCCCCTCATCGGGGTCTCCATCTGCCTTCCTCCATCACAGCTGCCCCCAGGCACCTGCTCGTGTGACTGCTCCGTACGCGGATAGCTGCATCACTGGACACCGTCGCGAGAGCCCCGTCTCATTGGCTCTTCCCTCTGTCCCCGCACGACACACGTGGCACTCGGCAGAGACTGGCTGGAGGGAGGACGGGAGGGGTGAGCCACGCGGACGGCCGGGCCACTGCCCGAGGCCCCAGTGAGCTCACACGCGCACGGGGCTCCGGGAGCAGAGACAGAAACAGACAGCACTCTGGGACTGCTTCCACACAGAGGGGGTGCCGGATCTGGGGGGAAACCCTGGCAGCGCGGGGGTGTGGCTAACGGTGCAGGTGCCAGAACATCTAACATGCACCCCCCCCCAAAATCTGTAATTCAGAAGCATGCTAGGGAATTAAAAACACTCAAAAATTTTAATTCAAGATGTTCCACGGTAAAGGTAATTTTAGACAACAAACTTGTACTGAGTCCAAAATGAGCTCCCGGCACCGGGGAAGCCGCTCCACTGCTCAGAAAGACGACCTTGGCAGAAGCTACAAGCTACGGATCTTTAGCGAAGCTCGAAATGCACATCAGACCCTGTGCTTTAGCAGACAGCTGCTGCTGCAAAGAATACTCGTGGATGTTTCTAGACAGATACTTTGATGTATTTTACTCCTCAAAAGAGCCTCACTTATTAAACACAGAATCACCAGAAAGAAAGCATTGCATATAACAGCAAAATCAAGAAATCACTTTTTCAAATTCTATGAATAAAAGAAGTACAAACAGATAGAGCCACACAAATATCAGATGAGTCACGAGTTGAGAATAACCTCAATCAATGACTAAAACCATCAGAAAAAACAAAGCGATGTAAGGCGAGTTATTTAATTTTATCAAACATTTTCTGAGCACCCACTGTGTGCTATGCAGGGTCAAAAAGCCCAGTCCGAATGTGCCTAAAGGGGCAGGTAAGAGACATGCGCCCAGAGTTAAAGCACAAAGTAATTAAGCTCTGGGATGTCCCTGAAAAATCCAGGAGGGCCCCTGGCCTGAAGCATCGGCCTTCAGGTCCGCGCTGCCCAGAGACCCCAGGGCGGCAGCACCCCCAACCCTCCCTTGGTAAGAGGCCCCAGAGGAGACGTGCCCTGCTTCCTCCAGACCGGCAGCTGAAGGGCCTCTTCCCATGAGAAGCTCGAGGAAGGAAGGCGGCGGCTGGGAAGGAAGACGGGCTGGCGACCGCGCGCGAGCACTGCGGCGTAAACGCAACCACAGACCTCAGAGACGGCCGCTCCTCAGCCTCAGCAGATTCACGACTTTCCAGCACCCTGAACCTTCACTATGAACAGGGTGAGACCTGGGTCCAGATCCACAGAATGAAACGCGAGAAGTGGCAGAAAAACCCGACCAGAGGACAGCAGCCGTGTGGCCCAGGGCTCTCCTCCTCCTGCCGGGGACGTCAGGCAGAGGCTTCTGGAAACCTGCCAACGGGAGGGTAACCACACCTGGAGGAGCCAAGCCTGCAGATGCGAGAGGAGTCCCCGTGGTCCCAGATCCTACCGAGTCTCACAGGCGCCGTGGGAACGGGAGAGGAGAGGCAGATGGCGGCCCAGCCGCCACCATGCCTTGACTGCGGATTCCCGAGGGCCGTGAGGGTGGGCGAGGCCCGGTCTCAGCATGGGCAGTGGCCTTGCTGCTTCCTTCCTTGACAGGCTGTGCTTATTTTAGAGCCTGGATTTCCTGGTTTTCACTGTGCCTATTGTGTGACTATTTGGGGGCGGGCAGAGGGTGGGGGGGTGATATGAGACTCATCACAAAGGTTTCAGGGGCCTGGTAACAGATCAATCACCCTGTTGGCTGTAGGAACAGGACTAGATGTTCTTGACTTCAGAAAGCAAGATGTGATACTAGTTTTGACATCTTTAGGACCTAGGCTCCATCTTCAAGAAAAAGAAGTAAAACATATAAAAATGTTAAATGATGAGGCCGGGGGCAGTGGCTCATACCTGTAATTCCAGCACTTTGGGAGGACGAGGCGGGAGGATTGCTTGAGGCCAGGAGTTTGAGACCAGCCTTAGCAAGAGTGAGACCACGTCTCTACAAAAAATAGAAAAATTAGCCAGCGTGTTGTTGTGAGCCTGCAGTCCCAGCTACTCGGGAGGCTGAGGCAGAAGGATCACTAGAGCCCAGGAGTTTGAGGCTGCAGTGAGCCATGATGACACCACTCAAAAAAAAAAAAGGTTTGATGATGAGTTACTCCTATTTATAGGAGGGGGAGGCTTTCTTTACTAAAACAATTTTTAAGTAATTATTCAGGTAAAAGGTTAGATTGAAGCTATAAAGAGCATCGTTGATTCCCTCTACCTTGTCTGTCTGCTCTACGTTTTGGTACAACCCCTAATTTTGTTCATTACTTCAATATTCATAGAAAGATGTTCTGTTTCTCCTGTGTTGTGATACTAATTAGTATCAGTCTAGTCAGCTGACTTCTAAATGTAAATGACAACGAATACAATGTATCCATTTTTTAAAACCCAACAGGAATACAACAATGGGGAAAACAGCATTTTTGAGGAGAATCTTGAATTCTAAGAGGATTCAACCTTCCGAGTAAGATCTGATCCCATAATTGTTACCTGCAAAGATTAAATTCCCAAGTATAACCACATAAAAAATAGATAATATAAACTGCCATGAAAAAGTTTTTCTTTTATGTTCACTTTTACAGTCTCTGGCATCCACTAGCTGCAATGCAGTAGAAAGAATCACGAGAGAGGGCAGAGAGCCACCGGGTAAACAAAAGGACCACAGATTTTTCTCCGTCCTCAACAGAGGTCCCAGCTGGTGACAAGGCTGCCGTGCAGGACCAGGGTGAGAACAGGGGACGTGCTGCCGGTGGGAGAGCTCCGCTCAGGCCCAGGCTGCCGCCCAGGAGCGAGTGACTCACCCAAAAACCCCGCTCTGCAGACGGATGCTGCGGGAACAGAAGCAAAGACCTCCCCAGGCTGTGCCTGTCACAACTTCTGCTCCTCAGCACCCTCCTCTGGGAAGTGAGAGAAGATAAAAGTGGGTCTCTAGGATCTTTTACATCGTTCCAAACAAATAAAACTGTTTTCTCTTATTAAAACAAGATACTGATTTTTAAATCAAAAACAAATTAGTTTTGCAAAGGATTAAAACGGCAGAAATCCAAATCGGTTGAGCAGGAAGATGAGCAGATGGACTTCTGAGGTCCACTGGCCTGCACCCAAGTTCCCAGCCTAGCCCACTGCGACGGTTAAGCTCCATCCGGGTCTTCTAGCTCCTTCTCCCGCAGGAAAATGCCCCACTCCCTGGACTGTGGCCCGTTGCGGAGCGGGGAGCTCCACTCCACAGGAGAGCAGAGCACACGGAACAACGCCCAGCAACGCCGCGGGGGCTGGAGACCAGGCTCCTGCCCTGGGAGCCGCCAAGCTGCCCCAAGACACAGTCACCCAGGGAAGCTGTGGACAGCACCCCACATCCCTGCGCCCCCCTCCGAGCTACAGACGGCCTCGCTGGTGCGGAGCAAGGCCTCGCGGCATCCAGAACCGCAGCGGGAAACTGAGCTCACGCGCTGCTCCTCGCTGTGACAGCTCCAGCACCATCAAGCGTCACCTCGCCAGGCTTCCGCGACCACTGTTCTGCTGCAGCCCTGCAAACACCCACCTTGCCTAACGTGAAAACCGCCAGGGTCAAGTCTTTCGTCTTTTCATCCTACGAAGTTAGCAAAGGCAAAAATGATTACGTAAGTAGAGCTAAACGTCAACTATTATCCAAGCAGGGATTTCAAAACTGAAGCGGTGGAAGAAATCGGATTGATGCAGGGTTGATTTAAGATCATACCAGGGGCGAAGACAAGCGGGTGTCTGAGTAAGGGGAAAACGGGTAAGGACAGTCAACCAGGAAAAACACGTGGCTTAAAGACGTGTCAGGGCAGGTGCTCCACGAGAAAGGGACCGGGTTGTTTCATTCACGGCTATACTTCTGGCATCCAAAGTGCCTGACACAGAGCAGGTGCTCAAAAACCACTTGTTCAATGACGGCACAAATGAATGGATGAAGAAAGGTCCGGCTGATGCCAAGGAAGATGAAGAGCTGCATGAACATGAGGCGACGGCCACGCCTCATATTACGGAAAGCTGTCACCATAGAACCTATGTTGTTTTTCTAACAAAGCCAGTGCCGCTGTAGTGATCACAGGTCAGATGCTCACCTTTTCAATGAAAATCATCACAAACCCTGCATTTTTCTATTTATAAACGAGGTGGCCAAGGCAGTTCCTAGGGCAAGATGCAGAGCTGTGAGTACACAGAATGGAAAACAAGGATGCCCTGAAAATAAATGCCAAGTGAGGGCACGACGGTGGCCCTGGGGAGGGAGGGAAGTCCCGCCTGGACGGGCAGGAGGGAGCCAGCCATGGGCTGCTCTCAGCGATGGCCACGTGGGAGCACGCAGACATGGAAGTCACCAGGCTGCAAACTCCAGCCCCGGTGGTACAGCCGTGCCCACTGCTCGTGGGAGAAGACTGTCTCGTTTTCAGGAATTTTGTGAACCTGCTGACAGCTCACTGGCGTCTTGCAATAGGCCACTGCAGGAATATTTATACCATGGAAACTGGCGAATGCTAAAGTCAGCTTTTTACGCCCCTCCCAGGTGTAAAACCAGGTGTTAAATAAACATTTATGCCCCTGTGCATATCTCACAGGATGTAACCTAGATCTCACAAAAACAAAAAAGCTGGGGGGTTAGGAGAGACTCATTTTGAAAAGGTACAAGGTATTAAAATAAATAGCAAATTTATTTTGCAGTGTGTTAAAAGTAGGATTTTCCTCTGAGTGCAAGAATGTTTAACACCAGGAGATCTATTAATGAAATTTGCTATATTAATAGATTGGAGGGGGGAGCCATATGGTCATCTCAATCGATGCATAAAAAGCATACAGTAAAATTCTACTGCTATTCATGATAAAGATGATTTTAAAAAGAACTCAGACAAGGAAAGGAAGGAACACGCGACGCTAGACAAAGGGCATGCAAAAACCTACGGCACTAGCGTATTCAGGTCACAGTTAAAAACAGGAGAAGCCTGCTGGTCATCGCTGCCACCCAAAGGCCACATGCAGCCTGGTGCCGATAGTTCCAGCCCACTAATAAAGGGGGAAAGTGGAAAGATTAGAGAGGAAGAGGCATGCTCACAATAGGATCCTCTGTCTAGAAAACATGAGGCACAGCAGACAGGCTGTGGACACAATCAACATAGAAAGTCAATAGATTTCCCACAAGCAATCACGAGCAGCTAGAAATGCGACTGACACAGCACTTAGCATGCGGTGACGGCGGCACTCTGATCCCGCCAAAGGGAGACCACTCAGCGACTGAGGCAAACGGCTACACAACTGTCCCGCCGTCAAACGGTACAAACATAAATCTCATATGCTAAATGTGAAAAACAAAATGTAAACCTACTAGAAGAAATGACAGAAGAATATGACCACTGGGGTAGGAAAAATGTTTTGAGATGGGACTCAAGACCCAACAGAGCCATAAAGCAAAAAACTGACAAATCTGACTCTATAAAAATTTAAAACTTCTTTTTTTTGGGGGGGGGGAATCAACCAAATCGAAAGACCAAGGGTAAACTATAGGTAAACACGGCACTGCGGGGGGCCGAGGCAGGGGCTCCTCCTGCCTCCTTCTGTCCTGTGCTTCCTTTTCCAACTTTTTAAGTTTTAGACTTAAGGGAATGCTGAAGAACGGGACAGGGAGTTCCCATATACCCTTCACTCACCTCCTAAAGTCATCAATTGTATAAGATGTGAGCATTAGGAGAAGCTGGGAGGACTTATCAAAATCAGGAATAAACACTGGTATAAAAGACCTTATCTGGATTGCAGCAGTGTTCCCAACTAGTGCCTCCCGCGGCCCCGATCCCATCCGGAACCCCACGTCCCATCCGGCCGTCCCGCCTCCTCAGTCTTCTCCGGGCTGACACCGACCCTCAGTCTCTCCCCTCGTCTGTCATGACCGGGACGCCTTTGAAGAGCGCCAGCCAAGCATTTTCCAGCCTGTCCCTGTCCCGGAGTGTGTCCTATTTCCTCCCGATCGTCTGTGCCCACGGAGCACCCAGGAGTAGACGCTGGCGGGTCGTCTCAGCGCAGGTGACGTCGACCTCCGTCTCCTGGCTGAGGCGGTGTCTGCTGGTTTTCTCCACTCTAAAGTTACTATTTTTCCCTTTTTAATAAATAAATAACTTGGGGAAGAGATACTTTGAGACTAGGCAAATATACTGTTTCTCTGCAAACTTCTGCCCGCTCATCTTAGCATCTGTCCGCGGAGCTCACCCCAAGTAACTAAGTCCACGGTGTTTACTCGAAGGTGATTTTTGATTCCTTCACTCCTGCTACGCTGAGTAACGGGAACTCTTCTGTCAGGAAGAGCTGCCCTCTCCCCCTTACGTATTTACTTGTCTATTCAGTTATTCACTCGGGTCAGCAGCAGGGATGGATATGTGTTTTACTCCATGCACCACACGGCCACACTGTCATTACTCATTCCCTGCTCAGGTCAGGAGCTCCCTCGGGTCGGCTCCCGTGCCCCGGCAATGTGCCCCATTCTTCCCGAGCACGTCCTTACTTTCTGACACCCCCAGGGCACCCAGGCTCTTCTTCTCCAAGGAGCCTGCTTATTTTTACTGGCGAACAATGTCAATATTCACGTGTGCTCACTGTCGCTGGGGGGCACTGCTTCTAGCTGTCCCAAAGGATGAAGCCAAGAGACATGCAGGATCCCAGGCACATGCACACAAGCCTACTTCTGAGCCCATCTGTACATGCACACGTTAAAGACCATGGGGTCCCACGGCTACCAGATTCCGACCCCACAGCAGGGCTCCGCCGACCGCCCTCCTTCCCTTACCTGTGCTTCCCTGGGGCAGAGCCCTGGCTCCACTGCCCACAGGGAACCTGCCTACCCGACACGCTCCAACCCCCCCCCCCACAGGAGGCGTTTCCCACCGCTAACCCTTAACCCT
>VBSM01003158.1:115534-127883 GCA_008086735.1 Cheirogaleus medius | reverse complement strand
TGGTAACCACTCCCCTTCCCATCTGGACCATCCCTCCTGCATCTCCCCCGCGCAGGTGTGCAGAGAGCGAGTGTTCCTTTCTCTCCTTCTTCTCACCTGGAGGGCAGCTGTCCTCTGGCACCCGCCCTGCTCCCGCCCAGGTGTGCTGGACACACCTCGACCCGACTCACAGCGCTCATGCTCGGCTGCGCGGAGGACTCTGCTGTGTGGACGTACCAGAGTGTGCTCAGCCCTCTCCCACCCTGGGTATTCAGGTTATTCTATATCTAGTTTCAAATTGCTGCAGTTGTATCTTCAGGGCAGATTCCTAGAAGAGGAACTGCTGGGTAAAAGGTGAGTGTATATGTGGTTCTGTAGGTTGAATGTGGTTTTTAGTGTGTCCAGTAGTACTTCACTGATTTCCTCTCCTGACGGGGGAATCAAACGCTGGGAAAGAGCTGGTCGGCTGAGGACCTGACAGCGTGCACCGCACACGGGGCGGCCACCTGAAGAAACCACGGCAGCGTCTGCTCCACACCATACCCGCGGCACCTCACCTTGGATGGAGCAGGTTCACACGACGCAGGCTCCAAGCACATCACAGAGACAGACTCCAGGAGCAAGCCACCTGGAACCAACCAAACGGTCTCCCCTAACACTATCAATACCAAACAGATGTTCTGTCTTCAACCCCATCTCTAAGCTCCTGTGAACCCCCGGGAATTTACCTAAGAGAAATGAAAATACACGTCTACACAAAGACGTGCTTGCTAATGTTCGGAGAAGCATGACTCGCAATAGTCAAGAAGTGGGAACGACTCAAAGTCCGTCACTGGTGAGTAATAAATGAGACGGCGACATCCACACAACAGATCGCTATGCGGCAGCTCAAAGGAGCAAATTCCTGATACGTTCTGCGGCATGCGCGAACCTGAACAACACCGTACGTGAAAGAAGACGGATGCAAAAGGCTGCACAGAGCACGAGCTCACTTAGGTGAAACGCTAGAAAGACAATTTACAGAATGCAGACTGCCTCAGTGGTTGCCCAGGGCCAGGGCTGGGAACCAACGGGGCAACAAGCGAGGGACATCGTGGAGTGACGGAAATGTCCTAAACCCAGACTATGGTGATGGCTGCACGACTCAAGAAAATTCAAGACAACTAAAAATATACAGAAAAAATTAGCCAGGCATTGTGGCGCATGCCTGTAGTCCCAGCTACTCAGGAGGCTGAGGCAGGAGGATTGCTTGAGCCCAGGAGTTTGAGGTTGCTGTGAGCTAGGCTGACACCACAGCCCTCTAGCCCGGGCAACAGAGTGAGACTATCTAAAAAAAAAAAAAAAACAAGAAAACAAAACCTCCTTAGAACACCTTTCCTTTTACTTTCTGCCCATGTCCTCCTTGGAGCACCTTAAAAGATGAACGCTCAAACCATAACCTGGTCATACGTGCAATCCGCATCATTTTCTCCAACAGTCAACACGCCTGGAAACACACCTGGATCCGTTCTTTGAGGCGACGTGAAGCGGCACACGGGGCAGGTCTCATGTCCACGCAGCACCGCCCTGTCCCGGCTTCACCCGCCGCGAGCAGTGTCTGGTGAACCCCAGCGCACCTTGTCCAGTCTACCGCGCAGCTCGAATCATCGTCCACGAAAAGGAAAAAGAAACAACTCCCTTTTCCTGCGGGAAGGGCTTCCAGGGATAAACAGAACTGAAGTCCCTCAGGCACTGCTCCTGCACCCTGTGCCCAGCGGAGGTGTGAGGTGTGCCCGCAGCTGAGTCCTGAGGGGGACTCACGCCGCGCTAGGCAGCGGCCCGAGCGGGTCCTACGTGAGAGGCACGTGCTCACCACCGCCCTGCACAGGTGTGTGCCACGCCAGCCTTTTCTGTGTAAATATAATCAATTCCCTCACGGTTTCATTAGAGGGATAAAATTAAAGAACAGGAAGCTTCACTATGAAATGATCAAATATGCCACTCACTCACCTGCATGTGGGTGAAAATCATCTACTTCATGACACCAAAAACACAGAGGGAAGGGATCTCAGAGCAGAAGTCGGAAGATGTCAATTTAACCCTGCTCTGCTCACGGGCACCTCCGAGCACAGGTGCGGGACGGCGCGTCAGCGGGCTCCAGACCAGGGTTTTCCTCTGACCACTTCTAAAAACCACCTGAGACATGACGCAAGTGATTTTTTCCCCCCACTTGCGTCTCAGGGATGGCAAAATCTAGGCTGAGCTCTGTTATCCCAAATTGTTGTAGCTCTGAAGTCCTATGATTCATTCCTTCGAATTCCATGTTTTTTAAGATTTTTTCAGTCTCAACTCCCCAAACCAGCTTCTATCTGCAGAAAATAATTATTCATTGTTTACTGCTTTTGCCACTCCTTTCTTGGAACTGTCAATCAAACATTTATTACGTGAGGATCTTTAAAAGTTTAGACGGCTGTTCAATAAAGTTTCAGGGTATTAAGAAAGGGTAATCCTCTCAAGTATGCCACAAGAGTAAACGGTAAACCCTAGTGCAGAGATGATGGATTCAACTCAAGAATAACTCTGCTTCACAACTGTTTGGGGCAGCTATCCATTCTGCAAAGGAATCAAATTCAGAATGATCGAGAGTAATAAATATGCATTTGATGTGGCTCATTTCATTCACATCTAGAGGAGAGTGGATACAAACAGTCGAATCACTGCTATTTGAACTGTGGCCCGAGCACAGCCGTCTCTAGAAACTACTCGTCCGTTTGGATGGACCTCAGACTGCTATGCTTAGGCCCAGGCCAAGCGAAATGCGTAGATGAACACTACGAGTTTTCCGTCATTCTTCATGTAGAGGTCAGGGGTCACACCTGCAGCCACCCAGCATCTTTCAGACCCCTTTTCTCTCTGTGCAGACATCTTCCTGGGATGAGGACCCCCTCCCCAAGTCGGAAACCAGAATTCCATTTCTCGGTTTCACGCAGCCAGGGCACACACAAGGGACAGGCCCCGCCCATCGGATGCACCCACACAAAACCTCACCTCGAAAGAGAAATCTGAGAAAGCAGGTGCCTGGCGGAACCTACTCCTGAAAAGGGAAGACAAGGAGACAAGCAAGCCCTGGGCTTCAGGAGGCAGCAGCTGCCGCACCCGCACATCCAGGAACCCACGTTCCGCACGTGGCCCCGGCACAGCCAGTAACCTGCACTCCGCACGTGGCCCACGGGGTAACCAGCTGTCGCGCCTGACCCCAGAGCCTCGCAGAGATTGTAAGAAGCTACTTTATATCCTTGAATAAATTCCTTTCACTTGGTGGATTAAAGAATTTGTGCCCTACTGTTACTAAACAAAAAAGAAAAAAGAAAAAAAAAATAAAGTGGTTTATGTGCACTGCCCATTAAGTAAAGGCACAGGAATGTTATGCAACTTTCAAACTCATTCTCCAGCCTGACTGATATACGTTAACAACTTCTATTTCTAACTCTATAATTTTAGAACTGGAGGTTAATTAAATATTAACTACTACTGAATTGTCTTTAGCTATTTATGATACACTCTAGACTTACAGCACTGAAAAACAATCCCGCTCAATTTAATTCAAGACAGCTAACACCGCCTGGTCCCCTAAGACTAAGACGATGGAGATAAGGGTCCCCTCTAATCCCTGAGAGTCTCACGTCTTCTCACAGAATCAGGATCCATGACTCTACCTCCCCAGACCCTGCCTCCCAGCTCGACCTCCAAGGCCCACCCCCTTCCTATACCTCACCTCGTTCAACAGAGTGACCATGTTGAGAGAGGAGGGGACAGGACCCCATGCCAAGTGCCCGCCTGGCATGGATCTCAGCAGACGTGACGGGACATGGCATCACATCACCTATGGCTGGACAAGACTACACACACGTCCTACGGTGAACATTTGCTGGACATCTGAATGAATAACCCTTGAAACACTTAGAATTTATTATTATTGTACTCCTACTTGCAACAGTCTTCTAGAAACCAAACGAAGCTTGGAAACCACCAACTCGACCACTCTCATTTCACGTTCAAGGAACCTGCGGCAGAGACGGCAAGTGAACAGACCATCTGGTTCACAGGCAGGGCTGGGGTTACATCTCCAGCTTCCCAAGTTCTGGTACACTCATTTGTTTGCTCCTCTACCAAAAAGCTTATAAGCCACACTTTCTCCAATTTTTAATTCCTTTAGGCTTCCACAGTTAAATAAAAATACATTTTCATTTTATTTGGCTTTTTTCTGAAACCTTCCAGAATTATCCAAAGTATTCTCATTTTTGTCGGGATGTAGTTATAACTGTTACTTCTCCAACAATAACAGATACCGTCATTACTTTAGACCAGGCGTCCTCGAACTACGGCCCGCGGGCCACAAGCGGGTGTTTTTGCCAGTTTGTTTTTTTACTTCAAAATAAGATATGTGCAGTGTGCATAGGAATTTGTTCATAGTTTTTTTTAAACTATAGTCCGGCCCTCCAATGGTCTGAGGAACAGTGAACTGGCCCCCTGTTTAAAAAGTTTGAGGACCCCTGCTTTAGAGCATGCATTCCAACTACACCTTATCCAAGAGGGGTTATAAGGATATTTAGCAGGAGGACAGAGCAATTTTTTTTAGGATGTGGATTTCTTGTCTTCAATGGATTAATTTACTATGTTGCACTTTATGGTTTTATAACAATTCTGAATGTTTTGCAAATGTTTCCAGTCTACAAAGAAAAGCGTGGAAGTCTGGAGATAACACAGACATATGGGGCATAAATCTACACTGATTCAGCGAGCACAATAGGACACGGGGGCAGGTGGCGAGGCAGAGAACACATGCGTCTTCGGGGGCAGACACGCTTACTCAACCCAGGTTCTGCCACTAACTACCTACAGGGAAAGTAAGAAAAGGTTATTCGCTCATCCAGCAAACATGCACGAGTGCCCACTACCTGCCAGGCATCGTTCTGAGCCGTCGGGACAGACGCCAAGCGGCGGCGCTGCCCTCCCCAGGCTTCCACCCTGCCGGGAGGCAGGAGCAGAGGGCGCCAACGGCAGGAAGGAGCAGAGCAGCGAGCAGGGCACACGCTGGGCGAGGAGGGAAGTGAGGGCTGCCACACACCCCTGAGGTGGCTGGAGCCAGGGCCCGGGTGCAGGAAGGGACAGCAGGACAGGAGGCTGCAGGGGGAGCTCTGTGAGGGAGGCGGCTGCAGGGCTTTGAGCAGAGGGACGCGATCCGGCCTACACTTGAAGGCTTGGATCTGGCCGGCCAAGGACTGACGGAAACCAACAGCGGAAGAAAGGAGCTCTGTTCGGAGGCTGCTCAGGTGAGCCAGGCCAGGTTATCTCACCTGCAGGGTGACGACAGCTCCCCACAACAGGTATCTGCTAGCATCATGAGGACTGCACTAGACTAGACCCGTCGCTCCACGTCTGACTGCAGGGTAAGAGTCTATTTAATAAACGTTGGCTGAATATTACCCAGCCCTCCCAGGAAGGCATCGAGCCTCCTAGTATCAACTGATCTGAGAAACAGGGGTAATGAGACCTGCCATGAAAGACTGACCCAAGCATAAGGACCCCTAAGATGGGCCAGCTCCACCTCACAGAAATTTAAAGCGTACGTATCTGTTTATGTTTTACAAACCACACGTAAGTACAGACAGTCCCAGCTTACAACGTTCCACTCACGACGGAGTGAAAGTGATGCACATTTAGCAGAAACGTACTGTATTTCGAATCTTGAGGGCGGGGCGTATTAAATGCATGTTTGTTGACTTATGATATGTTCGAGTTACAAACCTCATCGTAAGCAGAGGGCTCCTGTATATATAAACACTCCGCACGTCACATACTAGGGGACGGTGATTTGCAGAGTCAAACGAGCCCAGTACAAAATGATGCCCGTGACTGAAGACCCCACTGCACACCCTCCTGGTACCGAGCACCGCCATCGTCATCAGAATCCAAGAGCCCTCCTGACCCTGCAGTGCCCTCATCTCCTGTCCCGACCCATCCCCCGCCACCCAGAGAGTTCTCACACCTCCTCCTTTCTCCAGCATCCCACCTTCGCCCCTGGCTCCTGGCAGACACCCCCAGCCTGGGCCTCCCCTTGTCGTTCTCGCACTCCTCCGTTCGCCGGCTGAAACGCTCTGACGGTCTACACAGCCGGGGTCTGAGTCTCCCCAGCCTCAGCTTCCGCCCTCTGACCGGACAGCAGCTACTGGTCCTCGGCCACGCTCCTGAGCAGAAGGTCGTGCCCCAGTCCTGAGGTGACGAGCTCATTCTCTCTCTCGGGGCCTCAGTGTCAGAGCCCCATTCAGAGAGGCCTTCCCAGGACACCACACCTCAAGCGGGAGCCTCCCTCCAACGCCGTCCACCTCAGCCCCGTTTCCTTCAGTCACACCCGTAGATTCAGGTGTCCTCGACTTAGGACGGGGTCGCATCCCAATAAACCCGCACGTTGAACACATGCTCATAAGCCAAAAATGCATTTAATACACCTGACCTACCTACATCGAAGCTTAGCCCAGTCTACCTGAGGTGCCCAGAACACTTCCATTAGCCTGCCGCTGGGCAAAACCATCTAACACAAAGCCTATTTCATAACCGAGTATTGAATCTCACGCAATTTACTGAATACTGTACTGCAAGTGAAAAACAGGATAACTGAATGGCACACCATGCTAAATAAAAAAATCTTAAGTTGAACCATCCTGAATCAAGACCGACTGCAATTCTGAGGAATGGTATCTGTCTCTGTGATCTGTTTCGTCTCCCCCGCTGGAATGTCAGCTCAAAGAGGCAGAGACCTTCTCCCTCTCGGTGGCGTCCTTCCGTGATGACTCACGCCGCACTCTGGAGAGCCGCTCCGTGAGAACTTGTGAGGGGAAGTGATCCAGAGCAGCGAGAACTAGCCCTGCCCCACTCGGGCGACGGAGAGACCAAGCAGGTCGAGAGAGGCTTCTCCACATTTCACACCTTGGCTGGACTACCGAGAAGAGGAGCATTTCACAACTCCACACCTAAAAAAGTCAAATAACCACAGACAACGCAAAAATCAAAACTCATATAGTTAACACATTTTACCAATTTAACAGGGAACTGTGTTTATCCAAAGGCAGCTGCCCCGGTGGAGCACAAACACACGCACACAGAGCCCAAAGCAGCAACACCGCCCTCCTCTGGGGTGCGAGAGGGGGGCTCGTCTTCAACGTAAAACTGGCATTTCCCTCTGGATCTTTAAGACAGATCAGGAACAAAAGGGATACAAGTCTTCTAGTCCTCTGAAGCAGCACTGAATTTGGTGAATAAACGTGCCAACCTATAGTCAAGTTAATGATACGTTCAGAGAAAAGTGAATTTTTTAACAAAGAAAAACTCCATCTCCACATATATCTTTCTGCAAGGATGCCCCGCGGCACCAGCTAGCGAGAAGCCGGATCCTGAGTCTCAGGGCACGATTCCCAACATTTCTGGACCGAGGACAAAGCCGTGTTTTATTTCCTATCCTCCTCTCAAAACCGTGGTGAGTCTCTAAAAACACCTTTGAGTGCCCCTCCCCGGGCTGGACGTCCCGGCTCCCCTCGCACCTGCTCAAGGACTCTGTTCCGACAGTCAGCCCCTTGCCTGGCAGGTTCTAAACGCTCCTCCGCTACTAGATCCTTCCTGTCAGCTCACAGACACGCCATCATCGCTCCCCTTAAAGACACAAGTAAAAATGTCCCCTCCAGGCACCAGCACACGGCCGCTCCCCTTCTGACAAAACTCCCCAGAGAGTCGTCCGCACGCCAGGTCCCCGGCCCCCTCTCTCCACTCGTCTTCTCTCCCACCACTCCGGAAACCACCAAGGCCATTGTCCTGATCAAAGCCAACGGGACACTGACTCTCCAGCCCACTGAGAACGAGAAGGGACAGACTCCCCGTGTCTTCACTCCAGGCCACTGGGCCCTCGGTTTCTTCCTTCTGCAGCAGACCCCTTTCCCACAGCGTTGCCAGACCCTCCCTCTCTCCCCTTGTGCGCCCCTCGCCAGAAGCCCCCAGGTCGGTCCTCACCTGCTCCTGGGTCCACACCCACTGCCCAGCCTACGGTCTCGAAGACCAGCAATCAGCAAATAACCCCCAAATTTACATATCTGGCCCCAACCTCTTCTTGTACACGACCTTGAATTTCCATCCATATCCAAACCTCTCCACTCAGATGACTAATCATAAAAAGAATAAGCAAAGTAAACCCTCTTAAATTCTGCCAGTCAGGGAGTGTTTTAGGCACTCTACATTAGACCAGTTTATCGACTCAACAACCCTGTGAGACAACTTGCTTTGATTCGTCCTCGTTTACGGAGGAGAAACTGAAGCACAGGAGGATCAGACAGCTTGCTCAGGATCACCTAGGTGCCGGCATGAGGACCCCGCCCTCCGGGGCCGCCCGCGGTGTGAGTGTGGAGCTCACCACCTTCCGAGTCCCAAGCTCGACACGCCCAAATCCCACCTGTTAATTTCCACCCCAGACGCTTCTCTTCCCAGACTTCCCCGTCTCATAAACGGCACCAACGTGGCCTCAACGCCAAGTCAAAAGCTGATTTGGAAGAATCGGGTTCTAAATTTTAGAATTACTTTTTTATTTCACTTATATTTTCCTTTTTATGAAAGCACAAGAATGATATGATTTTAAAAGTCTATGCTTAGAGTCTAAGCTCTTTTAATGAGTATAAATGAAGGGATAAGAAAGCACTGTCGTCACAGTCTAATTGGCAACATTCCCCCTTTGCTAGTAGTACACAAAATGATACTGCAGCTTACAAATGACAGCACTTTACACTTGCTGAAATACAGTCAGCCGAATCCGATCTCACCACCTGGAGCGCGGTCCGAGGCACTGGCAGGGTCACCTGGCTTCCCCAGAGCCTCCCTCTAGACCTCCCTGCTGACATGCTCCTGCCTGCAGCCGTGAGATCGGAAGAACACCGCTGCAGAGAGGAGCTGAGGGCACATGCTGCTGCCGCTGCCACTTACTGTGTGACCTTGAGCAGATCACTTAACCCCTCTGTGCCCACATTTCCCCACCTGTACCAAGGGAATGATGATAACAACGCCTACCTTTTGGACCGTCATAAGAATTAAATGAATTAATATACATAAAGCGCTTAGAACAGCCCGGCACATCACAAACTCCTAAGAACACAACAGCCAGAGTGATTTTTTTTAAAAGACAGATCTGATTATGTCATTCCCTTGTTCAAAACTCCCTGAAATTGATTTAAAAAGGAAGGGAGGAAAGAGGGAGGGAGGAAGTTGGGAAGGAAAGATGGACCGACCTTGCAAGGCTTCCCAGCACACTTAAAGTCTGGACTCACCGCAGCCTGTGCTCTGCCAAGACGTAGCCTCCACCTCTCCAGTCTCACGTCCTGCCACTCTCACGTCCCCTCTGTCACAACGGCCTCCCTGATGTGACTACCAGGTGACAAGGAAGCCTGGGGCTCACGGCTCTTACTCCAGAGTTCCCCCTCCTCCCCACCTATCTGACCTCTTCCCACCGACCCGACCTCACCTGCCCTTCACAGCAATTAGGACACCAGGTGCTAGTTTAATGTTCTCCTCGTCCCTCTGTGACATGAACCCCACCAGGGCAGGGACCAGCCCGTGTCTCCAGAACCTACAACAGTACCTAGCTCCAGGATTAACATGGTAAATACCTCTAGGACCAAAGCGTGAATGAAACAAAACCAGGTTCAGAAATCATCAACCTAAAAGCAAGCGGAGCTTCCGTTTCGCCGTACCTCCAATAAAAATGCCAGGCATCTCCGGGCTACCTTCACCCCCTTTCCTGCTCCATCTCACTTTAAAATCCATCATAAAGACGTTAAACCTAAATCCAAAGTCATTTTTCTTTGTACACTCCTAGAACACCTCACAAGCATACAGGTGGAGAAGAGCAGAGGCAGAGCTGATAAGCCTGCAAAACGTGTGGCGGTAATTTGGCATTAACGGTCCTAGCCCAGCCGCTGTCAAGCAGAACTGCAAATGGAAGGCAGCGTGAAGACCTCTGCTGGCCGCTGCGCTTTTCCTGACCACACTCCAAACAGAAAGTTGTGACGCTGGGAAGAAAAGTCACTGGAGGAATAAGGAAGAAATCTTAATGACTTCAATGTACAATTTTAAATTTCCTAGTTGTTTTTCCTATCTCACATATTATGAACACATTAAATAATGGGTTTTTAAACACACCAGCGTTTCCATCACACCAAATTATACCTTTGAAAATTCCTATTTTAGAAATCTGACACAGAAAACCATCAAGTTTTCTAATAAAACTGGACCTCTCTGAGCTTTTCAGTTGCACACTAAGCTTGATAATTTGTCTTAAGTTTTTTTACTGGCTGGTAAATGCATAACCTCACCTATTACTCTCCAAAGCGTAACTACCTCCTACCTATTTAAATTACATTCTTTGGTCCTAAGTACTTACAGAGCTAATCGCAGCAGTCAGGGAATAAAACCCAGTTCTTAAACAAAACTAACTGCTAATGAATTTTGATAGTCAATAAAAAATAATTAGGTTTGCTTGTACTTACGTATAAGAATATCCACTGAAGCACTGTTTATTATAGGTAATATTTAAAACCATATCAAAACATATATACAACTGTGTCCATATCTTGACCACTGCTGGGACAACACGCAACCAGTCGCAGCCATTGCAGAGAGCTGAGTGGCTGGGTGGAGAGGAATGCACTTCTTGAATGTACCGTGTGCATGCTTATGTTTTCAAATCTATACATAAAAATGTTATGATTTCATGACTAAAATTATAAATTTTATTTTTTAAATTCCATACTATAAAAGTGACTAATAAAACAAATCGCCGGCAGCAGTTTTTAACTTCATCTTGCCTTGCACAGTATCTCCCAGGGCCTAAAATAGGGACGGCCAGCACCTAGCGGGCCATACGCAAGCATCTGCCAAGGGGATTAAGTTTGTTTTATGCATTCACTGGACAAATAGAGGCTTAAAATTTTCCTTATTCCGAAACCCTGAAAGCAGTCCAAATGCTTTGCAACACATAAATTCACAAAGAAGTCGTCAGCCGATGAGGGGAGATGCTCTTTACGGATGATGTTACCACTTTGCAGCTAATCCTCCTCCCTTGGCAGCCCGGGGAACAAATGCACGAGGGCATCGCCCCGGGGACACATGGCGTCCACTTCTCGGGGTGCACCGGTCCTCTTTCCACCACTGCCCCTGCAGAAAGGCCTCCTTTTTCCCTTCCAAATACAGCTCCAAATTTCATGTAGCTGCAGCTGAATACACCCAGTCTCGGGAACCCTCAGACGCCTCACAGGGCATTACTCACAGACAATGCATTCCTTTCAAAGCCGGTGTGAGGACATCCTCTCCACCAGCGCAGGATCACAGCACCCAGCTCAGCGTGTCTCATCCAATATTTATCAAGCCCCTGCGGTGGGTGTCTGTGCGGTGGATCCTGTGCTCTGGAGGAACCCTGCACTGAGGGACGGTTCATCCTCTCTTGCCTAAGAAGGAATTGTATCAGCCAACCTCTTGCCTTTCCTCCCCGCCTTTCCTTTTCCCTCTGGAAAACCCTCAGGAAGCAAAAAGGGTAAAGTAGTTTCAGCCCCAAAGAAAAGCTAGTAATCAAAAAACAATTAGCTCTTATATCTCCTCGGAACTGGTCTTAAGACAACCCAGCGTTTTCGAAAATGCAGCTCCGCGTGGCACCTTTCAAAGGAATAAAACACAGGGGTAAATTTAAGAGGGAACAAAGAGGACTAAATACATATTTTTATTCCCAATAAAAACCATGGTTTGATCATCTTAATTACCGCACTGAGAGTCAAGACGCAAGTTTGATATCAAGCCACTTTTCGTTGTACTTTGAGAACGGAACGCAATGACGGTTTGCCTAAGAAGGAAGTATCAGAAGTAACAACCAAAACCTGCAGGCTAAAAATATTAACTGGGAACCAAACACCCGGTGCGGGTCTCCGACATGTAAATATGGACGGGAACACATTTCAGGCTGGGTTCTCTGGCATGTAAATAGGAACCCCGACACGCTGTAGCGTCACAGCCCAATGTGACACCTTCCCTCACATCCACCCACCGCGCAGTGACATTCCTACTCCCCGTGTAGACGCGTCAAGAGTGGCCTCGGGCCCCTAAGTGGTCCGCACTGCTCCGATCGCCGCAGAAGCCCCGGCACCCGCGGGAACCTCCCCGCCCGGGCCGCCCGCGGCGCAGAGCATCCCGCGGACACTGCGCCCTCGGGAGGGGACGCGGGACCGTCCAGGGCGCAGCCCCATCCCAGGGACACAGCCTCCCCTCCCCGGGGCGCACGCAGCCTCATCCCCCGCAGCCTCCCCTCCCC
>VBSM01003158.1:32622-62483 GCA_008086735.1 Cheirogaleus medius | reverse complement strand
GGGGGGGGGGGGGGGGGGGGTGCGCACGCAGGGCTGGTACTCACAGGAGCTGGCGTCTCTGGGCAGCGCTCATCCTGCTGAGCTCCGCGGGCCTGGGCTTGCTGCCTGCCCTGCTGTGGACACAGACAAGCCACGTCAACTCGACACCTGGCCTCCCCGGGAAACCCTCTCGCGGCAAGCCTGGCTCCTCCCTTCCCCGAGCAGGCACTGCAGTGGCCCAGGGGACCGGACCACCGCAGCACCTCAAGTCCCTGCTGCGACTGGCTGCAGGAACCCAGAAGTCGCCCGACCACGGAACCGGAGCCGGACGTCACGGGAGCTGGACGTCAAGGGATGTGCCGTGGGTCCTCTGGGCTCTGGTGTGACACGGGATGACGCGCGTTTCAGGACACACGGCACCCTGCCCAGCCCCAGTGCAGCCCACGCACTTCCGCCCTGGCCGCACACACCACTCCCCGCGCAGACCGCCGACCCGGGCTCCTGCCACATTGTCCTCCAACCTCTCTCCAGACAAAGGGAATGGAAAGCGTGGGGCTATTCCAGAGTGGGGTGCTGCCCCCGCCACGGTGACGACCGACCACAGGGCAGACGTGGGCCCCACGCAGGTCCTCCTATGCCCGTGGAGGACGCCAGCCATGTGTGAGCCTCTTTCTGTGATCCTCCAAACCACCACACCGGGCCTCGACTCAGGGCGCTGGGTCGGAGTGCCACGCTGGCTCAGCACGAGGCGAGCGCCTCTCTCTGACCTCAACTCCAGACAGCGCCTGTCACATCGCACCCTCTCACTCGTCAGGTGACCCGTGATCTCTGGTAGCCCGCGCAACCTCCCTGCGCTCGGCGTGGCCAAGGCGGCCCGCCAGCCTGGCCGAACATTTGAAAGGCACACGAGGCTTGGCCCTTGGCGGGAAGAGCAGAGCCCCTCGGGCGCCACCCCGAGCTGTCCTCCCGCAGAGCTGCCCCCACCACTGATGGAGTTGCTGCGTGGAGGCACGTGTGGCCGGACGCAGAGGGTGGGGAGGGCAGAAAGCTGGCTCAGTCCTCAGGCCACACCTAAATTTAGCCTCCAGACCAAGAGACTTGATCTTTTATTCACGATTCTTTTAAAATATGAATGAAAGACATTTTATGTCTACTCAAAATAGTGCCTGAGCTTCACATTCCTGTCGCCCTGGCTCCTGGGCTGATCTCGAAGGACCACCCGTCCCAATTCCCTTCCACTCCTCGTGTCCCCCCATCCGACACAGCTGTCTGTGTCCTGCTGACACCCTCTCTGCGGCCACCTCTCCTGGGCCAGCCTTGGCCTGGACACCGCAGCTCTGTGCCCCTTGTTGTCCACCCCCAGCAGCCCCGGGTTCCCACCCCCATCGGAAGTGGTCACCATGGGGGTCCCTCCTCCCGCAGGGCCACGTGCTGGTGCTGCACCTCAGTGGGCCTGGCAACCCTCCCAGCGGGGACTCTCAGGCCTCGGACCTCCGGCCCATCCACAAAGAGCCACACAGCACGTGGGGCTGGACTGATGCTCCCAAGGCCCCGAGCCAGAGTCCCCTCGGTGCTCACAGGTCAGGTTTGAGCCCCCCACGGGTGGGAGGCGACGGGAAGGCACCACCCCCTGCCCGAGCCTTGAGGCACATGCAGGGCTCAGCGAGCAACACCCCCAGGTGGGGCACACCTTCCGACAGGCTTCCCGTTACTGTCGAGGACCAGGTGACCCCTGAGGGTCAGCCCCCTCCATGACATGACTCCCGGGGTCCTGGGGCGGGAACCACAGCAGAGCGACTGAATCCAGGTCTCAGCTCCGTCCACGGCACAGCCCCTCCCAGCCCCCCCCCACCCCCGGTGACCACGCCGCCATCCCATGGGGGCAACACTCCCCCAGCTCCGCACGTGCTCTCAGTGGTGGCCACTCGCACAGTGGACGCTAGAACATCCAGGCCAGAGCCTGAGGGGTCGCAAGGTCAAGACCTCCACCCCGGCAGCTGTGCCAGACCCCAGACAGATGGGCCCTGCCCTCATGGCCTCTAAGATCCCAACTGGGCACCCTCTGTGCCAGGGAAAGGAGGCCCTCGGGGCAGGGCCACGACGAGGTCCTGGGGGTTGGAGAAGGCCACAGGGTGAGGACCCCAGGAAGCCCCTGCAGTCCTGCTCCTGCGACCCGCTGCTTGGCTCCCCAAGGACGGCCAGACGTGTCCTGCTCCAGCTGCACGATGCCACGAGGCACGAACTTCAGGACTGGGCCTCCGGCAGGGACACAGGGCCGCCCACCCTTGAGGGGAGACCCCAACCCCAATGCCCCAGGCCCGCCGAGCTCATAACCCAGCAGGCTTGGTCCCCAATCCTGCTCCGGCTCATCCAGCGAGGGCAGGGGCAGGCCCAGACTGCAGCCTGCTAAAAACCACTCTGGTGACTCCCGAGGGCGGCCTCGGCGGGGCCACCAGTGCGGCCAACGAGCAGCGTACAAGCCCGAGAGCAGGGGGCATCGGGATGGGGGGCCTGCCTGCCGCCCCGCCGTGCGGCTCACAGGGACACAGCCTGGGGCCACCTGCCTTGGGCTGAAGGACGGAAGCTGCACAGACCTGCCTGGAGGACCCCAGCACGACCAGTGGGGGGCAGTGGCTTGTAGAGACCACCCGACCTGGACGACCTGGTGCCATGGCGCACGAGCCTCGGAGAAGCCCTTCCACCCCACGAGGCCTCAGTTTCCCTGATGTAAAATGTGGTGGGGCACTGCAGGTCCCAACAGCAACAGGACACCACAGGTAGGCCTAGGAAACGCCCACTGTGGATTTTGGGGAAGTGTCCGCCCTACCACCCTGTACACCCAGGCACCTGCTGGGCACGGGGAAGCCCAAACAAGTCTGGAAAGAGTCCCAGGAACAGGCCTCACAGTCCACCCGTGGGGGCACAGTGACCTCCAACACACTGTGTGCCCAGCTGTCATCTGGGAGGGTGGTGTCGGGGAGGCCGGCGACCCCGGCCTGGGGTGCTCTAAGTGTTGAAGCAGCAGCCCTGGGTGCACCCAAAGCCGCCAGGGCCGTGTCCCTGCACCCACAGGAAAGCCCACAGGCTGCCCAAACCCATTCACTGGAAAGAACACGGCCCGGCCAGTGTGGCTCTGTGGCCCCCACAAGGTCCACTGCCTAGAGAATCTGGCTTTTTATCAACGGGCAGGGACACGCTGGCTCCAGGCTCAGGGTCCTCGTGGACTCCCTGGCAGAGCCTCCATGCCAGGTCCCAGTTGTCTGTGCTGTGGTGACTGCCCAGACAGATGGCTGAAGCAGCCACCTCGGTGGCACTCGGAGGACACGGTGAGGACCCGCTGTAGGCTGGCTCAGAGCCCTAGGCTCCCGCAACTGCCCGGGAGGCAAACACAGCCGGGCTGCACCACAGATTTGCAACGGCTGTGGAGTGACCAGAGCCTTGGTGACTTCACAGCCAGGGCCACAGAATGTCCCCGCACCAGGTCCCTTCCAACTCTGAATCCAGGACATTCCAGGCGGGGGTGGGGGGGGGGAACGGAAGCACCAGTCAGCGGTGCTATTCCTGCAAAATATGTGCCCTAGAAAGTCAATCCTTGGTGCGAGCTGTCTCCAATGGCCAGGTCTCTGCACCGCGGGGAGCCGCACGGGAGCGACAGCCAAGCGCCTGGCCCTGACCCAGCCACTGGAAGGCCACAGGGGACCATATGGGGGACCGGAGTGTCTGCAATGGGGCTGGGCAGCCAACAGGTCAGGAAGTCCCACAGGGCACAGGGCGGGGTGACGGACGAGGCATGCCAGCCCCACCGGGGACAGCTGAGGCGACAGCTGGGGAGCGTCCTCCCGAGCTCTGCCCCACGCCTCTCCCCCTGGGCTGGTCTTAATCTGTGTCCTTTCACTGTGACAACCACGACCACGGGGGTGACTGCTGAGTGGACCCTTCCAGAGAATTAACAAACCTAAGGGCGTGGGTTCTCAGGGACCCCCCACCCTGGCAGCTGGTATCAGGAGAGGGGGTGCCCTGTGAACGTGCACAGGTCAGTATCCACACGCGCCTCTCTGCTCTGTCGGCTCCGGGGACCCAGCAGCAACGGCCCCCCGAGCACAGCCGCGTGCCTCGCACCCTCCTGACCAGGAACCAGGGCGCCCTGGAGACGCGGCTGATGTAGGACCGGACAGGAGATGTCTAAGATGAGCCCAGCACGCGCCAGCGCCGGGCAGCAGGAAGGTGCTGGACCCGCCCCCATCGGTGGGGCGTCCGAGGGACCCAGGAGCCCACTCACAGGCTCCCCGTGGCCAACGCTGGACAATTTCAGCAACCAAATAAAGTGGCGTTGGATCATAGCCTAGAGTATACCGTAAACAGCCACGTCCACACGGACGTGAACAAACGACATAAATGAATGGGGAGAAGAGCAAAGCTCCCACACAGGGTTCCGAATCCTTCACGCAGGCACGGCGTCTGGAGGGCAGAGCGCAGCTGCCAGCCCTGACGTGTGGCCGAGCACGGCGACCTCCTTCTAGGAGGACGGTGTGGACAGGGGGTCACCGTCCAGGAGACCCTGACAGACGTCGGCCCAGCCAGGGCAGCGTCACAGAGACGAGCCGTGTCCGCAGTGTGGGCCCCGAGACCAGGAGGTGACAAGGGCCCGTCCCCGCGGGGGCTCCCTCCCCACAGCCCTCCACTCCACACCCCCATGAGGAGAACGCCAGTCAGCCCCGCTGAGGGCACCGACCAAATGCCCAACCATCCTCCTCAGACCACCCAGGTCACCAACGCCAGACGACCCAGCAGCTCCCGGCAGGAGGAGGGGCCCGGGGACAGATGACCAACGTCAGTGGCGTCCTGGGACAGAAAGAGGATGTCAGGGGAAAATTAAAATCTGAAGTATCGGCTGTAGTTAATTATTATTTTAAATGCCTTATTATTATGTATCAACATTGGCTCTTTAATTGAGACAAACATATCACATTAACGTAAGATGTTAGAAACAGGGGAAACTGGGTGTGAGGGATGTGGAATTCTCTGCCATTTCTCTATAAATCTAAACTGTTTTGAAATAAAGGTTAAGGCCAGGTATGGTGGCTCACACCTGTAATCCCAGCACTATGGGAGGTCAAGGCAGGAGGATTGCTTGAGGCCAAGAGTTTAAGACCAGCCTGAGCAACATAGTGAGATCCCATCTCCACAAAAAACTTTTAAAAATCAGCCGGGCGTGGCAGCTACTCAGGAGGCTGAGGCAGGAGGATCACTCGAGCCTGGGGTGGGAGGCTGCAGAGAGCTGAGATCACCGCCACTGAACTCTAGCCTCGGAAACAGAGCGAGACCCTGCCTTTAAAAATAAAATGAAATTACATTAAAATAAACAAAATGAAGTTTATCCAGAGGGCTCCCCCAGGGCCAGATGCTCGATGCTCGAGAAGCACCTGAGGAGGGAGGTGACTGACAGGAGGCTCTCGGGGCTGAGAGCAGGTGCCGGCCTCCCTCACCCGGACAGCAGGACGGAGCCGGGCACACATGGCCGCCCAGCCGAGGGCACATTCCTCTCGGGCCTGGTAGCCAGGGTGTTTACCCAGCCTTCTCCCTCCTGGAGGCCCCGAGCACATTTTTCAGATGAGAAAACTAAAAACAGGGAAAGGATACTTGACCAGGGTCACATTTTTGTTAAAGAACCAGGAATGGAATTTGCATCGTCGGCTCTCCAGTCGTCAAATCTCATCTGGTCCTAACATTCCGGATGCTTCCATCTCGGGCAGCCGGCCTGGGACCGTCGGGTTCTGCAGCATGTCACCCGCCACCCCCGGAGCTGACACTGCACGCTATAGCCCCTGCTTCCTCCCCAGACAGAAATTGAGTAGGAGAAAGAAAATTGTTTTTAAAAAGGCAAAATTAGAGATGACACAAATAAATGAGGAAGGCCCAGCAACTGGGAGGGGACAGAAAGCCCTGGCACTCCCGCCTGTCCCTTAGTGCTGAGGCAGAGGCGTAGCCTCCACGCCCTGGCGCGCAGCCCGCATCCACACCCACACCCGGCCAGCGCTCGGCCTGCCTAGGCACAGGGAGCCCCTAAACAGCCTCTGGGACACGGTGCGCAGGCTGCAGCCTCGGAAGGGGCAGAGACGGCCGTGCAGCCCCCATCCTCCCGGGCTGAGCCACGCTGGGGCCCACAGGCCACAGAAGGCCAGCGGGGCCACGACAGCATCTTCAGGATACATGAAACCCATCACCGGCAAATGGCCGCTCCATGACAGCTGGTCTGGAGAGGGCATCTGGGAGGTGGGCTGGTGCACAGGGGACAGACCCCCCCAGCACAGGGAGGCTGTGGGGTCACTGCTGAGATGAGGACAAAGCCCAGGCCGAGGCCAGCTGGTGTGACGGCTCACGCACTTGGGGCGCAGACCACCCACCCCAGCGCTCGGTAAGGGGCAGGGGAGTGGGGGGGGCCTGCCTCTTCCCTGGAGAGGCTGGAAGAACACAGCCAGACCCTGGCCCGGCCAGTGCGCGTCCTGCACACAGAGCCCTCGGAGAACAGCTGCCCCTCAAGCCAGTCCCCATCCCACGTGACGCAGCTCCTGCCCAATGAGGACCAGCTCGGGCCATCCAGTCCTGGCACAGAGGACGGCCTGTCTCACGGGCGCCGCCCCTGGTGGGATGGGCAGCGACCACATGGACAGAGCGTGTCTGCAGTGGGTGCGACGGGGGAGTGTGCAGTGCTGGGCGGGGCCCGCCTGAGAATGGGGGGCTGAGGCTGCCCCCCTGCAACAGGGGTGGGAAAGGGCAGTAGATGCATGGGGGAGGCTGCGCTGGGGACAGGCGGGGTAGGGTAGTGGCATCAGCAGTCACCAGGCCTCTCCCGAAACGTCTCCAGACGGAGCCACACCTGCCTGAGAGGTCACCCCAAGGACAGCTCAGCAGGGTATTGCAGGCCTCCCAGGGGTTCAGGAGCAACGAGGCCCTTGCCCACCCCACCCCACCCCCTCCCAGGGCGGGGCCCGTGCCCGGACACTCACCCATGGGCCTGGCGCCGGCGGCCGGCCTCGAGCCCCAGCAGCTCGGGCAGGGCATCCCTCAGGGGCTGCAGGTCCCCCACCACGGCCGTCGCCCTCCTCCGCTGCGCCTCTCTGCGCTTCTGCTCCGCCAGCTTGATGGCTTCGATTTCTGCGGGCGCGAGAGCAGCAGGTCAGAGAGAAGCAGAAGCTGAACTGCCGCCCGGTCCAGAGCCCGGCGGAGGCACAGGGCAACACAAGCCCTGCCACGCCTCCTTTCCTGCTGTCACCTACATTCTGCCCCGAGCCCTGGGGTGAGCCGGCTCTGAGCTATTTTTTTCCTCTTAATCACAGAGACACACTTTTTAATTACAGGCTTGATTATGAGACTAGAGTTGTGGGCACAGAGGAGACTTGCTTTTGTAAAGGGACACTGGCAACGGTGGCCTGGGCACAAAGCAGTGGGCAAAGGGACAGTGAGCAGAAGTGGCCCTTGACTTAAAGAAAGGAAGCCACTGGCTGGGACAGTCAGACACTCCTTTGTCCCCTGCGTAGTGAAGACCAGCGTCGAGCAGTCCGCCAAGACCGCAGGAGGGAGGACGTGGGCCCCAGGAAGAGGCTAGTCATGCAACACCAGTGCCACAGCGAGAGCGGCAGGGACCAGGGGCCGAGTGCCAGGACAGGGAAAAGGGCCATGGCTGACAGACAGACCCCAGAGCACGCAGGCCTGGCAGGGTGGGGCCGGCCGGCAGGCAAGGGGTGTGAACAGGGCCCAGACAGAAAGGGCATGGCCTTGGGATTTGACTTTCACTTAATAACGTATTTATTTCAAAATTGCTAATAAAACACATGTTCGAACGTGCTATCTGCCAGCATGTGGCCCGCAGGAGTGTGCAGATCTTGGACAAAGACCCGCTCTGCCCAGGCCAACACAGCAGGACAGGCCAGGGTCAAACGAGTTGCCTGGTGACGCGGACTCAGCCCAGACAGACGAAGGGCTGGGGCGCAGGAGTGCCCTCGCCCCCAGGGAGGACTGCCCGCAGGTTTCCCCAGGCAACCAGGGCAGGTGGCCACCAAGAAAGGTCTGAAAGGCCCATCCCGACCAATCCAAAGTCAGGGGACACCACCCAGCCCTGGGTCCCTCTCCCTAAACTGCTGACAGAGGCCTGGGGCAGGTCCCCAGCCTGTTTGTGCGCCAGCTCTCAGCAGCCTCGGGCATAATTGGGACGTATGAGGTGACACTTCAGCAGTTTCCCATACTGCCCGGAAGAAGGCAGACAATTTACTCAGCACCTCGTTAAAAGCAAAAGCCTGTCCCCAGAGAGCCCAGGCACCCTGGAGGGCTGAGATGGCCGGGTTGGGGGGGGCTGCTCCAGGGCACGGTGGGGGCCCAGGCTGCAGCTTCCTTACGGCTGGCAAGACAGGGACCGAGGAAGCAAAGCAGAGGCCTATGGCTTCCACTACGACAGGCTTTTGCAAAACCCAGACACACGCCAGCAAGTCAAAGCCAGAGGGTTTTAAGACAGTAACACGTGTGCCCAGCGGGGTGTGCCCAAGGACGGCTCTGCACGGAAGCCTACCAGAGCGGTACTGTGGCGGAGGCCACAGTCACCACAACAAGCGTCTGGAGGATTCAACGAAATGCACAACCCACTCACGACATGAAATACAATGAAGCCACCAAGAGAAGGAAGCTCCCTGACAGAATACCTACTGGAAACCTACGGCGGATATCACATTCCACAGCAAAACATCAGACACACTCAATCACAAAGCCAGAGCTTTACAATGGGGGACGAGGGGACGGGTGAAGGTGGGAGGGGTGAGGAGGGGTGCTCAAACACTGCCGTCACCTCCAGCCACCGCGGGGCCCCCAGAACACGCACACCAGCCAGCAACCACGAGAAGGAGCAGGAGCACTCGGTGCTTCCCGATTAACCCGTAAAAATCGGATGCTGCTTCAATCAAAATTTCAACAGGATTTTTAACCAAACCTGTAAAGCTCGTTCTAAAGATTATTTTTTTTACAAAAACTAAATGCATAAAAATAGCAAAAAACATTTCTTAAAAAGAAAAGGCAACAGGAAAAGAGGACAACTGGATGTCGGAGCAAATCACGACACGACAGAAGCGAAGGCAGCGCAGTGGCAAAGGTGCGGAGAATGCCGCGGGCCGCACCTGCCGCGACTGGAGTCCTCTGGATTCTTCTCTCACTCACACTGTCCCTGGAAATCCATCACGTGTGAATCACACACTGCAAATAATCACAGAGGAATCGAAGGCCAAAACATACAGCAGGAGCTGTTCAGCTTCACTGGAAATCAAGGAAAAGAAAAGGACAAGATACAATTTTTTGCCTATCAGGCAAATTTCCAAGCGTTTAATAACATCAGTGTTAGAGCTGGGAGCTGCCCGGCCGGTGTGAAGCAGCCAGCGCCGTGGAGGACAGCGGGGCCAGCAAGCAGAGGGGACGCATGTGCCTTCAGCAGGCCGCCTGCGCTGGGCACGGTGGGCGGGTGAACAAGACAGCGCGGAGCGGGGGTGGGGGGGGCGCAGAAGCCTCCAGGAGCGGGACACCACAGGGGAGGGACAGCGTGGACAGTTTTCGAGCTTGTCCCTTAAAAGGTGACGGGAGGGCGGGCCCACAGCTACCGACTGGGGAAAGTTTCAACACATTGTGAGGGGGAAAAAAAGCAAACTGAGGGGAAAAAAAATCCACACACACATAAAATATGCATTTCTAAAGATCCTAAGGAATCTACAAAGTAACTACCAGACCCAATACAAGGTCACAGGATACAAGATTAATTTTTTTTTTTTTTTGAGACAGAGTCTCACTCTGCTGCCCAGGCTAGAGCGCCATGGCATCACCCTAGCTCACAGCAACCTCAAACTCCTGGGCTCAAGCAATCCTTCTGCCTCAGCCTCCCAAGTAGCTGGGACTACAGGCATGTGCCACCATGCCTGGCTAATTTTTTTTTCTATATATTTTTAGTTGGCTGATTAATTTCCTTGTATTTTTTTTAGTAGAGGCGGGGTCTCGCTCTTGCTCAGGCTGGTTTCGAACTCCTGACCTTGAGCAATCCACCCGCCTCGGCCTCCCAGAGTGCTAGGATTACAGGCGTGAGCCACCATGCCCAGCCAATACAAGATTAATACTAAAAAAAAATCAGTTGTACTTTAATATACTAATAGAGAACTGGAAAAAACTCCATTTACAATGGCATCAAAAACTCTGAAATACTTAGCAAAGGCTTATTTTAAAAGTGTCACACCTCTACATTGAAAACTATACTACGCTGATGACAAAAAATTAAACGGTGAGATATACCATGTTCATGGATTTGAAGATTCCATATTGTCAAGATGGCAATCCTCCTGAAACTGATCTGTAGATTCAATGCAATCCCAACCATAATCCCACTGGGTTTTTGTTGTTTTTAAAGAAACTGATAGGCTAATGGCAAAATTTATATGGAAATGCTATGGACCTAGAACATGCAAAGTCATCTTAAGACAGAAGAACCAAGATAAAGAACTTACATTAACCAACTTCCAGGCTCACTTTACAGCTACAGTAATCAAGACAGTCTGGTACTTGCTAAGGCATAACAAACAGATGAGTGGAAAGAGAGAGTCCAGAAAGACCCGCATTTACAAGGCCACCTGGTTCTTCATGGAGGCACCAAACAATCCAGTGAACAAAGAACAGTCTTTATAACAAACAGTACTGGAACAACTGAATCACACATCCATAGTGGGGAAAAAAAGGACCTTAACCACTAGTTCACACCACAGACAGACGTTAATCCAAGACGAACCCAAAACCTAAATATAAAAACTAAAAGTATAAAAGTGTAAAGTTCTTAGAGGAAAGCATAGGAAAATATCTTCATGACTTGGGATTAGGCAAAACTTTCTTAAACAGAACACACGCATATACACAATAACCACATAAGAAAAAAATATAAATTAAACTTCTCAAAATTACAACTTCTGTTCACCAAAAATAAATTCTTAAGAAAACGAATGGGCAAGTCGCAGTCTGGGAGAAAATATTTGCAAAACACATACCCGAGCAAGGAAGGACTGGCCTCCAGGACATACAAAGAATTCTTAGAGCACAATAATAAAAAGGCAAACAGCCTCGTGGAGGATGAATTTCACTGAGGATGATGCACCAATGGGTAGTAAGCACATGAAAATGCTCTTTTTGTGGCAACGAAAATTAACACCACCGTGAGCTACCACTTCACGATCACCAGACAAGGCTGAGGAGACACACACCACACACGCTGGCAAAGCTACAGGGCAACAGGAACTCTCACACGCTGCTGGTGGGAGTGTAACGTACAACCGCTTTAGAAAAACGTCTGGCAGCTGCTTATAAAACTAAACATGCACCTACCCTATGACCCAGCGTTCCATTCCTCAGTATTTACCCACGAGAAACGAAAACATGTCCACATAAAGACTTGTGAAGAATGTTCACAGCGGCCTTACTCGTAGTAGCTAAAAATGGGAAAAAGCCCAGGTGTCCGTCACTGGGAAAGTGGATAACCAATGGTGTATCCACACAACGGAACGCTGCTCAGCAATAAAAAGGCACAGACTGCTACATGCAGCCTGGATGGATTTCAAAGACGTTACTCTGAGCAAGAGAAGCCAGACACAGAAAGCACATCCCACATGATTCCATTTACATGAAGTCTACAGCACAAAAACCTCGACTACAGACTAAAAAAGACCCAACCGTGGTTATCACCTCTGGGGTAGCAGGAGTGGGACTGACTGGGAAGGGGCCAGGGACTCTGGGTGATGGGGACGGTCAGCACCCCGAAAGGGATGCCAGAAATCACCGTAAGGCACACTTAAGCAAAATTTCAGCACACGTAAACACAATTTTCAAAATAAAAATAAAAAAAACAACCACGAACAAATACTGAACTCTAGCAGAATTATTTGGGGGAAAGTGTACTGATGTCTGCAACTTACTCTAGAATGCATAAAAACACGTGTTCATGGACAGACAGGAACCAACAGGTGAACAGTTACATGATAAAGACTGGATTTTTACTGCTGAAAATCCCCATGGTGGGCATAAGTGTGTTCACCATAAAATTCTTCTCACTTTCCCAAATAAAATATTTCATAATAGAGTATGAAGTACAAACATATTGGGAGCCTTGGGAGAGGCAGCTAAAGCTACACTCAGACACTAACTTACAGCCTTTCATTCCTAAACAAAACACACGGAAGTAGACAAGCTAAGTAACTCAAACGAACCTCAAGAAAGCTACAACAGGGAATTAATAAAACAGAAACTAGTAACTTAGAAAACAAAAGAGTAGAATTGACCATTAAATCCATGAATTAATTCTTGGAATGGAAGAGATAAAACTTCTTAACTAACCTAATCAGAAATGGGGGGGGGACAAAGAGCGGTAAACAAAACACCTAAGACATACATGCCTTACACGAGAAAGCAACATACAGCCTTTTGCTAATAAAGGTTGAGATCTGATTAAATTCGATTAGTCTGTGGGAAAATACAAGTGACCAAAACTGACTCAAGCAGTAAAAACAAATAACAGAACAAGCACCATGGAAGACAATTTACGTGTCCTCAAAGCATCACGGCCCAAAAGAGTTCCAGGTCCACAGGGCCACGGCCCACTGGCTTGTCCAGACCCACCCTGCACAACTAGAACTGTGCAAACAAAACTGGGGAGGAGTCACTTCCTTAGGACACATCCAAAAAGTGACAGAAAACATGAAAGTAACAATCGTGGAAAACACTGACAAACTTTTCTAAGTACTACCTCTGAAAAACAAAATTTCTTTAAAACCCCCAAGGAAAAAATGATGCAAATCATACTTTAACAGGCGAGAATACAAAACAGAAAATATTCCAAGTTAATTTCACAAAGTCAGCAGAATCACACTGAAAAGATAACAATAAGGAAAAAATTGCGCAACAATCTTGACAAGAAAATCTTTGGAAAAACATCAGCAAATATCCCACGTTGTGAAAGATGACCACGTACTCCAAAACTAAACGCGTGAGAAGGGGGTGCTCGGCCTGCTGTGGGGCGTCTGGCAGGACGTGCGTGAACAGCCCGACTCCCGGATGGAGCCTGGGAGAGAAGGCCCCAGGCCCTGAAGGGGAACAGCGACCCCAGGGCCCCGCCACGCCGAGACACTGCGCACAGAAACCGTGTTGTCACGTGCGGGTCTGGAGGGACACACGTCTGACCCGAGAGGGGTTTCAGAGGCTACTGCAGGTATTTCTAAAACATGAAAGATGCTAACAAGCACGGGTTACTTCTGAAATTAAAAATCTCTTCATGGGAACCAAAAATAGGTGTTTTTACAACCAAGGCGCCAAGAGCAGCAGGTCCTCAAGCGCATCTCCCAGGGCAGAGAGCCCGGGCCCCGCAGCCCGCACGGAGCAGCCCGGCCCTGCTGCCGAGTCTCCCGGCCGCCCTCTCTGTGCCTCAGCTGCCCTCTGGGCCCCATGCAGCCTCCCAGGCGATGCCCTCGGCACCTGCTCCCAGGGGATCCGACAGGGAGTGTCCCGGGGTGGCAGCCCCAAGACACGAGTGTGGACTTACTCTGCAGCCATCGCTCCCGTCTCAGCTTCAGTTTCTCCTTCTTGGGCAGAATAGCCTTGGCCTCCGCACCTGGGGACAGAGAACACACCGGTGAGCAAAAGGCATCCGGGTGCCGTTGCTGTTCGAAACGCCAGGACGAAAGCCTGGACTTCCCAAGCACGGAGCCTGAGAACAGGACGTGGGCAGATTCTGGCTGTGCGGGGGCCACTGCCACCCCCGTCCCGGCCACTGGGCTCACGGCAGCTGGTCTGTGCCTGGGTGTGGGGGCGGGCAGCCGTCCCTGCCTCTCAGCCTCCACAGCGGCAGGAGGCCCTGGGGCACTTGCAGTGTGTGCTGCACGTCAGGGGGCTCTCTGAGCACCAGTGTCCCTCCAAGGTGACGCCTGGCCACTGACCACTGGGCTGCCGGGCCACTGCGGACACCTGCACCACCAGGGATGCTGGCCCTGTCCTGTGCCCGCTGGCCCCACCCAGCCCCCACCCCAGGGCCAGCACTCCAGCCCCACCCACCACGGCCCCAGGCCGACCCCGGACCATGGGGGTGGGGTCCTGTCCTGCCCCGTCTGGGTGGGGTTTTGCAGGAAACGTCTGGCGCCCAGAATGAGGCAGGAGCAGGGACAGGACGCCCTCAGCCCCTGCATGACCCGGCCCCCATAAAGTCACAAAAACGCAACGTAGGAAATGGTCCCTGCAGGGCTGTGGGAGCAGGGGTGACAGCAAGGCAGGGCTGGCATCCGGGGCACAGGCTGAGTGCTTCGTGGGATGACAGACAGACCTCAGCAGGGCGCAGGTAGAGGGGGATATAGGGTCTGAGGGCCCCTCTCGAGCACAGACCAGGACATCGCTGCCCCCAGGGTCAGTGCTCACATGAACCTGCCTTCTGCCAAGCTCACCGCGTGCCAGGCACGCTGGGACAGGTGAGCACCTTGGGCCGGCCCTGTTTAGTGTAAGATTATCGGGAAACATTCCAAAAGGACAAAAGCACATCGTGTGCGCCCTGCCCCCGCACAGACTGTGCACCGCCCCCCACAGACTGCGCACCAATCCCCCACCCCCCACACAGAGTGCGCACTGACCCCCCACCCCCCGCACAGAGTGCACACTGACCCCCCACCCCCCGCACAGACTGGGCACTAATCCCCCCACCCCCCGCACAGAGTGCGCACTGACACCCCACCCCCCACACAGAGTGCGTGCTGCCTCATCTGCGTGGATGGTGTCCCTGGGCTGTTAGGCCCATCGAGGCTGGGCTGCCCTGTGGAGGACCACTTAGGGGAAGGGGTTTCATATGAACCAGGATGGGGGGGCAGGAGGGAGGCCCTGGGGAGGGGAGGACGGAGGGCCGCTGCCCCCGGGGCAGTGTTCCAGGCAAGGGCTGCGAGGCTCACATGGTTTCACGCCCTCATCTCACACTGGCCAGGTGAAGAGGAGACCCTTCCAGGCTTGGCCAGAACCCCACCCGCGGCCGGGGTGGCCTCACAAGGGGCAACCGCTGGGCACCACAGGTGACCTGTGGGCACTCGGGATCAACTTCCTCAGGTGAGACCGAAAGGCCTGGCCACCCCACTGCCACATACAGGGTGTGATCCCACCAGGAACCACAAAACGACACACCCTAAGGCGAACGCTCCCGATTCCACCCACCCAGCCCTGACCCGGCTTCCTGGGTCCTTCTAGGGCACCCAGGCATCCAGGGTCGCAGCAGAGACCGCACCGCCTTGCCCTGCTGGCGCCCCGATCTGCCGCTTAACTCCGAGGTCTGTGCTTCCTGCTCCGCCTGTTAATTGTCTGTTTTATTCTGGAAAACGAACTCGTGCATTTGTTACGTCCACCTTTCATTTGCTTCTGAACTCAAACACTCCACCTCCTTCCGCTCCTTCCTGCCCTCCCTGGGCACCTTGACCGCCTGTCTTCCTTCCCCCCAAATCCATGAGCTGGAGCCCTACCCTCCCAGACCCCAGAATGTGACTGTATTTGGAGACAGGGTCTCTACAGAGGTGATTAAGGTAAAATGAGGTCACCAGGGTGGGCCCTGACCCAGTCTGACTGGTGTCCTCGTAATAAGAGGAAGTGAGGACACAGACACCCACAGAGGGACGACCCTGCGAGGACACAGGGAGGAGACACCGTCTGCATGCCAAGGAGAGAGGCCTCACAGGACCCAGCCCTGCTGCCCCCTGACCTCGGACGTCCCGCTTCCAGGACCGTGAGAGAACCTCCCTGCTGCTGAAGCCACCAGGAGTGCGGTCCTGGAACAGCGAGCACTGTGCTCCCACCGCCAGGCAGGCCCAGCTGCACCTGCAGACGCTCCCCAAGGAAACACAAGGCCAGCAACTCAGTTCCCAGCCTGTCACCCACCCACGCAGAGACGCACCTGCTCATCCCCGACCTAGGAGCTGGCTTCAGTGCAGTCACTGACCCGATGAACTAGCCCATCTTACAGATGAGAAAACTGAGGCCCAGGGGGCAGGAACCTGCCCAGGGTTGAGGGAGCTGCCATGGACCCTCTTCAGCCACAGGCCTTGGCGTCACAGCAGCCTCAGGCTGGGACAAGCTGACACTTCCCCTGCAGCCCAGGAACACGCAGAAGGGAGCAGGGGCACGTGGGATTTGGAGGTTTACTCCCCAGAATGAACGATGAACCAAGGCATGGACATGGGTGTAGCTTCTCAGAGTGCCGAAAAAGAGCACATGGCCTCCCCGGGCCAGTCATTACTGCCCAGCACCCCTGGCACGAGCCCAGGCTGGGCAGGAAGGCTGGCCACGTGCTCCACGGTGACATCAGTGAGGCCTGCCCCACATCAACCGGAAGCCAACCAACACCCGGACAAAGATGGTCAGCCCATGTCGGCAGAAACCAGTGCGTGGCCACCGGCCAAACCGGCTGGCCCTGGAGAGGCCGGGCAGCGCCAGCTGGCGCTTCAGGCGGCTCCGTGTCTTTCCTTCTCCGAGGACGGCCACAGCTCAGACGGTGCCCAGATGGGCTGGAACCAGCCAGAGGGGACAGTGCCCTCGGCCAGCACAGACCTTCCTGCCCTCTGGTGTCCAGGCAGGACCACAGGACGGGGCGGGGACCACGCACTGGGCAGTGGTACTGGGAGTGCAGGGGGGAGGCCCCTGCGGCTTCCCGAGCCTCCCACAGCCCCATGTGCTCGGGAATGGCGGGACGGTGCTGCGGTCTGATGTCCTTCCACAGCTCACGTGGAATCGCCAACCCCAGTGTGGCAGCTCTGAGAAGTGACTGGGTCAGGAGGGCCCTGCCCCGTGAGCGTGGTGAGGTAACGCAGTCATCCATCCATGGGTTATGGGCTGACTGGTTGTCACGGGAGGGCGCTGGTGCCGCGCAGGAGGTGGCAGGCAGAGCTGAGCAACATGTCGGCACGCGTGGCCCCTCGTCACGTGCGCCCGCACCACGTCAGCGCTCCAAGGAGTCCCGCCAGCAGGAAGCCCTCGCCAGATGGGGCCCCTCGACCTAATCAGCCTCCCGAACCATAAGAAATAAATTCCTTTTAAAAATAAACTACCCACTTCCAGGTATGCTGTTATAAGCAAAAGAAAACAGACTAAGAGATGGGTACCAGCGTGGCTTTCCACGTGACGTGTAAATCTGGGACATAATCCAGACAGACTGTGGCTGCCTCTTTGGCAACAGGGACAGAGGGGCTGCCCCACAGAGAGCCCCGACGAGGCAGACCCCACAGGCGGCCCTGTGCTCAGTCCACGTGGAGCCGTGGCGCTGGCCCTGCGTGTGGCCAGAGGAGCCTCCTTAGCTCGGGGCCGGGGACAGGGAAGGGACCACGCTTGCCAGGTGTGCCTGCCATCAGGGCTATGCAGGCGGAGAGGGTGCTGGTAATGGCATCTCCACCTCTAATTTGCTCTAGAACGGCGCGGACCCAAGGCTGGCCCTGCGCCCTTGGCCTGAACTGATTTTCCCCGAGATGACGTGGTTTCAGCCTCAGACACAATCCCCCCAGAACACGTCTATGCAAGATGCGTGTCTCCTGCTCTCCTTTCTAATGCAAGCAGATTTTCCTGGCTAGCACAACAGATCCATGATGTCCAAGGAAAAACAAAGCAGAAACAAGTTCTGTCAAGAGAAAGGCAGTAATCCTGTTAAGCTACTTCAGACTTCATTTCGGGAACGAGTACAAAACCTCCAAAGCCCGAGGGCATTTAATCCCTTTCCCAAGAGCCCTGGTCCGGGTGCTGGCGGCCTCGTGTGCCCTTCCAGCGGTGCCCGCAGTGACCCACTTTCCTCCTCAGCACCCCTGACCTCTCACTCCCTGACTGGACGGGAGGGCCGACTCTACAGTCACCTCAGCCCGTGTGGCTGCTCAGGATGTCGGCTGCGCGAGGACAAACAGCAGGAGCGTCCGGGGCTCGGCGCTGGCACCAAAGAGCACGCTGCCCATCCCGCTGGCCTGACAACAGACCCCGCCCCCAATGCACTGGCCACCCACCTGGCCTCCAGGTGCAGGGTGGCTGCAGCCCTGTGCCGGTGTCAGACCGCAGGTGCAGCAGGGCCCAGCTTCAAACCACGGGGAGGCGACAGCAGCCCAAACGTGGGGTGTCAGGGCACCTGTGGGCACGGGGAAGCTGGTGGGGAAGGGGTGGGCGGGGCCGGCCCAGCTAGGGCAGCTCCGAGCAGGAGTCCGGGGCAGGGGACTCAGCAGAAGGGCCACGACGGGATGCCTCAGACGGGGCAGGAGCAAACTTTCTCCAGAAGATTTCTGTAATTTTGAAATCATTTCAGTGGAAACTGACCCAACAGTAACCTATGTGGTGTTGGAATGAAGAAAACTTGGAGCGGGCTGGGTCAGGACCGTTGGAGCCGCGACCCTGCCCCAGGCAGCTCCCCGGCACCCCATCTCCATGGCACCAGGGAAACAGGAACCAAACACGCTGCCCCTGCAAGACGTACAGGGTTTGGAATGCTGGCGCCAGAGCAGAGGCTGCCCGGAACCACAGGCAGCTGCCCCGGAGGCCCCGCCGGCCCTGCCGCCACTTTCTGGTTCCACGCTTGGGTTCACTCCCGCCACCTCGCCAGGCTGTGGACAGGCCGCCCCAGCATGGTGGTCCACAGAGGGCGCTTGCCCTGTGCACTCTGCCCCCCACGCCCCTGCAAGACACAGGGAGCAGGGTGGGTGTGTGCACCCCTTGCTGGCTACGAGCGGCTGCTGACGTGATGCCGGCTCAGGCTGTTCTGGTCTCTAAACTTACGAACTGCATCTCCTGTGGCAGCCACCCACGTACGGGGAGCCTCACGCGAGTCATCACCACAGAGACACCGGCTCAGAAAGAAGGGGCTGGGGTGGGACTGCACAGGCCTCTCTGGTCCCACGCGAGGGTGTGTCGCCGTCAGAGGCTGTCCTGGGCCTTGCCCAGTGCCGGACCCCAGCAGCACCGGCACTACAGCCCCCACGGACATGCAGGAGGAGCAGGAGTGACAGAGTGACAGCAGCGATGGCCATGCCCGAGGAAGGTCATCCCAGCCTGACCTTCTCACCTGGAGAGCGTGTAGCGGGTGCCAGGAACGCCAAGCCCAGGGCAGGCCCTGCCCAGCCTGGAGCATCACTTGGCCCAGGCGCAGTCTGTCCCTAAGGAGGAGCCTAATTCCCCAGAACTTGCAATATGAGACTTAACGCAACCAGCCAACCGCCTGTGCTGAGACGGGGGCTGCACAGGCGGGAAGGGCGAGGTGGCCGGGACCCCGGCTTCCTGTTCTTCCAACAGAGGTCTCTCCCTCCGTGCCCTGGGTCCCCGCACCCCACACCACCAGCCATATGTGCGGCTCAGACGTCACACCCAGTCCTACGGGCCTGTTCAGTCCCCTGTGCCAGGGGAGAAGGGCAAGCCCTGAGAAACCAAACCCCCAGAACCCCGGCCAGTGGCTGAGGCAAGTTGTGGGGGGGCCATCCCCTCATTCTCCCAGAACCTGACCCCTAGTCACCCCTCGGGCCCGCCTCATGGCCACTAACACCCAGGCCCACAGCAGCTGGCCTCAACGCGAGGGGACGTGCTGGAGACACTGCCAATCTGCTCCGTCACACTCAGCAGGGCCCTCCAGGCCGACCACCAGCACTGCCACCCACAAACTACAGGTTGGAGACAAGGCCTTGTGTGGAGTTGAGCGGCTCCAGCACCCAGGCTGCTCCTGTGTCCCCTGGTGGCCATGGCGGGGGTGGGACGAGGAGAGCTCGTACAGGCGCGTCCTCACGGGCACCAGCTGGCGCAGAACCCCCACACAGGCTCCCTCATCCCACTCCCGTCGGAGCCCAAGACGCAGCCTCTGCGGACGCCACTTGCACAGGGAGTCACGGCTCAAGACAAGCAGCCGGCAGCACGGGGCCAGGACAGCCCCCCAGGTCACCGAGACGCCCAGGGCCCCATTGTCAGGGAGTGGGAGAAGCCACCAGGGCTCCAGCCTCTGAGGGAGAGCGTAGGGAGGGCCACAGGGTCCTCATGGAACAGCCTGTCTGACCTTGGCCCTGTAAGGACCTACCTCGGCCCTGCCCTGCAAACTCCGCACAGGCTGCGTGACAGCCCGTGACAGGAAGAGCGCAGGTGAGACGCTGCCGCGCAGCAGCAAGAGCACGCGCTGGAGCTGCGGTGCCAGAGGCGGGGGGCCCTGGGTCCGACGCGGGGCCGCAAGGACCGAGACGCAGTCAGTCAAGCCAGGGAAGATGCCGGTCCCCAGCCCCCGCCCATCCGCGGACGGGCCTGCAGGGGCAGGACAGAGGCCCGGGAGCGGCCTCCCAGGTGTCGGGTGCAGGAAGATGGGGTCCAGGGGGCATCCCAGGACATACGTTCTGACAGAACCGTAAGAAAAATCCACACGCGACTGGCTCTTCTGTAAACGACACCAAGAAGCTGTGCTTCTCGTCGTCACATGACAAAGCTCTGCGCGGGGACCTGGGCACAGGGCACAGGCCACTGCAGGTGGCGGACCTGCTTCAGACGCGGCCGACGCAGCTCAGGACGTGAGCTGAAGCACCACGCGTGGCAACAGCACCGCAGCGCCCTTAGGTTGTCCTCACAACTTCCTGGTGACGCAGCCTAAGTGCCGCCACGGGACAGGCCGCTGGGGAAAGAAAGAGAGAAACGTTCACCTTACTCTGCACCAACGCAAGTCCTGATGGATTAGATATGTAAACGCAAAAGGGAACTATGAAAACACAACAAAAAACATTCAAGAGTCAGTTATAAGACACAAAGATAACAAATTTTACCACAAAGAAATTAAAAACCTCTAAAGGTGAAGAAAATTACATAACAAATTCAAAAGCAGCTACCAATGAGAAGGAAACATCTGTAGTCAACAAAAGAGGCCTATGCCTTTCTATATAAATAGCCTTTTCAAACCAGTAAGAAATAGCCTAAAAGAAAAGTAGGAGAGTGCACAGACAGGCAGCTGACAGAAACAACGCCTAAACAGAACCTTATTCATGAAGAACTGCACAGTTCAGGCTGGGTACGGTGGTTCACACCCATAGTTCTATAGCTACTTGGGAGGCCGAGGCAGGAGGACTGCTTGAGGCCAGGAGTTCAAGATCAGCCTGGGCAACATAGCAAGGCCCCATCTCTACAAAGATAAAAATTAAAAAAGTAGCCGGGCGTGGTGGCACGCACTGCAGTCCTAGCTACTCAGGGGACCGAGGCAGGAGGATCCCTTGAGGGCACAATGAGCTGTAATCGAACCACTGCACTCCAGCCTGGGCGACGGAGCAAGGCCCTGTCAGAAAGAACAGAAAGGAAGAAAAAAAAGATGCACAGTCCATAAACCAGATGCCACTGTTCACTGTTCATGTCGGCAGGGCCCAGTCTGCAACCCTGGCTGGCCAGACTGACAGGGCAATTTGGCAACATCCAAGAAGTGGTAACTGTCCAGAACTTTGGCTCAGCAACTCCACTGCCGGTTTTACCTACAAACGTGTTTACTCACGTTCACAAAGACGTGCACAAGGACAGTCCCTGCAGCGCTGTCGCGTCACACAACACACCCCAGCAGCTGCGGAGAGGGACGACGACCTGAAACGATCCCCAAGGACGTGGCCGACTGAGGTGGCGAAGGGTGCGCTCACCCCTGCAGCAGGTCTGAGGAAGGGTCAAGTGGTTCCGCCCTGCTCCCCCTTGCTCTGGGGCCTGTGGGGGCGTTCAGAACAGCGCCCGGCCTCTGTGGGAGACAAAACCCGTGACAGTGGCAGTTGGAGCTTCCCCAGTGCCACCTCAGGGACGCCCCAACCCTGAACTCAACATCCGCCTGAAGGGAGGGCCCCAGGTGAGATGGCCCAGGCCACCGGCAGCCTGCACCCGGCACCCACAGTGCGCTGGTGTCACTCTTGGGGTGTTCTCTCCGGTCCCCTCCACAGCCCACCGGCCGGGAGGTACAGACTCCCACGGCCCTGCGCCGTGCAGAGCTCCTGGAGCTGACACGAGCAGGGAACGTGGCGCAGACACACACATGCCGGTCTCAAAAGACACGGAAACGGGCTCCTGACACGACCCAGCCTGAGGAGGAGCACCAGGGCCCTGCCAGGAGCACCGCCGGGTGCCGTCCTGAGCTGCAAGCACGGCAGTGAGGCCAGAGGACAGGTAGAAAGCAAAAAAGAAAAAAGGGCCTGTAATCCCAGCACTCTAGGAGGCCGAGGAGGGAGGATCATTTGAGCTCAGGAGTTCGAGACCAACCTGAGCAAGAGAGAGACCCCGTCTCTACTATAAATAGAAAGAAATTAGCCAAACAACTAAAAATACAAAAACTTAGCCAGGCATGGTGGCACGTGCCTGTAGTCCCAGCTACTCGGGAGGCTGAGGAAGGAGGATTGCTTGAGCCCAGGAGTTTGAGGTTGCTGTGAGCTAGGCTGACGCCACGGCACTATACCCTGGGCAACAGAGTGAGACTCTGTCTCAAAAAAAAAAAAAAAAAAAAGAAAGGAAGAGACTGTCACTGTTTACTTACAGGATGTGGCTGTGCATGCCGACAATCCAGAGGGATCCGCAGGTACTGGGATAAAGCGAATGAGGCACAGCCTCACGGTGTGCTCTGCACATGTGCCGGCAGCCGCCCAGGCAAAGGGCCATCATCCAGCCCAGGCCCAGGCTGCGAGGGCGGAGGGCGCCCAGCCTCCTACAGCCCCAGCTTGCCTGGGCCCTTGGACGATGAACTCCGAATCACTGCTTCATTCACGAGCAAACAGGTCGATTCAACGAGGCCGCCAGCCTGCAAGGTCCCCTGGGGCCAGGCCACGGCACCCACACACCTGCTCTGTTCCCACACAGAGGAGCCAGGCTCACCCTGCGGGTCTCACCGTAACGGGGCCTGAGGCACAGCACCCACCCTGTGGGGGGTTGCCTGGTGTGGGCCCAGCCTACCGAGTCTCTGGGGGTTCCCTTACAAGCCACCCACCCCCGTCAGAGCTGAACTATGGCACCAAGTGTGCGGCCAACACACACCCCCCAGGGCACAGGTCTGGGGACCACACACCGCTTCACACCTGTCCCCAGGTCCCACCCAGAGCCCGCACGGCACCCCGGCAGGGGGCAGGTCATCGATGAGCTGCAGGCGGAGAGCCCCGGCCAGAAGAGCGCCCAGCGGTCACCCCACGTCAGGAAGGCAGGGCCGCCTCAGAGGGCCCAGGGTCTGAAGACCCCCCCACCTCCAGAAAGCTCCAGAGAGCCGACTGTGCAGGCCCTGCTGGGGCCTCTCGATGTGGGGGCTGGAAATGCACCGAGTGCCCAGAAGCAGGGCCCTGGGGACCGACTAGTCTCAAGACAGCGTCTGCAAGAACCGGAATGAGTGGCGTCTCAACGCCGTGGCACACCGGGCCTTAGCCCCTGCCCTGCTCAGCCCCCAATTTCCATCTGAAAACCGGCAGCCGCCCTCCGGCCCCAGCTGTGGATGACGTGAGTGACGTGGAGACAGCCTCAGCAGGAGGCAACACCGCAGAAACACGCCAAGAGCCCAGAATAGCTCCAGCCACCCAGTCCCGAGTGCCGGGTTTAGAATAGCAACCCACATGCTCAGACAACATCTCCCCACCGTTGTCCCCGGGTGGGAGGCGTCCAAAGCAGGACACAGACCACACGCCCGTGCAGCATCTCTTGCCCAAGCAAGAGAGGGGCCCTTGAAGGGCCCACATGACCCCAAATGTCTACCTCCTTCGGAGGCAGCTGGAGACAGACGCTCGGGGGAGAGGATGCCCTGGGGGAGGGGGCCAGCCTCCTGGGGGAGGGGCAGCCTCCTGGCAATGGGGAGCTGCCCGCGAGCCTCCAAGCCAGGCTGCGGTGACCAGGCCCAACCCCCTAATGTCAAAGTTCCAGAAAATAATTCCAACAACTTCTTAAATAACACACGAGACAGCAGACAGCCACGTGCTGGAGAACGAGAGAATCGGCGCTGGGCGAGAGAGAGTCAGACACGCAGTTCCACGACGACCACGCGTGACCGGTGGACCCTGTCTGGACAAAGAGCACGGAGGGTGTCTGAGGACCTGCTGGCCAAGGTGAGGGCCTTGGTGACGGTGTGAGGAAAGGAGAGTCCCCTAACAGAACGTGTTCACAGACGGGACCACGGCGCAGCGGCCGGCTCTGGGGGCAGGACCAGGTTTCTATCTTCCAAAGCTGCTTACTTGTCTGCTCTGCAGTGTGTACAGACACTGCTGTTCCGTTACGAAACGTAATTTTTACAAGAATAATTTTAGGTAGAGGCCGGTCCCCTACGTTTGCTCCTCCTCCACAGGTGCGGCAGCAGAGACACGGCCATTCCACAGGACGAGGGCTCGCTGCTCAGACAGGACGGGCCGAGGGGCCACGTCCGCAGCCTTCCTCCTGCCCTGCAAGGTCTGCAGTGCGCCCAGAGCCTCGCGCACCAGCCCCGCCTGTCTCCCTGTGCACGGAGACATCCCACCCAGCGAGACACTAGCCCCTGGGATGGCTGTGGGTTTCAACACCACGGGCAGGCTGAGAACCTCCTCTGTGCCCAGGAGGGCACCAACCGTGGCTTGTCACAGGCTGGGTGAACAGGGGCCAAGGCCCACACGAGACACACGGACAGCCTGCATGGCAGACTGGCGAAGCCCAAACGAACCTTCTCCTGCCGCTGCTGCATCTCTGAAATCACTTTAAGGCCTTTAAACACACAGGAGACTTGATTCTGATGACTTGGCCCCTTGCACTGCGCTTGCTGCGCCTGTGCTGAGTTGCCGCCACGCGCTCCAGGATGGGAGAGGCGGGTCTCTGCGATCCTCCCTGTCACCTGCCTGGGCTGCCTCTGTGCTCAAAGCTCACGAGGATGACCTCACAGGGTCCTCTGGCCCCTCAACACCTCCTCCTTGTAGTGGAAGGAGCCGAGCGTGGAAACCTCCCGGCTGCCAACAAGGAACGGTGCGCAAGACGGAACCCCGCAGGCCTCGGGGGCTGAGATGGGAGAAGGAAATAAGCAGCACATCCCCCTGAGAACCAGGTACTTCGGCACCTCAAAACGCGACTGTGAGACAGAGGACGCGAGAAACGCAGAGACGCGTGCCGGCTGGGGCCGTGGCCACACCTGCGAGGCTGGTCTAGCGTCGGAACAGCAAGTGGCTCACGGGGACGCCCGGCTGGGGAAGCAGCAACTCACGCGGCTCCTAAGGACCAGCACCCCGAAGGCCTCGTCCCCATGTGACACAGTGTCAACACAGAGCCCCAGGCAAGGCCAGGGCGAGCTTCTGGGAAGATGGTTTCCAGGGGTTCTTCGTGGATCGTGCCTGTATGTTCTTCTTTAATCTGGGAGTGAAGATAAGTAACAAGTATGCTCCACGTGGTTTTTATCACACCCTGACTTTGCGGCTGTAGAAAAAGGCCTTTTAAGGGTTCTCTTTTATAAAAACTCCTAAAGACAACCTCTAAACCCCTGAGAGGCCGCATGGTGCCAGGAGTCAGCCTCGCCTGGGCCCAGGCCCCTCTGCTCGGCTCCATCCCGGGACTGCCCACACCTGGCAGCAGGAAGGCGCGACTCTGCTGCCCTCTGCTGGGCACTCCCCGCACATGGGCCCGGGCGGGAAGCCCAAGGCACAGCCCAGCACAGGTCTCAGGCCAGCACAGGAAGCCTCTGCCTGGGGTGCACGGGGAAGTTTGGGGCCTCAGCCCAGCACGGGCAGGGGGAGGCCTAGAGAAGCCTCGGCCTGGGGGTAGAGGGGGAAGGTCCAGGTCTCAGCCCAGCACGGACAGGTTGGGTGCCCACAGAACGCTCTGCCTGGGAGTGTGGAGTGAGGGGGTACGTTGGGGTCTCAGCAGGTGCAATCACCTGGGCAACACCTGTCCTGGCTAGGAAAGCCAGCCCCTCCCAGGGCCGGGGGCACACACTCTGGTGTCCCTACAGCACAGCCTGGCAGCCCCATCACCCGGCACAACACCCCTGCAGACATGTTTCCACCGCTGCCTCTTGGTGGCCCCCCTGTCATCCGGCAGGCTGTGAGCGCCACTGGGGGCGACACTGCCATGCCCCTCAGTCCTCTGTCGCTGAGTCCACACCAGGCCTGTCCTCCCGCCAGGCCTGCTGTCTCGCCTGCTCCTCTGGGACTGAGTCCCAGGTGCTCATCTGAGAACAGCGCAGGCTCACTTTCTGCAACTTTCCCACAGAAAGGAAAATAGAACTGGAAACAGAATTCTACAACGTGCTCTGTGGACCATAATCCCTAGGTGGCCTGATGCCAAATCTTGCTTTTGTGCCCAAGGCCGACGGGCTCAGCCACCAGACAGCCCACAGCAGCCACCCGCCAGGCCAGGCCGTGTCCCGCACAGGCTCGCTGTAGCAGTCCGGGCTGGCCACACGGCAGGGTGGCTTCAAGTGTAGGGCAGGGGACAGAGGAGACGGGGTGCTCACCCTGGATTTGCCACTAGCCCCTCAAGGCCCTCTGCCCAAAGGCAGACACAGAGGCCGCTCTACAAGTCGGCCCACAAGACCACTGCAAAGCCCCTTCACTCATGGCCCCGGGACGCAGGGCAAAGCTGGGTTCTGCTCGTTGGGGGGGATGGGGGTCTGCAGGGCAGACAGTGGGGCTCAGGGGGACACTCCGGGCCAGCCTCAGCTCTGCCCCCACCACTCCTCCTCCCGGGGCAGGAACGCCACAGCCCATGGCTGGGATCTCAGTGGGTCCCTCCCAGGACGCAGAGCCCCTGCCCATAATAGGAAGGGAGGGGACAATGTGGCTTCCAGGCCCATTGGGACCCTGAGACTCCAGTAGAAACACAGGGAAGCTGCCACCAACAAAGCACCCACAAGGACTAACAGGCCCCGTGGCTCTCTGGGCTGCAGGGGAAGGAGGGGCGCGGGCGTCTGCCCACAGTGAAAGCCCCTCCTCCAGGCCACACCAGCTGCCTCCACCTCGGCAGAGCACAGCGCTATTTCTGACTCAGCCCACAGCAAGGACAACGGGCACAGGGAGGAGGTGTCGTGCTAATTAGGCAGGCGGGCAAGCCACAGACAGACTCAGCTCTCCGTGTGACCCACGCCTGTCCCCGGCCTCCACACAAGTCAGGAGGCCCACCCATCACCTGCCGGGACCCAGGGCACTGGCCCACTGGAAGCCGAAGTGACCAACATGTCAAACAGAAGAGCTGCAGCGGGGGGTGAGGAGGCGAAACACAGCGGAACCACTGCCCACGGGGGCCCTGAGAGGTGGATACCTGAGCAGCCAGCAGAAAAGCAGCCCAGGGCCCTCAGACCAGGGTAAGCCCCTCCTCACCTGTGGGACCACCCACCTGAGGGTCTTGAGCATCCCCATGGACCCAGGCAGCCTCGGGCTCTGGCCACCCCAGCAAGCTGGCCCTTCATGTCATGGGGCCAGGGAAGAGCCAGGCTTGGCTCCCTCCACCCAGACCCCCGGTGGGGTCCCACGATCCTTTGCATCCAGCCCAGGGCTCTTCTATCCGGGGAAGGCTGAGCCACCGCAGGTGGGTGGAAGGACATACACCAGAAACCTGGGGCCAAGAGCCACACCCTGAGAGGGCAAGCCAGAGGCCACCCCCTGAGAAGGAACTCACCACACTGCCTAGAGGCCACCCGGCAGGCGTCCCAGAGACCACACCCAAGGGACCACGCATCAGCTGCAAACAGACCTGCACTGCATCTCAGAGCCCCTCTCCCGAATCCTCCCAGGGATGCAGAGGCAGGAATCACAGTGACAGCACAGGGCACGAGGGCTCCTGGCCAGAGCCTCTCAGGGTATCCTCAGGCCGAGCCCCCCCAAAACCCAGCCCCTCTCTGCAGCCTGAATAATCCCAGTGTCGGCCCCTTGAGGGGTAGGATGCGGGAACACTGTACACACGACTTGGGAGGCCATGAACACGGGCCCCGACGCTGGGTCAGTAAGATGCAGATGTGGTGACTGGTCCCTTATTTAAGGTTTTTACGCACAAATAAGAGTACCCAACCTAAAAAGAAAAACTCACTATCCAAAGAACTCAATTCATTATAACCTTCAGCTTCATTCCAAGTAGCTGTCCGGTCCTCCTGAGGAAGCATCCCTATGCTGTGCTTTTGTATGTGACACTGAAATGTGAGACCAGCCTGCAGGAATGCTGCAGCGTGGGCCGCCCGTCCCTTCCCACCACAGCCACTCCCGACCGACGGGGTCTGGGCTGACCAACACCAGGTCCCAGAGCGGTTCAAAGGGAGCAATGTTGGCCCCAAACTCGGAGAAGCCAGACCCTTGTAGGGTGGAGTTCTGGGAGAGAAGCCGATGGTGGCATGGCGGCCCCAAATCCCTGTGTGAGGCCAGAGTGTGACAGGCCTGGGGACCGCTGAGCCCAGGGGCTTGAGGGGACAGAGGAAAGGGACAATACAAGATGGGAAGGAGGCCTCTGTGGGGAGAGGCCTGGGGGCCAAGGGAGCTCTGAGAAGCTCGGACCACAGCCGGCAGGTCAGTGAGACCCACATCTTCCTCTCAGGGACAGTCAATGGAGCCCTGTCCGGCAGGGAGGAGCACGCAGCTTAGGCGGACGGTGACAACATCCCGTTGTCCCAAGCAGAGGGCACACGCTCCTCTCTGGAGTCGCCTGGCCTGGTCCCCTTACAGGGTCCTCCTTGGAGCGAGGGAGCAGGAGACTAGCATGTGGAACGTGCCAGTGCCTTTCTAAATTTGAGGTGGGCCCTCAGCACCTACGAGGTGGGTCTGTCACCGCTTTACGGATGAGGGGACTGAGGGTCAGAGAGCACCCACAGTCATGCAACTCATGGGCAAGGAAGCAGCACAGACCCCACACCCAGGCAGCTGCAGAGCCCACCGGCCCCAGCTCCACTGCCAGGTCTGCCTCCGTCAACGGGGCATGGAGCAGTCTCCTCCACGACATTCCCCGAGCACTCGCTCATGCCAAGCTCCATCTCGTATTTCACATCTATCACCTCACCTGAACCTCAAAACTAGCAGAACTCAGCAGGTATGATTTCCTCCCTGGACACTGCCAAGCCTGGGCCCAGAGCGGCCCCAGCTGTCTAGCCAAAGCCACCGGCTGGTGGGGAGCAGAGCCCTGGAGACCTGCTCTTACCTACCTGCTGCCCACGCCCACGGCCACCAGACCCGGCCCCTGTCCTGCGAGGAGCACTCACAGCTCTGCCCCCTCGAGGCCACCTACTCCGTCTTCAGGTCTCGTTGCTGGTGCTGAGCTCTGCGTCACAACCGGGGCCCTCTTCCCCACCCGTGGCTTTCAGGTCCATGTCACCAGGTGCCAGTGAGCCCTGTGCACCTGACCTCAGACAGTGAAGGCAGATCTTCCCTGGGTTTACGCCTGGGCAGGGCACTGTGGTCACCATCCTCAGACCCCGGCAGCCAATGCCGCCTGCTGGGCTGTGGTGACCTGGAATTCTCTAACACCTCGGACTCAGTGTGAGGCGCAGGGTGACTAAGTTTCCTGCTGAGCGCTGGACACCGTGCGAGTGGGGGTCCCCAGATCCACTCAGCCCCGCTGCCAGCTTGTGCTGCAGGGGTGCAAGGACCCCGGCCAGGAGACTGGGAAGGACCTGCCGGGCACAGCCTGGGTGGAACCAAGAGGCCACTCGTGGGCATCAGGACCTTTGCATAGAGATGGAGACAGGAGGGGCTTCCTGTGCTCCAGGGCTCTGAGGCAGGACCGCCAGGGTCCTCAGAGCGTGTGTGAAACAGGTCAGCAGGTGGGGGAGAGGGGCTGACTCTGCACCCTAAGGGTGCCCTGGTGATGCGGGTGCAGGCCTGGGGCCATGTGCAGCCTCAGCCCCGCTCTCTGAAGGGTGCAGCGGGAGGAGAGGACTGCGCAGGGGACGGGGGGGGGGGGGG
>VBSM01003157.1:55380655-55407571 GCA_008086735.1 Cheirogaleus medius | reverse complement strand
AGGGGGTGGGGCGCCAGGCGGCGCGCGCCGCCGTCCCCCGCGCTCCTCCCGCGCACGGCCCCTGGAGTCCCCGCGGCGCGCGGCCAGCCCAGCTCCGGCCCGCAGCACTCGGAGCTGCCCCGCCGCCGAGCGAGGCGGGCTGGGGCCGGGCGGACGGCAGGGGCTGGGGGCGCCCCCCCGGAGTCCTTCTGCGGCCGCTGAGGAGAGACGGCGAAAGCGAGGCTGACCGGGGCCGAAATCATGAACCGGAGTTTTCACAAGTCTCAGACCTTGCGCTTCTACGACTGCAGCGCGGTGGAAGTCAAGAGCAAGGTAAGCCCCCGGGCCGCCCAGCGGCTCCGCACCCCTACCTCCCCACCCGCAAATGAATGGGGCGCCCCGCGGAGGAAGACCGGGCAGTGTGGGCGGCGACGGGCGCCGGCGATAACTTTAGAGCTCCGCGGCGCGCCGCTGCGCGGGGTCCGTGGGATGCGCACGGGGGACCCCGGCCGTCCTTCCCGCCCCCCGCGCGGACACAAGGCCTGGCGGCCCCGGGAGGGTCCTGTGGGGTCGCGGCGCCCAGAGGGCCGAGGGCCATCGGACGGCCGGTGCGAGCTCTGGACCCGCTCTGCGGGAGCTGTTCTTTTGTTCCGCGAGCTGGAGGCGACCCGGGCGCGCCACACGTTGGAGGGGAGGGCGGCGTTTCCGGGGCGAATTGGGGACCAGGGATTCTGGGCCGTGGAGGGGCCTCTGGGGGCCCGGCCCGGGGGATGGCCCTGGATGCGTCGCCTCCAAGGCTGCGAAGGAGGCTGGTTACCGGTGAGGAGACTGGCCGCCGGCTCCCAAGCAGTGTCCCCCCGGCCCAGACCCCAGCCCCGGGTCGGGCGCTGCGTACCAGACCCCCAGGCACCGGTCGCGCCCCCTAGCCCCGACCCAGACTCCCCGGGCGCGCCCCGACCCAGACTCCCCGCCCACCCCCTGGCGCGCCCGGCCCCTCCTGCTGCCCGCGCCCGGGCGGAGCGTGCCCGAACTTGCGGGGCGCAGCGCCTGTCTGGGTAATTGGTTGATAGAATCTGGCGCTTCTGCTTCGCGGGGGCAGTTCCTCAGCTGCAGACACTTTTGTCTGAGAGGGTCTCCGTGGCGGACCTCGCCGGCAGAGGAGGAGCTATAGTTAGTTGCTCGGGGTCCTGTGGGAGGGGCCCCTCGGGCCTTTTGCTAGCTACTGTCTGGCAGCGGAGGGGCCCTCCCGCCCTTTCTCTCTGCGCACCCCAGTTCTTGGGAAAGCAAGGCGGCGCTGCGGGTGGGGGGAAGGGGCCAGGCCTCGGGGAAGCCTGACCCCCAACTCTGTGCACACCGTGAGCATGAGGCGGGTGTTCCCTCCCAGGTGCAGACCCCCTCCCTGGGCTGCCCCAACCTTGGTGTAGCTCTGCAGCGTGTCCGCAGAGGAGAGGGGGGGGTCCTAGCAAGGCCAGCGCCGCCTCTGAACGTGCCACAATGAGTTGCAGGGTTTTCTTCTTATCTTGGGGTACACAGACTTTTTCTGAACCCCTCATTTCTGTTGCATCCTGCCCTTCCCATGGACGCTGATGACCCCACCTCACACCCATATCCTCGGGAGCACAGGAATGCCCCCACCCCCAAATCTGGTGTGCCAGCTGTGGGTATATGAGAGGACGCACCCACAGACATGAGTAGGAGGGTTCTTTAGCTCGGTGGGAATGCCACTTTCTAGAGCTGCACCGTCTATCTAGTACAATGGCCACTAAGCGCATATGGCATTTAATCTCATTTAACTTTTTATTTTGAAATCATTGTAGATTCAGGAGCAGTTGTGAGAGTGAATATGGAGATCATGTGCACTTTACCCAGCCTCCTCCCACAGTAGCGTCTTGGATGAGTGGCACAGTATCATGTCCAGACACTGACCTTGTGTGCACCCAGGTCATTCCGCTGTGTGCCCACCACCACAGTCGAGGTGCAGGACAGTTCCAGCCCAAGGGGTCCTCTGCTGCACTTTTACAGTGACTATTTAACAAAGATGGATTAACACTGATATTAAACAATCTGTCCCTGGTGCTCAGTCGCATGTGTGGCGGGTGACTGCCCTGTCAGACACACAGCTCTGGAGGATTGGAGGCCCCAGCAAGGCCCTGGGATGGATCTGTGGGAAATGCCGTCGCCAGGCCGAGCAAGGGGCTGGGGGTAAGCATCTGCTTTGCCTCCCCTGGGGGGTGTTGGCCCTCCTGTCTCCTCCAGCTCCACTCAGCAAAGGGTGTGGCCTCCCACCCTGAGCATGGGCTCAGGTTCAGATGCAGCGATGCTCCCTCCAGGTGAGTGAGGCAGAGGCAATTTCTGGTTGAACTTGGGAGTCCTTGGAAGGGCCACACCTACCTGGACCCTGACCCTGCTGGTCTCGCTCTCATGTACCACTCCCCACCCCGACTGCTTCCCTGGAGGGTCCATGTGGCTCTTCCTTCTGTACACAGCCTCCCACTTACCCCTTCGTTGCTGATATTTGTTACCACGGAGTCCCTCTCTGCAGGGAACCACTGTTGTCAAACTGCAGGGGGCAAAGCTTCATGACAGTGATGTCTTCCCTCAGTCTAAATGTACCACTGTAACGCCCATGGGTTTATTTGTGGGGAAAATGGCAGCCAGAGAGCTGGGTCCTGCCTGAGTTCTGCCACCTACTGCCTTTGTGAGCTTTCAGCAAATCATTTAACTTTCCCAATCCTCAGTTATCTCATCTGTGAAATGGGCATTATACTTGTCCTGCTTAACTCCCAAATGAAACAAGGCAATGAATATGAGAGCACTTTGAGTTAAGAACTGCAGGTCAGGGTCCTTTGGCAGTTCAAAATATACATTTGGAAAACTGTCTCAGATCTTCTCAGAATTTTTGTCATTAACCACCTGCTGCAGCTGGTCAGTTCCTAATGCCTGGGGCAGGTGGCTCTCCCCCATTATGTAGCCCCTCACACTTCCCCAAACATTTTTATTTTAATCCCAGTGATTCATCTGTTTCTCCCCAGACCAGCAGTGTGCACTCCTTATTACCTAGTCCTGGTAATAGGGCTGCCCTTTTTCACACTAAGCTTTGACTTTTGCCTCTCCTTCTACGAGACCTGCACGGGGTGGTGCCGATGTTTAGGGTAGGGTGTTTCAGCCCAAGAGAAGCCGGAGCCAATGCCCAGGCTGCCTTAGAGGGTGGTAGGAAGGCCCGTGTGGGGCTGGGGACAGGTCTGCAGGGGCGGAGTCTCGAGAGGTGAATTCTCACATGAGCAACACAGTGTGGTTGTGAACCCAGCAATGCTTTTAACTATGTTAGTATTTTGTCAATTCTGTCATCTGCATATTCTTGAAAAATCCAAATAAACCCAGTTTGCCCCTTCTCAGCAGTGTGCACAACTGGAGCGCACGACCCTCTGGTAGGAGGCCCAGAGTCAGATGAGTCAGTATCATCTCGGATTCCTTCAGAGCACAGATGACCTATTCCTTGTGGTCTCGCTCCATCCACACTTTGTTTGGCTGGGGTGCCCCAGCTTTGTGGCTTCCCCACCTTAAATGCTTCCCCTGAGAATCTACCCTGTCCTGAGGACCCTCTAGGACTGCCCCTGTCCTGCAGGGCTGTTCCCAATGCCTGCACCAGGCCACTATCCCTCCATCTGAGCCTGTTTTGGTGTTCTGGTCATCTCATGGTGCTTGTCCTGATGCTGGTGCCACGGTTATGTTCAGAGCACAGGTCGAGGGCTTGTAGCGTCCACTGTGTCTGGGGGAGAATACCACCACTGAAGGTTTTCATCCTGTTTGTGCTTCTTTGTTTAAATAATGCCTAGGAGTTTTTGGATTCTACATAAATACATTGTCACTGTAGAAAGTTTAGAAACCACAGCCAAGCACAAAGAGGAGTAAACACTGTTGGTAATTCTCCTGTTCAAAGATGAGCCACTGTTAAATGTGGCCTGTGGCCATATGATCTTTCCTATGCGTGTATGCTTGCATGCATTTTTGTTTTACAGATTAGGATCATACAGGTACATTAATTTCTAGCCTGCTTCTCCCCTCCAACTTAACCGTGTATCTCAAGTGTTCTTTCATGTCCTTAATACTTTTAGAAAACTTTTTTTAAAAATGCCTGTGTAGTATTCCATCTCATGTGTAAACCATAATTAATTTAACTAGAGTCTTATTTGGGTTACTCTCCTTTTTCCATAGTAAACAATGCTATGAATAACATCTTTATATTTAAGTCTTTATATAAAGATTATATATAGAATATACACATAGGAAATATGTAAAGATTATTGATTCTATTAAATAAGTGCAGAACTCTTATTGTTTCTTTAGAACAAATGCCTAGAAGTGAACTTACTGGGTGAAAGGTATGCACATTTTTAAGGCTTTGAATACATATTGCTAAATTTTCCTCCAGACAGTCTCTTTTACATATATATAAATATATGCTGTTTTATATCCATCTGTCTCTTCTCTTCTTTTAGCACTGGGCATTTTCTCATTCTTTTCCAATTAGATATGTGAAATGGTATCTCATTGCTTTAATGTGTGTTTCTTAACACAAATTTGTGTTTCTTAAGTTACTAGTGTATTTCTAATTTGTATTTCTTAAGCTACTAGCTATTGGCTATTTGTGTATCTACTTTTAACTGCCTGTTCTGCATACTTTTCTCTATCGGTTGCCTTTTTATTGAGTTATGAGAGCTACTCATTCACAGGAGGTTTCCAGTCAGCGCAGGTGGTGCTGGAGCGCCTGGTTTAGAGAGTGCCGTGGCCTTGCCCCCAGGCATTAAACCTGGGCCCACTGGGAGGGAGTGTGTGGGGAGCCTGCCGGTGGGCCGGCCGAGGCACTGGCCCGCCAGGGTCTGCTGGGGACAGCCAGGCATGCAGTGGTTTATGTCAGCACATGTCCTCTCGCCCCCAAGACCTCACTGCTGGCTGAGGTGGTCGGCCGTGGCACTGCGGGGTACATGCCTTTCCATCTCGTGCGAGGTGGGGTGGCTGGTGGGATGGAGCCCAGGCCGGGCCTCCCCATTGGGTGGCTGGGCGCTTGCCTGCCATGGGCCAGTTGAGAACTGCCTGGACATGGTTTGACTCACCGGTGTGTGTCAGCTACGCCCTTGTAAGATTCCAGTTTTGTTGTATTTGTGCACATCTGTGTTTAAACAGGTTTAGAGACTTGATTTGGGAAGTCACATCCAGGAGAGGCTTATCAGGGATCTAAGTGGGGAGTCGGTTTGGTGGGCACCGATAGTGTGGCTGCCCGAGGAGGCTGCCAGCCTTGGTGGATCTGTGGCCTGTGGGCAGCAAACGCCCCGTGGGCTTTCCCAGGGCGCCCCAACCAGCCAGAGTAAAGCCCTTCCCCAGGACCCACGGCGTCAGATAGAGAGCCCGAGTTCGCCCACTTTTAGGGAAGGGAAGGAGTGTGGGGGCTCAGGAGACGCAGCCACTCAAGGTCTCAGAAGCTTTCACGTTTGTCAGTCACATCGGAATCAGTGCACAGGGGAGAGGACCCTGCCTGTTTCCCATAGGGTGGTCTCTGGACCTGCAAAGGCAGCAGGAGGGAGCCTGGCGTGACAGCAGCATCCTGTGTGGTCAGATTGTTCAGCTGGCCGTTACAGGGCAAACACACTCCCCTCCCCCATTTCTGCCCGTGAACCTGGGGAGCCCTGAGGGAGGGGCTGTGCCTGTCTGGTGGCTCCCAGCTTCTCCCAGCATGCACCCTGCGGCCCTGCCCTGGGGCTGCCCTGGCACCGGGGTGTACAGGACGGCCCAGGCTGGGTGCAGCCCGCTGTGCAGAGGTCGCGTTCTGAAGTGTTTCTTAACGTTTATGTCATGCTCCCCCTAAATGTGAGTGCATGTATGAGCCAGACGCAGTTCTAAATACACTGCAATTGCAAATCACAGTTCACTGATCCCCATCACAGCCCTGTAAAGTGGGTTATTTTATCACCCCCATTATACAAGAAAGCGAGGACACTGAGTCAAGAGCAGCCTCGCCTGACCAAAGTCATGAAGCTCACGTGAGGGACTGGAGCCCAGATAACCTTGCTCCAGGGTCCATGATTGGCACTTCCAGTTATGTGGCCACTGGTAGAGGCCATGAAATCCAGTCCAGGATGCCAGTGCAGATGTCCTAGCTCGCCCTGCGTAGGAGGAGAGGCCCCTTGGCTGTCTGGATCTAGAGCTGGTGAGAAGCAGCTAGGAGACTAAGTCTTGTGCTTTGGGGGGAGAAGTTCAGTTTTTCTTGCATCATTATAAAAGGTTCTTGCTACATGGCCTCAAGGGAAGTCCTCTATTCAGTAGCTGTTCTTAGAAGTCTGGTCCCATCCATCTACTTTTTTCTTTATTTGTTTGCTCATTTCCTGAGCAACTACTATGTGCCAGGCATGGGCCCACGTTGAGGTAAAAGGGTACCCAAGACAGACAGCATCCCTGGTCCAATGAAGGTTCAGTCAGGTAAACGGGTAGATTTGGGGGTGGGGGAGTCCTTTGTTCTGATAGCCAAGGTGTCACCTAATCCACAACTTTACATCTCCATAAAATCAGAGGTTTCTAGTGCAAGCAGGTGGGCTGTCCCACACCCAGCAAGGCCAGTCAGTGTGCTCGGGGAGGCCACCTGGAATCACTCTCCTCCATCTCCGGATCAGGGGGGTTGATTGGAGACTCTAGGCCAGGTCTCTGTCGTTCCTAGAAGTAGCTGGGCTCCATTGTCCACTTTCCCTCATACGGGGCTCGTTAATCCTCCCCAAATATGCTGGGAGGCCAGAATATTAACTGCATTTCTCATTAGTATGTTCCAGGAAAAATTCAGCTTCTAAAATGTAAAGAGCAGTATTTTGCATATGGTAGGTGCCCAATAACTGTTCATCGAGTTGAATTCAGATGAGAAAAAAACTGGATTTTCCTGGTAGCTACTAGTTCAGAAATGATCTGTTGGGATACTTTAAATAATAACTACTTTTGAGGATGGTGACCAATACCTGATTCGCCAGTCGGCTCATTCCTAGGGCGTCCCCGAGAGGGGTCAGTCATCTCGCCCTCCCTCCTGTGAAGGTAACTAGTGCTTGTGCCACGGCCAGGAGGGAGAGAAGGGGAAACCTTGGGCACGAAGAACCCATGTTGCTGTTTCTGTTGCTCTTTCTGTTGCCCGTAGCGTCTCCTGATCCCTGTGGTGCCTAGTGGCAGGCCGGGAGGATGCTGGTGGCCAGCTCTGCGTCTGCAGGGATGACACCCACATGCCTCTTTCCTTGCGGCCAGCCTTACACCTCTTCTGTGGGAGCTCCGAGGGCCCACCCTCTTGGAGCAGGGGCAGCAGGACCAGAGCACTGGTCACGGTGTGACATCAGTTACCTGAGACTCCTCCTGCTCCCTGCCGTTCCGTGTTCCTGTGGCCCAGGGCTGTGCTCTCCTGCCCGGCCCAGCCCTGCCCCAGCACCTTCCCTTCACCCCATCCATCCCACATGGCCTGTCCCCAGCCCGAGCATTTCTGCTCTGTGTCTTGGGGTACACATGGGCATTTCACTTGGGGAGAAAAAAAGGCTTTTACCGCTTAAAGAGTGTGAACTCCACACAGGATGGTTTCAGCCTGGGCGCCAGGCCTCCCACGTGGCCCGGCCCACATGGAATGCATGGTTTGTCTGCCTGCCCCATGGCCCCTCAGCAGGCTGGTCCTTCCCTACTGCTGCCTGTGGAAGCTCAGCTGTGCCTCAAGGCTCGAGTTGATGCCTCTTCAGGAAGCTGTCCCAGATCCCCAGAGCCAGTGACAGCCCCTGGGTCAGTGAGTGTGCCTGTGTGCTACAGTAAAGCACACTCATCTTTCCTGTGCTCCTTGGTGATCGAGACACGGACTGTCCGGTGTCCAGTTGGCACCTCCCCGACATCACCACCACCAGGTCTCATCACCAAAGACCAGTTTCGAGTGGAACAACACGGCATCACCACGCTCAGCTGCCTGTTTCCTCCTGTTCAGCCTGATGTCCGCACAGTCCTCCGGCCTGTGTCAGCAGATCGTATGTTTATGGAGGCCTAGAATTCCCTGTGTGGATAACCACAGCTTACCTTCTCCTGCTGACAGAGGTGTGACTTGTTTCCAGGGCTGGTCCTCGTAACCAAAGCTGCCATCAACATTCTGGTCCGTGTCCTTTGGTGGCCACGTGCACATGCTTTTCAGCACATAATGCAGTTGCAGTTTTGACTAGTCACACGGACCTCATGGTGACCTTTAGCCATTTACAATGCTACTGTCCTCTGGCTTTGAGTGACACAAAGCTGCCCTGTGGGGTGTCTCAGACATTGATCTTACCTGCAGCTCAGCACTTGGATTGTTCCTGACTCTGGGTGCGCCCAGAGACTGCCACCCTGCCTGGATTTGGGGTGAGGCAGTTGTTGTAGGTCTTGGGAGCCTTGAACCACATCTTAGTAAGTATTGTTGATTAACCAAAATAAATCAGAAAAGATTCTTTATTTTACAGAATTTAGGGTCACCATTGCTGAGGTGTGAAGGGGCTTTCGCAGCCCTTTGTCTAATTCTGTGGTCTGAATGATTGTTTTTATGTATTCTCTGGGCCCCTCTGATGGGCTGGATGTTGTGGAAGAAGCTGGGGCCCGAGGTGGTGCTGCCCCCGGTTCCCGGATGTCTCTGTGCCACAAGCTCTTTATGCACAGTGAAGGTTGGACAGTCTTCCTCAGAGAAGGTACCTGAGTCTCACATGTAGAATGAGGACCCGACAGCAGCCTCCCTTCTGCAGGGCTGTGGAACCCTGTGGAGCCGAGAGCTTTGCTCTGCCTCTGCCCGCGGGGTGTGTGTGGGCGGGCCGGCCGGCAGGCAGCTCACCCCTGTGCACACACTCACGGCTGCTGACGGAGGCTCTGTGTCTCGCAGGCAGTCGGAGCACTGTGGGAATTTCTTTGCTCCTCCTAAAAGTCCTGCTTGCTGGGTGGGTATGTTTATTTTTTATTTTATCACGTCAGTACACTTGTCGAAAGCTGTGTTATAGATGGGTCGGTTCTGTGGTGGCAGATCTCTCCTGGTGCCCTTGCTTTGAGACAGGATGGATGGTACTAACAGGCACAGGTCCTCAAGTGGCTCTTCCTGGGGACATAAGCTGGTGTGGAGGGCCCCAGAGGTCCCTGATTAAGGGCTATGGAAGAGAAATTTAGGGGCTATTAAAGCTATTGTTTTTAGGTAGTCAACTGTTCTAGAGGAATTTGGAAACGAAAGTCATATTAGTATCCTGTTTTCCATGGCTCGAGGGGCCTGAGCCACTGGCTTCCCAACCAGGTGCTGACCTCACTCGCTCGCTGGTCTGGCAGGGTAACGGCATGGTGCAGAGGGACAGAACAGCCTTCTCTGCCTGCAGGAGGGTCCCTCGTGAGGTGGAGCCGAGGCACCCACCCCAGCCTGTGGTCCCCTGGGGCCTTTCAGCACCTGTACTGGGGCAGGCACAAGAACGGAGCGCAGGCCCAGCATGGGGAGAGGCCCTCAGGCGCTGCTGTGGCCGTGAGTTAAATCCTGTGTCCCTGCAGGTGGCTTTGTTCTGTCTGAAAGCTGTGCATGACGTGCTCCTTCTGCCGCAGGTAGGATCGTTTGCCTGGAAGGGGACGCTGTGTGTCTGGAGACACTGTTGTGAGAAACAGTGTGCTGAGGAAGCCCCACTCCACTTCTCAGAGATAAGCTGCCTGGGGTCCCTGCCTCTGAGGAGGCCTGTACCTTGGGAGTCTCGCTGTGAGCCCAGACTCGCCCGTCCTGCACCTGAGCTGGGCGCAGGTTCCCAGGGATGTGGCTCACTGGTGGTGGAGGGACAAGCTGGGCGGGGCTGGTGGTGCTCTCTCACCCCGGGCAGCGTGGACTCTGGTCACAGCGGGGCTGTTCAGAAGTTCTTCCTAGAGTAAGCTCTGTCGGGTCTCTCCCTGCCCTGGGAGCCCAGTCACGGTGGACGGGAGAAGCTATCACCCAGGCACACCGCCTGGAGGAGAGTCCGCTTGAATGAAGTCTGCGGTTGTATTTCCTTAATTAGGGCATCAGGCGGGTGGCAGGCTTTGTGCTGGGCCCTCGGCACAGATGTTTCTGTTGGTGCTGGCGTCCGTCGTGCAGGAGATATTGTCTCTGGCTGTAGAGATGAGGACCCTGAGGCTTAATGAAGCTGCAAGCTCTGGGCAGAGCTGAGTCTTCCACTCAGTGTTGGGTCCCAGATTCTCAGTTGTGACACCACCCTGTATCCCATGTAGTTCCATTATCCCATGATTATACCTGCTGGAAATCAGCACCTGTCTGCTCTGAGGTCATGTCATGGGCCCAGCCCTTCCCTCCTCAACATCTCCCTGAGTGCCCTCGTGCGTCCCGTGAGAGCCTCCCTCCTCAGCAGCCTGAGCTTTGGTCTTGCCCGGGAAGTGTTGATGTGGGCCGCGTCCGGTCTGTCTGGTGAGGTGGGGCAGGTGCAGGGAGCAAGGCGCGCAGGCCTGGTCGCCACATCCACTTCCCTCAGCAGCACCTTGGAGACTCTGCAGCAGTGGCCAGAGTACTACAGTGGCCTCAGGCCCTTAGCACAGACATGTCACTTAGCAGAGGCCTGTTGGATTACATGGCTGGGGGTGGGCAGTACCTGCTCATTCTTCTTCTCCACCCAGAGCTACAGTCTCTGGTCATGCCCATGAGCACAGCTTGTCTCTCATGGAATTATATAAAGCTTATTTCATTTTGAAAAAGGGCTCTGAAAAAGAGTGCCAGTGGTGGGAGGGACAGGCCTAATGGCGCAATGGCTTCTGCTCAGAGATGAGGATGTGTGGCTCAGCTGAGGAGGAGACTGAACCTGTCGGTGGCTCGGGCCCACAGCGTGCGGGAGCCAGGACAGTTACCGTTCTGCTGCTGCAAACCCGGACGAGCAGAGGGCACGCGCAGAAGGCCTGCCTTTACCGCGCTTGCAACTCTGGGCCTTTGGGAAGGGCTCGGCCCGTGAATGCCTGTGAGGTGCCAGTCTCCAGGCGTGCGTGCAAACCAACGACGCTGAACACGCTGGGCAGGTGCGGCGCTCCCTGGGGCTGGGGTCTCACTGTCTTGCCAGGCTGTGTTGAGCATAGTACGTGTATTTGCATTAGGTTCTCTCAACAACCCCGTGGGGAATATATTTTTATCAGAGAAATTTAATAAATTATCCAGAGTTACGCACCAGTAAAGAGGAGTCAGGATTGGAGCCCAGGTGTGTCAGCCTGGCCTGGCTCTTGGTGGCTTTGCTTGGTGTCTTCTGTATCTCTAGGACACGCTGGCCTTGCCTGCTGCTTCTGGCCCTCCCAGCGACAGTGCAGCTCAGACCCTGGAAAGCCCTAACTCTGCCACATGTCATGAGCTCACGTCAGAATGGGACCCCGCTCTCCTCCACAGTCAGGGTTCCAGGTGTCTGCCTGAGTGGATTTAGGGAAGTCTCGTGGGGCAGGGACAGATTAGCAGCCGGCACTCAGGCCCCACAGGCTCAGGCCTCCCACCTCTCAGCGCCAGCCACTCCCTCGCCGATGGGCCCTCCTCATCCACACTCCCCGCCACGAGGGGACCCCTTCCCCACTGGGCACCCCTTCCCATGAGTCCATTTGGAATTCTTTCCCCACCATGGGCGCTCTTTAGGTCTCACCTAAATTTCCCCCTGAAATTCAGCCTCAGCCCCTTCATTTATAGCCCATGACTGTGGGCAGGTTATTGACCCCTCTAGGTCTCAGTTTCCTGGTCTGAAATGGTAGCAGTGACACCTCCTTGAGTAGGACTGCTGCCAGGGTTAAAGAGAGTGTGCACACAAAGCTTGGCACCAAGCACATCTCTCCCGCACTGTGAATCCCTTCCACGCAGGGCCCGTGTTTGTAGGTCTGTGTCCTCCCCTCCCACCTCTGCCCAAGTCTACATTTAGCAGTGCTGGCTTTGTGGGTACAGAGCACACGTGTGAACCAGAGCAGCAGGCCCTCCACAGGGAGTGTGTGTGCTCACAGCTGGGACCACGGAGCACAGTGGGCTCTCGGCCCCAGCACTTGCCCTGGGCAGTCTCATACCTGGCACAGTGCTTGTCCAGGCAGTTCTGCAGGTGCGGATGGCTGCACCGTCATCACTGTGGATCTTGGTGGGTGGACAGGAAGGGGCCAGGCTCCACCTCATCTGACTCACTGGTCTGTGGCCCGATTTTAAACTGTCCCAACATGTCAGCCCAGGAAGTCATTCCATGGCAAGCTACGCCGAGTCCCATGCTCTGACAGGTACCTCGTTAGGATGACAGTCTGTGCTGCTTTTTAGACCTGTAGCGTTATCTTTTCTCATGTGGCATTCTTTCCATAGTTTTCTACAGGGCTTGGGTGTGAACACATGCTCCCTGGCTCACAAGTCTCAGGCGGCTCAGGTTTACCATGCACACTCACTCACGTGGTATCTTTTACAGTCAGGATGTGTCGGGCTTAGCTGGTGGTCCAACATTCATCACCACTTCCCGACAGACCCTGCTCTAGGCCAGGGGCTCTAACAGTCTCAGGTGAGTCTCATGCCCTGCTAGTGACTGGTTTAGAGATGAGCATGTGATCCCACCCTGGCAAAGAGACACTACGGTCGTCTTCTTCTGAGTGGCGTCCTTGTGACCCCAGGGCCCACCTGGATGCATAGCAGGAATGTTAGAGCCACCTGAGGGACCCACCACGTGCTGGAGCTGCCTCCCCATGCCAGTGTTTCCCTGGAGCATCGGACACGCCAGGTTCTGCATGTCTGGCCACCCAGGCTGCCCTCCTAGCTCCTGAGTTGTGCCATGGGATGGAACACTCTGTCCTCACTTCACTGATTATTTCCATCCCTTATACACCCTTTTTAAATTAGGGCCTGTGTTCTAGTCTCTCCGTTTGCATTTCTTGTATTTGCAATTACATATTTGCATGTGTGATTACTGTTTAACTTCCACTCATTTGTTCAGCACCACGTGCTCAATACCAGTTCGGGGCTGGGCATCACTGGCATTTTGAGGAATGAATGAATACTGAAAAACAGCCTATATCTGTGACTAGCAAGATGCTTAGTGGGCTGTTAACACCCGCTTTTTCACCCTTATTGCGCACGTGAGCCCTGAACCTCGTGAGAATGCAGAATCTATTCCCTGGTCTGGAGCCAAGGTCCCATCTTCAGCTGGCTCCAGAGGATGCTGCTGATGGTTCCAGGAGCACCTTTGAGGAGCAGGATCTGGAACTTCCTGACCTCCTCGGTCCGAGGGGCTGCTGGCTCAGACAGGATTCCCGGCCCGGCAGGCCGCGCTGCATCGTGCCGTGCAGTGCCGAGCCAAGGTAATTTCCAGCTTGGTCGGGATCACGCTGCACGTGCTGCTGTGCGTTCTGTTTTTTTCACTTAACATATCGAAAGGCTTCCTTGAGTCCTTAAACCCTTTTTAAAACTTCACTTCATCATATTTTGGTCCAGGAATGTGCTTTTGTGTGTTTGTACTCATGCTGTTTCCATTTGTCACAATCATAAATATTTTGTCAAGCATATTCCGTGGGAATCTGTCCCTGTTGCTGGAGTCCTGTGTGTTCTCACCTCCGGCTGGGGGCGGGGCTTTGGGGCGGGGCCTCAGGGAGGCACAGCCTATGGGGCCTGGGGGTGGGGCCTGGGGAAGCACAGCCTATAGGGCCTGGGGGGCGGTGGCTCGGGGGCGGGGCCTGGGGAGGCACAGCCTATGGGACCTGGGGGTGGGGCTTCGGTAGGGCGGGGCCTGGGGAGGCACAGCCTACGGGGCCTGAGGGCCGGACCTGGGCTGGGGGCGGGGTTGGGTGGGGTGGGGCAGTCTTGGGGGCGGGGCTGGGTGGGGCTCTGAGGATTGGGGGCGGAAGCGCCTGGGGTGGCCCTTGTGCTGTGAGGGCCCATCCCCCAGGACTGTGAGTGGCCGACCTCCTCCACCTCTGCGCCCTCCCCTTTCGCCGTGGCTGTCACTACCTGTCACACGCTGCGCAGCTCACTGACGGCGTCTGTTTGTCGCCTGTCTTCTCACCAGGGTATGAGTTTTGTGGCGGCAGGCCGTGGGTTCAAGGAGCAATTCCTGCGTGGCGGCTTGAAGGCGTGGGTTCAAGTAAAGAGATGCATGTCACCCAGAAGGGCCCTTCCTGTGCCCTGGTGGTTTGGTGGTTCATGGAGTTGCCTTCGTGTGAGTGGAGTTCCCAGAGCTTCTCTTTCGAGCGTTTATTCTGCTGAAGGGAAGGGTGCGAGGCGGGGAGCGGGTGGGAAGTCCTCAGAGACTCGGGGACAGTCCACCTGCCCGCAGAGAACGTGTGGAGAACATGGTGACAGAGACCCAGGGCCCCGCTCAGGTATAACCAGAAGCAGAAAGTAGGGTGGTCAGACTGATGCACTACATCCTCATTGGGTAATTTGGAAACAAAGCCTTATTTTCAAGAAAACATGGCCTTGTTTCTTTTCACCTATTTGCAAGTATTCTTTGAAACATTGCCTCCTTGTTTTTGTTGTTTGAAAGCATCTTCACCTGCCTGCTGACACGTGGGCTGGTGTTTGGCTCCAGATGGCTGGAGGTTATGGCAAGTAGATTGTACTCAGGGCCAGATTGGTGGGACCCATTGCCCTTTAAGAGACATGGAACGTGTTTCATGACCTTGTGCTTGAATCTTGTCCTGTCTTCCTGTTTTGTTATATTGTCAGTCAATGTCAAATTAATAAAGTTCTAGGGTTTTATCTTATAGTTGTTTGACAGGTTTAATTCATTAATTCAGTGAAGATTCAGGTGCTTCCTGTGTGCTTATAGTCAGTGGTAAGCTACGGCAGTTTCCTGCACTTGTAACATGGCAATTCAAATTTTTAAGCTTGTGGCTGCTTGGGGTTTGGGACTTTACTTGATTCCTCAGCAGATTCTGACTGGTAAAGACTCTTCATTAATGCCTGGTTCTTCAGGAGACCTTTGCTGGCCAGTGTGACGAGAGCTTGTTGCGTCTCAGGGGATACCTGTAACAGTTGGCCAAGAGACTTAATCTTTCTCAAGTTCAGCGACATCTGTGAATCAGGGTACCTACACCACAGAACTGTGAGCAGCCAGCAAAAGGATCTTTGCGAAATACATCAATTAAGTGAAAGAAGCATGGAGTAGACCAGAGTGGGCAGTATGCTACCATTATTTAGAAAAGAGGGAAAGATAGGTACAATTTATGTTTGCCTTCATATGTATAAAGTATCATTGGAAGGGTAGATTAAAGACTAAAATCGTGCTTCTCTATAAAGTTTACAGAAAAAAAAACCCAAACTGAAATCGTTTGTTGCCTGTGGGGAGCGGGCTGGGTGGCTGGAAAGTCACTGAATACCTTTTGAATTTTGAGCTGTGTGGTTATATATCCCTATTCAAACCATAAAGAAAAATGTACCAGTGTGTGATCCTAATTTTTTCAAAAGTACACATGTTAGAGAAGCCTAGAGGAACGTCTTCTGCATACTGGTAGTGGTTTTCTGTGTGGCAGGGTGATACGCGGAGTTGTCACTGGGGGGGTTCTCCTGAGCTGGCCCCAGGCAGGCACACTGTGGGATCACTCTTGTGTGCATCTCTCTTCTCTAGACAGCACCTTGGGCGTCATACCAGGCACCAGCCCTTTCCACCTTTGTGGGGGACGTCCAGAGTGAAACTCTGGTTTCTTCTGGTTTCCCCAGAGTAGCCGTGTTCACAAGCACATGTGCTCAGCTTCTCTGACCACCGGAGGCAACACTGCCTTCAGTTGTGTTCAGAAGAGGACATGATGTTTTTAAAAGACCAGCAGAAAATTTTTGAGGAAATGACGAAGGAAGATAGAAATTCAGAGTCATAAACTGTTGCCTTTTACGTTTACATTGGCTTTTTTGTGAAAACCAGCCTGAAGGGGAGGTGAGCTGGGGACGGGTTGAGTCAGGCACTGGCTGAAGTCAGCAGAGTGGCTGTGATGCACACTCGGCCTCGGAGTCGCCACTGCCTCTGCAAAGGAATTGGAAGTGGCGTGTGTGCACCTCACACCCCCACGGAGCTGTCAGACACAACACCGCGTGGGCCTTTGCCTCAATGATGGGAACGGCCAGGCATTCCCTCCCTTTGGGTCATCGAAGGCCATCACACAGGTCCAAACCCTAAGTTAGAAAGACAGTGATGTGAAAGGACCTAGGTGGGAAGACAACACTGTTTACAATTCTACTCGTTTCTTTGAATCTTTGCGAAGGCAGCGCAGACGTCAGTGCAACATGAGGGTAGCAGCTGCCTGACGCACAGACTAAGAAATGGTGCCACGGTTCCTGTGGGGGTGGTGTTGAGCCATAGGTGCACCTTACTCAGCAAAAACATGACATTTTTAAATTTTTAAGTAAATATTAATGAATAGTAGCTGAGTGAGTTCAAGATGCAACTGGGAACCCTGTTTTCAGTGGTAAGGGGGAGGTGCACGTGGCTGACTTGGCAGGGTGGCAGCCTGGCGTTGCAGACAGCGCTGGACCAGAGTTTCCAGCCTGGAATCAAGTCTCGCTGTGGACATGGGCAGGTCTCTCGCCCTCTCTGAGCCAGCAATATAGGAGCTTTGAAGGCTACCTCCCATTGGGAGGCTTTCGATTTAATTCAGGGCACGAAGACACCATCTACTACAGGTGAGCCCTGTTGGTGCCACTAGGGAGAGAACCACACACAATGAGGAGGTTTGTCCAGCACTTGCTGCATAAGGACTATAGAGATCTTAGGCCGTAAGTATTTTGGAATTCTGTTTTAGACAGAAAAAGTGCTTTATACCGTCTGGAGCCATTCATACTCTGAATTAGTCCATGCTCTACACAGAAGGGATTTCATTAAACATATGGTAAGTTAGATAGGCCCTCTTAGATATCAAGGAAGGGAAAATGTAATGTTTTTTAATATCTTTTAACTTGGAAAATAAGATATAATTATGGTAATGGTAATGAATTATCCTTGAGAATAGACGATGAACGATGAAAATAGATTAGTATTGCCAGAGCCCAGTGACTTCAGAAATATCATTCACATAAAGCTTTAGTTCTGAATTAGAGAAGGACTGACTTTGCAGTTTGGGGTCAGGGTGGAGACAGGTGTGTGAGGGAAGGCAAGTTCTACCCTGTTTGGGTGCCTGCCCTCTGTCCTCCTTACCAATTCAGCCCTGTTGGACCCATTCAGACTGGAAAAGCCTGCCCTGCCAGTGGGTTGGACTGAATCTCGCATCCTGTGCCTCCGTTGGAGGACCAGTGGCGATGAGGCAGGGCTTCCCTGGGTCTTAGCTCCTCACCTTCTAAGTGGGTGGTGTGCAGCAGCAGACACCTGGCTCCCTTGGTCCCTGGAGCAAAGGCAGAGGCCCCACCTGGCACCTGCCAGCGCCACGCCGGGGTTTTCAGGCTTCTGAACGGCCTTCAGTTGATTGTTTTAAAAAAATTAATCTTTGAGGTGACCTTTTTAAAAAAGAACAGTTCTGTAAGCTATAGTTAACATGAAATAAAAATACACATCTTTAAAGTATAAAATTCACTGGTTTTTAGTATATTTAGAAAATTGTGTAATCATTACCGCTATCTAACTTTAGAACATTTTCTTCACCCCCCCCCAAAAGAAACCCCACATCATTAGCAGCCATTCTCAATTCCATCCTCCTTCCAGCCCCTGGCAACCACTATTTATAACTATAATCACAAATATATGGTCCTTTGTGTCTGGTGTCTTTCACTTAGCATAACATTTTCAAGGTCCATCCTTGTAGCATGGGTCAGTACTGCATTTCTTTCTATGGTCAAATAATAGTCAGTTGTGTGGATGTGCCACGTTTGTTTCTCCACTCATCAGTTGATGGACATTTGGATTGTTTTCCCTTTTTGGCTATTGTGAAAAATGCTGCTATGAACATTGATGTACAAGTTTTTGGGTGGACATGTGTTCATTCTTTTGATGTATATACCTAAGAGTGAAATTGCTGGGTTATATGTAACTATGTTTAACATTTTAAAGAACTGCCAAACTATTTACCAAATCAGTTGCACCATGTCACATTCCTACCAAAAATTTATGAGGATTCAGATTCCTTCACATTCTTACCAACATGTTGTCTTTTTTTTATAGCCATCCTAGTGAGTTTGAAATGGTATCTCATTATGGTTTTGATTTGCATTTCCCTAATGATACTGAGCATCTTTTCATGTGTTTATTGGCCATTTGTATATCTTCTTTGGAGAAATCTCTATTCAAGTTATTTGCCCATTTTTAAATGAGATTGCTTGTCTTTTTGTTGTTGAGTTTTTAAATATATTCTTGGTGCAAGTTCCTTATCAGGTATCTGATTTGTAAATATTTTCAGCCATTTTATAGATTATCACTTCATTTTCTGGATGGTTTTTAAACACAAAAGTTTTTAAATTTTTTTTTTTTTTGAGACAGAGTCTCACTGTGTTGTCTGGGCTAGAGTGCCATGGCGTCAGCCTAGCTCACTGCAACCTCAAACTCCTAGGCTCAAGCGATCCTCCTGCCTCAGCCTCCCAAGTAGCTGGGACTACAGGCACACACCACCACGCCTGGGTAATTTTTTCTATTTTTAGTTGTTTGGCTAATTTCTTTCTATTTATAGTAGAGACAGGGTCTCGCTCTTGCTCAGGTTGGTCTCGAACTCCTGAGCTCAAACGAACCGCCCGCCTTGTCCTCCCAGAGTGCTAGGATTACAGGTGTGAGCCACCGTGCCTGGCCAAAAGTTTTTAATTTTAATGAAGTCCAATTTATGTTTTTCTTTTGTTGCTTATGCTTTTGCCATTGTATTTAAGAAATCATTGCCCAGCCCCAGTAATGAAAATTTAATCCTGTGTATTCTTCTAAGAGTTTTATATTTTAGCTCTTACATTTAGTCTGTGATCCAACTTCTGTTAATTTTTATGTGTAGTATGAGACAGGAGTGCATTGTTTTCCATAGGGATGTGCAGTTGTCCCACCATTTGTTGAAAAACTATTTCCTTCTCCCATTGAATTGTCTTGACATTCTTGTCAAAAATAAATTGATCACAAATGTAAGGATTTTTTTTTACCTGGTTTCTCAATTCTGTTCTCTTGATTATCTATGTGTCTATCTCTGTGTTAGCACTAGATGTACTCCGTGAAATTGGGAAGTGTGAGTTTTCCAGCTCTGTTCTTCCTTGTTAAGATTATTTTGGATATAATGAGTCCTTTGCATTTCCATATAAATTTAGGATAAACTTGCCAATTAGTGCACAAAAGGCAGCTAAGATTTTGATAGGAATTGCATTGAATCTGGAGATCAGTTTGGGGAGTATTGCCATCTTAACAATATTGTCTTCCAATCCGTGAACATGGAATGTCCTTCCAGTCACTTAGATCTTTTCTTTTCAACAATGTTCTATAGTTTTCAATGGGTAAGTCTTTCACTTTTGTTAAATTTGTTTCTAAATATTTTATCTTTATAATACTATTGATAATGAAATTGTTTTCTTAAATTAATTTTCAGTTTGTTCCTTGCTACTATATAGAAATGCAATTTATTTTTGTATATTGGTATTGTATCCTACATCCATGCTGAACTCATTTATTAACTCTAATAAGGATTTTTTGTGAATTCCTTAGGATTTTCTACATATAAGTGCATGTCTGTAAAGTATTTAAATCCTTCCTTTCTAATCTGATGCCTTTTATTTTCTTGCCTAACTGCCCTGGATAGAACCTCTTTTACAATGTTAAATAGAAGATTGTGAAAGTGGACATTCTTGTTTTGTTCTTGATCTCAGGGGGAAATCATTCTGTCTTAACCATGAAGAATGATGTTAGCTATGAGTTTTCATAGATGCTTTCTTAGAATGAGGAAGTTTCCTTCTATTCCTAGTTTGTTGAGTATTTTTTATCATAAAAGGGTGTTATTAGATTTTTGTCAAATGATTTTTACACCTATTGACATGATCACATGGCTTTTGTCCTTTTAACACATTAACTGCCACATCAGTTGTATTTAACTCATGCTAGTTTGGGCCGGGGGGCTCATGAAGCATATGTAACTCACATGTCTTGTTACCTTGGGAGCCGTGAGAACTAGTTTTCAAGTTTGATATAATTCACGCACAGAAAACAATAAAAAAAACCCACACATTTTTCATTAAATTAGAAAGGATTATTTTGTTTTTGAAGGTTTTATTCTATTTTCATAATAAAACACCATGATCCCAAGGAAAAAAATATTTTTTCTAGTATGGCAGTCAATGTGTTACTATCATATATTACATTGACTGATTTGTGGACGTTGAACCAACATTGCATTCCTGTGATAAATCTCACTGGTCACGGTATATACTCCATTTTATATGTTGCTTGATGTGGTTTGCTAGTATTTTTGTTAAGGATCTTTGTTTCTCTATTCACAGTGGATGTAGGTCTGTACTTTTCTTTGTGATATCTTTTTCTAGTTTGGTGTCAGGTTAAAGCTTACTTCATAGAATAAGTTGGGAAGTGTTCCCTCCTCTTGTTTTTTTGGAAGAGTTTGTGAAGGATTGGTATTAATTCTGTAAACATTTGGCAGAACTCACCAGTCATCTGGGCCTGGAAATTTTTGTATGGGAATTTAGAAAATTACTAATACTATCTCTTGTTAAAAGTTTATTTTGATTTTCTGTTTCTTTTTGAATCAGTTTTGATAGTTTATGTGTTTCTAGGAATGTGTCCATCCCATCTAGGCTATCTAGTTTGTTGGCACACAGTTATTCATAGTATGCCCTTATCATTCCTTTTTCCATAAAATTTTGTTTTAGAACAGTTTTAGATCTACAGAAAAATTGCAATGATAGTGTAGAGAGTTCCCATATATACCACACCCAGTTTCCTCTTTATTAACATCTAATATTAATCTTGTACATTTGTTATCATGAAAAAACCAATACTGATACATTATTATTAACTGAAATTCATACTTTATTCAGATTTCCTTAGTTTTACCCAATGTCCTTTTAATCTAATGTTCCAAGATCTTATCCAGGATACTACCTTGCATTTAGTTGTCTGTCTCCTTAGCCTCCTTGTGGCTGTGATAATTTCTTAGACTTTCCTTGTTTCAGGTGACTTTTATAGTTTTGAATAGTACTGTTAAGATATTTTGTAGACATAATGCTAGGACTTTTTCTCAAAAGAATAAAAAAAGAAAGAAAGAAAAAAGAAAAGAGAAGACATTTTGTAGAATGTCTCTCAATTGGGATTTATCTGTTGTGTTCCTCATTATTAGAGTGGGATTATGGGTTTGAGGGAGGAAGACCACAGTGGTAAAGTACCATTTTTATCACATCACATCAAGGGTACACACTGTCAACATGACTTACCACCATTGATGTTGACCTTGATCACCTGGCTAAGAATATTTGCCAGGTTTCTCCGTTGTAGAGTTGTTCTTTCTTTCCTGTTTTTATACTGTAGTCTTTGGAAAGAACACATTATATGTACCTATACTTAAGAAGTGGGGAGTTATGCTCTACTTCCTTGAGGGTGGCATATCTACATAAAGTATTTGATGTTCTTCTGCATAAGAGATTTGCCTATTCTACATTTATTTTTTTGTCTTTTATATCATTATGGACTCATGGACATTTATTTTATACTTCGAGTTATAATCTAATACTACTTTATTTTGTTGCTCAAATTGTTGACTTTGGTCATTGGAAGCTTTTTCATTTGGTTTCTGTTTCCTTTTGACATATTCCCATGATTGTGAATTTTGTTTGGTTTTTAGCACTTTCTTACTTTCTAGTGGTATAAAATACCCCAGGCTCATCTTGTGTATTTCCTCTGCTTGTGCTAGAATAGGTCATTTCTCTAAGGAATATTGTTTCCTTGGGTGCTAGGTGTGATTGTTGCTACTGGAAAGCTTATAATTCTTTGTTTTTCTAGTCTCTATTCCACTTATTTCTGCTCTAGTCTTTTATTATTTCCTACTTTTGGTCTGCTGGCTTTGTATTAAGTTTGCACTTCTTTTTTAGTTTTTAATGGGGGAAGTTTAAGTTAATGATTTGCAGTGTTTCACTTTTAGTATAATTGTTTACAGCTATAAATTTCCCTCTGACCACTGCTTTAACTGCATCTCATAAATTTTGGTATGGTATTTTTTCATTTTCATTGATCTCCATTTTCTAATTTCTCGTGATTTTCTTTTCTGAAATCCATAGGTTACTTAGAAGTATGCTGTTTAATTTCTACATATTTGTGAATTACCCAAATGTTCTTCTGTTATTGATTTCTAATTCATTTCACTATGGTTGGAAGACATACTTTGTATGATTTCAGTTCTTTTAAATTTGCTGAGACTTGTAAACACCATATAGTTGGATCATTGTTGTTGTTTGTGTTTTGTTTCTTAATCCATTTCTGCCTTTTGATTAAAATATTTACTCCATTTACAGTTAACTACTGATAAGGTAGGATTTATGCCTGTCATTTTGCTGTTTATTTTCCATGTCTTAGGTCTTTTTTTGATCTCTCCCTCCATTACTACTTTCTTTTCTGCTAAATAGACATGTTAAATGTACCATTCTATTCCTTTGTTGTTTCTTTTACTCTGTTTTTTTTCTGAGTTATTTTCTTAGTGATTGTACTGGGGATTACAATTAATATTTAATTTAAAACAATCTAGTTCAGATTAATACCAACTGAATTTCAATAATATATAAAGACTATGCTTCAATATAGCTCTGCCCCCCTTCTTTGTGGCATTACCAACAAATTACTTTTCTGTATAACATTGTCTAAAATTTTATAATTATTGCTTTCTGCAGTTTTCTTTTTAATCAAAGAGAAGAAACGAGTTACAAGCAAACAAAAATGCATTTATACTATCATTTTATATATATACATATATATATGTAGTTACTCTTAATAGTGCTCTTTGTTTCTTCCTGTGGATTCAAGTTATGTGTATGTTCCTTTATTTCAAGCTGAAGTAAGTTGCCCTTCAGTATTTCTTGTAAGGCAGGTCTGCTAATGACAAATTTTCTTAGTGTTTTTTTATTTGTTTTAAATTTGGGAACATTTCATTTTTAATTTTTCTCCTTCTTTTTGAAGGGTAGTTTTGCTGGATATAGAATTCTTGGTTGACATTAACCTCCCCACCCCTCCAATTACTTGAAGTATGCCATTCCACAGCCTTTTTGTCTCCGTTGTTTCTCGCAAGAAGTTAGCTGTTGATCTTGCTGATGATTCCTTATAAACAATGAATTGTTTTTCTCTTGCTGCTTTCAGGATTCTCTCTTTTTCTTTTGGCAGTTTAACTATGATGTTTCTAGGTATAGACTTCTTTGAGTTTATCCTACTTGTAGTTTTGAATATATAAATTTAACTTTTAATCAAATAAAAAGTTTAATGAAAATTTTGGCTATTATTTCTTCAAACATCCCTTCTGCCTATTTTTTCTCTCTTCTCTCCTCTGGGAAGTCCAGATATGTTTGATGGCATCCCACAGATCTCTGAGGCTCTATTCATTTTATTTTTTCTTTCTGTGCCTCAATTTACCTATCTTCAAGTTTGCTGATTCTTTCTTCTGCTAACTCTACTCTTCTGTTGAGTGTCTCTCTAGTGAATTTGTCATTTCAGTTGTAATTTTCAACTCTAGAATTTCTCTTTGGTTCTTTTTTGTTAATCTCTTCATTGATATTCTCTATGTGGTGAGACCTCATTATCATACATTCCTTTAGTTCTTTAGAAATGGTTTCCTTTCATTCTTTGAACATATTTGTAATTGCTAATCTAAAATCTTTGTCTAGCAGGTGTAACATCTGGGCCCCCTCAGGGACAGTTTCCATTGACTGCTTTGTTTTCCTCTGCATAAGCCTTTTCCCCCTGTGTCTTTGTGTATCTCATAACTTTGTTCAAAACTGAACATTTTACATAATGAGGTAACTGTGGAAACTGGACCCCTTCCCTTTCAAGGTGTTATTCTTGTTGCTGTTAGATTGTTTAGTGACTTCCTGGACTAATTCTGTAAAGTCTGTATTCTTTGTCAGGTATGACCTTCAGTCTCTGCTCAGTGAGCTAAGCGACCAGCTAATGATTGGACATAGACTTCCTTAAATGCCTTGAACCAATAAGTCTTCCAGTCTTTGCTCAGGGGCTCTGTGAGTGTTGGGGCACATCTTTGACACACTGGCCACCAAAGTCTGCTTTAGCCTTCACTGTCTGGTTGCACAGAACCACAGAATCAGCCAGATATGAAAGACTACAGCCATCTCAGTCTTTAATGGCCGTGCACACAGCTGCGCACATGTGCGACTGTCTAGATCTCCAGCAACATATCGGAGCTTTTCAAAGCCTCCTTTGAGCATGTTGTTCCTCAGCATTTCGTTTTTTTCAAATTTTTTAATCTTGTGAAATAAACATAATATAAAATTTACCAGCCTAACCATTTTTAAGTATTACAGTTCAGTATTAAGTACAGTGAGTCGTCACTTAACATGGTCGATAGGTTCTTGGAAACTGTGACTTTAAGTGAAACCACTGTGAAAGCACTTTTACCATACGCTGATACGAGCAAGAGTTAAGTTTGTACAGCATATTTCTGGTCACAAAAACATCACCAAACTTCTAAATAAAGACCCAAAATACTTCTAATATTTAACACTGAAGTAAATGTGAGCTATACATACATTTAAGAAAGACTAAACACAAATAAAACAATTACTTACCCAGTGTTTGGTGAATCAACAGCTGCAGTGGTGGTTAAATCAAGGAATAACTTTGCAAAGTAAAAATTGTAAGGACGCCTCCTCCCACTGTGCAGTTCAAACGCAGTAACAAACATGACAGCTTGTTGAGCATTTTTGTATGGCGTTACTTGCTGTCGTGCATTTGTGTGATTATTGTATACTTTACAAATTTTTATTTTAAAGTAATTTGTATTCATTTATTCATTTCCCAACCCGCTTATTCCAGTTCAGGGTGGTGGGTGGCCGGAGTGCACCCCAGCAGCTCAGGGCTCAGGGTGGGAACCAGCCCTGGGCAGAACGCCGTCCCACTGTGGGGCACACTCACACCACCCACGTTCACTTAGCCTGGGACAGTGTAGACGTGCCAGTTAGCCTAATGTGCACATCTGTGGGAGGAAACTGCAGTACCCAGAGAAAACTCACACAAACTCCACACAGACAGTGGCCCTGGCCAGGAATCTTTTTTTTCACCTCTTATCAATGTTATAACAAAACGACATTGAATAAAACACTATTCAGGGACCTGGTCTATATTCACATAGTTGAGCAACCGTTACCATCATCCGTCTCCAGAACTCTTCGTCTTGCAAAGCTGAAACTCTGTGCCCGTTAGACGGTAATGCCCATTCCTCCTTCCCCAGCCTCTGGCAGCCACCGTGCACTTTCCACCTCTGACTTTGGGTGCTCATATGTGAGTGGAAACACACAGTATTTGTCTTTTTGTGATTGGCTCGTTTCATTCAGCATAGTGTCCTCGAGGTCCATCCGTGTTGTAGCACGTGTCAGAACATGCTTTCTAAGGCTGGATAACATTCCGTTGTGTGTTTGTGGCACATTTTGCTTATTTATTCAGTCATTGATGGACACTTGAGTTGCTTCCACATTTTAACAATTGTAAATAAGACCACTGTGAACATGGGTGGACAAATATCTCTTTGAGATCCTGATTTCAGTTGTGTTAGGTATTTACCCAGGAATGGAATGGCTGGGTCATATGGTAATTCTGTTTCTAATTTGTTGAGGAACTGTACTACTTGTTTTCACAGCAGGTGCTGTGGTATACATTCCCACCAGCAGTGCACAATACCCCACATCCTCACCAACACTTGTTATTTTCCGTTGTTTTGACGGGAGCTATGCTAATGTGCGGGAGTCCCCAGCGTTTCTGTGAATGTGTTTGTCCGGTCTTATTTGCCCCGGTGGTGACCGTGCCACGGGCCTTGCAGGGGTCCCGATGCCCCAGTGCAGCAGCCTGCAAGCATCACACACCCCTAAAGGGTTTTCACAACTGCAAGTATAAAGGGAAGGATGTATTTTTAGATTAATGCCTAAATTTCCTTGTAAGAAATATAAATAGTTACAAAGGATATAATTTCCAGCATGTTGTGAAAATTTCATTTAAAAATAAAACTTTTAAAAATACAGAGAGCTTTTAAAAAATCTCAACTGCTTCTGAGTTTCTTTCACAAAGGACCTTACTAAGTGATTAAGGAATCCAATCAACTAATTTGAGCTAAATGTTAATAGCTTCATTTGTCTGTTAGAAGATGATTTAATTTTAACAGAGGCCATCAGTGTGTTACTGAAAAGAATGAGTGATAGCGCCTGTAGGTTGGGTGAGGGTGGGGAGATCTGGTTAATCATATCATCTAAGAAGCCGCTTTCAAAGTATCCCCACTTACAGTGGTTTTAGGCAAATTACTCATTGTAAGTTTATTAAAGTAAATGTTTTGTATCTCGGAAGAGATGCAAAATTGCCTGGAAGTATGGGAAGAAATTATTTAATGGTTACCTTTGTATATAAAATTGGTCCTATTAACAAAATAAATCTGGCCCGTGAAAAAAAGTAAAAAAGGGACACTTTTATCATAAGATCTTTAAATGTTAAACAATTTCTGCTGATTTCTGGAAGAAGGGCTTTTCCCACAAGTGAGCTGTGGATACAGCTTTTCTAGCACCTGCAAGACAGGTCTGGTGGTGACAGTCCTGTCAGTGAGTGTGGGGTGTTGGGGACACCAGACTGGCTCTCTGTGTCAGGCAGTGACAGTCCTCCGAGTGAGTGTGGGGTTTGGGGGACACCAGACTGGCTCTCTGTGTTGCAGTGACAGTCCTCCCAGTGAGTGTAGAGTGTTGGGGACACCAGACTGGCTCTCTGTGTTGCAGTGGCAGTCCTCCCAGTGAGTGTGGGATGTTGGGGACACCAGACTGGCTCTGTGTCTGGCAGTGACAGTCCTCCCAGTGAG
>VBSM01003157.1:55367308-55380555 GCA_008086735.1 Cheirogaleus medius | reverse complement strand
CCCAGTGAGTGTGGGGTGTTGGGGACACCAGGCTGGCTCTGTGTGTGGCAGTGAAAGTCCTCCGAGTGAGTGTGGGACTTGGGGACACCAGACTGGCTCTGCCTCCTCCTAGTCAGTGAGGCTGCTGGTTCTCACAGCTGCAGAAAGGGGGATAGGGAAATTAAAACACCACAAAGCTTGCTGTTCTTACTGAGATTCAGCCGCTTCTCTGCCATAAACTCTCCTTAGAGTGCGACAAGCTGTTGCTTAATTTCCACAGTTCCAGGCCTGGCGCGGTGGCTCACGCCTATAATCCCAGCACTCTGGGACGCCGAGGCAGGAGGATTGCTTGAGCTCAGGAGTTCAGCACTAAGCTGAGCAAGAGTGAGACCCTGTGTCTACTAAAAATAGAAAAATTAGCCGGGTGTGGTAGCCCCTTCTGAAGTCCAGCTACTGAGGGGGGGTGCGGAGGCTGAGGCAGGAGGATCACTTGAGCCCAGGAGTTTGAGGTTGCGTTGAGCTGTGATGACGCCACTGCACTCTAGCCGCAGTGACAGAATAAGACTCCACCTCACAACAACAACAAATTGCAATCCACAGTTCTCAAAAAGTTGATTTTGACAGTTTTGCCACTGATGAGCAGAGTGTTGCAGGTCCCTAGCCCTCTGTTCTGGAAGTGCTTGGAGATTAACTCTTACCCTGGCCGTTTCCTGCCACACTTCCCAAGCTCTTAGCTGTCTTGGGTTTCTGCCAGCTTTTTTATCTCGACCAAGAACTTTATCGGAACACGGTTTACTCAAGGGTGCACCGCCTTTACAGCTACTGACCTGTAGGTGTTCACTGAACAAACACTTCTCAGAGCTGTCCCATCTTCCTGAAGGGGAAGAGTCAAAACTATGGTGAGAAATTAGAAAGAGGACAGATAGATACATGATAGAGACAGAGATAGAGTCATAGACATGACATGACGGACGGATGGAGGTGATAGATGGATATCCTTGTTTTCTAATTTTAGTACAATGATCACATTGTTGAATACATTTTAAAGGGAATAAAAATGGTTTTCATGTAGAGGCTGATATGCTTTTGTTTATTGATCCTGGTATTTTGTATTTGAGACCATTTTTAATGACTTTAAAAGGTGAAATCCCCACATTTTTTACTATCCTGGTGTAGGAATAAAAGTTGGGGTCAACTGCAAAGTAGAATACACATTATCAAGATAATAATGGAATGACAGTTCATTTAGCTGAAAACTTTGCAGAATAAGGACTTGTACATCTGTGAATTTCCCAACAACAAATGCTCTTACTCTTTAAAAAGAGAGATGAGATTCACAGACCATGTAAATTTCTTGACACATACCTAGAATTCGCCATTTGCCTAGGAACCCTGGGTCCTTGTAAGGGGAAGCCATACAGCCCATAACCAGGTTGCTGGTGGGGAGAGGTGGACCTTTTGGTGCGGTTGTCTGCTAACTTGCTGAGTAGGCCAGTCGCAGCAGTGCAAGCTCTTCTTAGCAAATTCGATCTTGTTTTTTAATCTTCGATTGAAGTCGATTACTGGTTTGGAGTGAAGAGATGACCTCCCAGGACAGGACAGCTCCCTTTGAGGCGTTTGCCTGTGGGCTAGCAGGCGAATGAATGAAGCCCAGCAGAAGCTGAAGCAGCCGCCGGTGGTGCTGTGAGCTCTCTGCAGGAAAATCGCCACACCGGGACAGTGAGGATGTTGGGGTGCCGAATCTCTTGCTGGCCTTCAGTGTGGCTTAGGCATTGCCACGGCGATCCCTGGCCTCTGATACAGTGGTCTTCAAAGTCACAGACCCTCTAAAAGAATTTTGAAAAACTACCACTATAAAGGGGATAATATATTTTTAAGTTGGCACCTAAATTTTTTGTAATAAACATAAATAGTTGCAAAGGATATAATTTCCAACATGCTGTAAATATTTCACTTAAAAATAAACTTTTAGCTTTTAGCACATGATCTTTTAAATATAGCCAGTGAAATCTAAATGCTGTGATTTGATACTACCATCATGCATTTTAAAATAGGATGAATGAGCTCTTTTTTTTTTTTTTAACCCTGGATATGCTATGAGCTCTTTGTAATGATCAGAAATTCTACATTGTTCCTTTTTCTCTTTGATTTCCTCTTTCCATTACTCCCCAAGAGATTTTGTCCTAATATTTTATCCTAAAAATTTTATGCTTAATTACTTTGTCAGTCTTCTCTGCAACAAAAATATTTATATAAATTGAAGAGAAAGTTTTTTTTTCTTGTGGCCGTAGGCTATATTTGTTAAAAATATTTCTAAGTTGTTGTTTAATGGTGTAGAGTTTTAGTTTGTGAGATGAAAAGAGTTCTAGAAAGTGGGTGCACAGCAATGTGAATGTAATTAACACTCCTGTACTGTACACTTAGAAATGGCTAAGATGGTAAAATTTATGTTATCCGTATTTTATCACAATTATAAAGTACATAAACAGGTCTTTACAGTAAAATGTTTATAGATTGAGTTATGACAATTATCATCAAATTATGATTGAAACATAGTTGTGAAATTTGATAATTATTGAACATCCAAAGTAAACATTTTAAAAACACTTCCTTTAGTGAAAAGTGGTCATTGCTAAATGAGACCGGCAGCATCAGCTCTTTGCTGCTTCTCGCTGTTGTGATGTCAACACCGCGACACTTTGTTTATATGATTCAAACGGCTGGGTGGGACAGAAAGGCTGTCTGGGCCCGGCTTAGATCTTTGAGCTCTCACCAGGGCATGCGCCCAAAGTAAATAATCATAGTGGTCGATGATTTAAATTATTTTGATAATTAGCTGACAATTCAATTAGGACAACTTTCAATTTTGTAAAAAGCAAAGAATTGGAAACTATTTGACTTGTAAGATATATTGCCTGGTCGTTAGAGCTATTCATTTTTTCAATTTCCAGTAAGTATACTAAAACAGAGCTTTATCAAGAGTTATATGACAATGATTACACTTGATAATTCTTTGGTTTGGAAGCCCCTTGTTTCATCTGATATAATGGGGAAATAAAAATATTAACCCTTACCAATATGATTTTTAAATAGAATGTTTTTATCATATCACATTTCACATCACTTTTTGTCAGAACTTTGGAGCACATCCAATTGTTAACGGAAAAAAAGCCAAAACCTGTAAAATAATTTTAAAGAGATTTATTCTGAGCCAAATTTGAGGACCATGACCTGGAGCCACGCACAAGAAGCCTTGAGCAAGTGGACTCGCTGTGGTTGGGTTACAGTTTGGTTTGATACATTTCAGGGTCTACAGATAAAGTCATAAATCAATATGTGGGAGGCATACATTGGTTTGGCCCAAAAAGGTGGACCATCTTGAAGGGGGCGGGGCTTACAGGTTTTAGGTGGGTTTAAAGCTTCTTTGACTTGTGACTGGTTAAAGACATGAAGCTTTCTTTAAAGGCTTGGAATGTTTCCACAAAAGGAGCTGTTATCAGAGATAAGCCACTTTGAGGACCTGCAGGTTTGTCTTGCATACACTTAGGCCTGTTAATGGGTTATAAAGGATGTCCCCAAGAAGGGAGGCGGGCATGATGAGGCATGTTTGACCTCCCTCCTCCAGGCAGGCAATTTAGTTTTAGGATATTCCTTTGGCCAGGAGGGGGTCCATTCAGTCAGCTGGTGAGGGGGTGAGCCTTAAAATTTTATTTTAGTTCACAGAATAATGGGGGAGGGTGTCAGGTCTGCAGCAGACCCTCTGACAATAGCAGGGCGGAGGGGAGCTCCTCCCTCCACCCCGTTTAGGCACAGCTGCACTCAGAGGTGTGACTTTGGCCAGACACCGGGTTCTGGGGTCAGGCTTCTTTACTGCATAAATGGAAAACAGCTTGAGGAGTTTTGTTTAATCCTTGAATGTGGCTTTTCCCAAACCAATATTTTGAACTGTCCCATTGTTGTGTGTCCTGGAAGGTTTTTTATTCCTGGAGGGTATACAGGGTGGGTGAGAGATTTGTTTTGCTTTTGGTAAAAGGAGATTTGTTCTCAGGCAAGTCAGTTTCATTAAGAGAATCTGCCACATGTCAGGTCTGGCAGCTGATTCCCTTAAAACCAGTGGTTCTCTGTGTGTGGTCCCCAGAGCAATGGTATCAGCTTCTGGGAACTTGTCAGAAATGCAGATTCTTGGGCCACTCCCCAGAGCAGCACTCTGGTGAGCCTCCAGGTGATTCTGATGCAGACACGTATGATTTTAGAGGATTTACTCCTGATTCATTGACAGTGGTGTCCCGATGATATAGCAGCTAGTTTTGTGTAAACTTTAGATGCTTAATTTTTCTATACAGGCAGTCCCCGATTACTGACGACCCAACTTAATGGCATTCTGAACTTATGAACAGGCTCCCAAGACTCCCGATAGGATAATTTATAATTAAATAGTTAAACTACTGATTCGAGAACTACTTTCTTCCGTGCACAGAAATACACCGCACGGCGTGAGCGGCTCACTAGAGCAGCGTCTCTGCACCAGCGCCTGGTCTCTGTTTACACAGTCGCTTACGCACAGCATCGCTTTGATCTTAACTTTTAAATTTGATTTTGTGAGTCTGTGTTTACCCTGATGACCAAGCCTGCAAAGTGAAGTCCACGGCAAGTCCAGGTGAGCCTGCAGCAAAGAGAAGGTGATTACAGTGGAAATGAAAGTAGAAATAATTAAGCATTGGAGAAGGCCAGACGCCACCATTCATGGGGAAAACATCAGGCTTTAGTTGCTCCACTATCGGAACAATTATAAAGGATAAAGTGAGAATAACGGAACGTGTGCAAGGCAGTGCTCCAGTGAGAGCATCAATCATTCACTAAGCACTGTGGATTAATGACTGAAATGGAAAGTTTATTATTGGTTCCGTTAGAAGATCAAAATAAGTGTAACATTCCTATTAGCATAGCATTGATAGAACATTAGGTGAGGGTTAACCTTTAATATTAGGTCATTAAATATGAAATGTCTGATTTTGAATCAAAAGTGTAGTTTATTATATCTCAAACAGGAAACAGTACAGTTAATCAAAGTGTGCGCCTAAACTATCAACACAGTTTTCCTATGTTAACAGTAGCTTGTTCATGCCAGCAGCAAAGAAGCCTGGAGAGCGAGTGGTGATGAAATCACAAAAGATGTTTTCCACAGCTTGTTGAAAATTGACTATTTTTCCTTGCAAGAAGTGGTCGAAAGCCTGGAAGAAGTGGGAGTCAGTTGGTGCAAGGTCTGGTGAATACAGTGGATGACAGAAAATTTCCAAGTCCAGCTTCTGTAGTTGAGCAACATTGTTTGTGCAACATGTGGTCAAGCGTTTTTTTTGTTTGTTTGTTTGTTTGTTTTTTGAGACAGAGTCTCACTCTGTTGCCCGGGCTAGAGTGCTGTGGCATCAGCCTAGCTCACAGCAACCTCCAACTCCTGGGCTCAAGTGATCCTCCTGCCTCAGCCTCCCGAGTAGCTGGGACTACGGACATGCACCACCATGCCCAGCTAATTTTTTCTATAAATTTTTAGCTGTCCGGCTAATTTCTTTCTATTTTTAGTAGAGACGGGGTCTCGCTCTTGCTCAGGCTGGTCTCAAACTCCTGAGCTCAAACGATCCGCCCGCCTCAGCCTCGCAGTGTGCTGGGATTACGGGCGTGAGCCACCGCACCCGGCTAAGCGTTGTCTTGCAAGAGGATTGGCCTGTCTCTGTTGACCAGTCTCGGCTACTTAATCCCAAGCATCCTCATCATTTCATCCAGTTGGTTGCAGGAGACATCCGCTGTGATCTATAGACCAGGTTTCATGAAGCTGTAGTGGATAATACCAACGCTGGACCATCAAATGAGCATGATTAACTTTTTCTTGATGAATATTTGGTTTTGGACTGTGTTTCAGCACTTCATCTTTATCCAGCCATCATGCCGAATGCTTGTGATTGTCAAAGAGAGTCCATTTTTCATCACATATAACAATATGGTGTAGAAATGGTTTTCCTTTATGTCGTGACAGCAAAGAAAGGCAAGCTTTGAGACGATTTCTCTTCTGTTGTTTAATTCACGCAGAATCCATCTATCCCGCTTCCCTACCTTGCCCATTTGTTTCAAATGGTCCAATATTATTGGAATAATAACGTCAAACCTTGCTGCTAATTCGTGCTTAGGTTGAAATGACTTCGCTTCCACTACAGCTTTCAGCTCATCATTATCCACCTTGGTCTCAGGTCGCCCATGTGGCTCATTTTCAAGATGAAAATCACCAGAGTGGAACTTCTCAAACCATCAGTGTACTGTGTGTTCATTAGCGACATTCTTTCCAAAGACTTCATTGATATTTTGAGCTGTCTGTGCTGCTCTGGTTCTACAACAGAACTCATATTCAAAAATAACACAAATTTTTGACTTATCCATGTTTTCACAAAAATTGCTCTAAAAAAAAATTAGAATAATCACAAGCCAAACCATATGTTTGAAAGACTGAGGATGTACCTTCACAACAAACATAAAACAAGTAGTGTCAAAGTGAAATATCAGAGATATCAACTGTCTAACTTAGTACTTAAGGATGTCGGATACTTTATACTTAATAACCTAATAATTTTTTTGAATTTTCTCCTATCTCCTGTCTAAACATTTTGTATGAGTTTGTTTTTATGTTTGTTTGAATTAAAAAGCACAATAGTCTCTATAACTTATTACAGTTCAGGGATGTTATTATTGATGTCACGGTATTGCACTGTATTATGATTACCACTTACGAGCCATCACAGTGTTGTTGTTGTTATCGTTAATTACCATATATGGTCACCAGGGAGCTGAGCTACATACAAATCTGACCTGCAGATGTTCTCAGGAATGTACCCCATCTGTCACCCAGGGACTGCCTGCGTATTCCATCTGACATACTGAGTTTTCAACTACGTTTGAGAGCACAGAGTCTGCACCACCTGGTGACCAGAGGTCCCTCATGCCAGGTGAAGGAGCCAGTGGTCCTAGGCCCCAACCCTGGGGCTTCTCATGAAGGGCAGGCTGGAGCCCAGGAGGCTGCTCCATGGACATCAGGCCAGGCTGGGGGCTGCTGGGAAAGAGGCTGGTCCCTAGGCATCTCCCAAGTCGGGCCACCTAATTACAGGTCCAAAGCGGGTGTCAATGCTATCTTTTGAAGAGAGACCCTCTCTGTCATCTTGCAAGACCCAGAGCCTACCCTCTTGTCTCCTGTGGCTTCGTGAAGCACAGTGTTTTACCAGGGTCCTTCATTCTTTGAGTTTTACTTCCGTTTCTGATTCTTTTGAAATGTAGCCATTTGATCCTATACAAATCGAATCAAGACACTTCCTAACTTAAAATTAAAATCCTTAAGGGCTTTCCCTTGCCCTTAGGAAAAAGTCCTGAGGTTTCATCAGACCCTCTCTTGCCTCTGAGTTTTCTAAGCCCGTAAGCATGGACTCTTGTTTCATGCTACCCGTCATATTTATGTTAATTTTCACATTGCTTTTCCTGCGACCTGCACACCATGCCTGTCCTGTCCTGTCCTCAGGATGTACGTGAAGGAGCTGTCCTGGGTCAGTGTGGATGAAGGAGCTATACCGTGGTCACTACAATTTTTAATTTCTAAGGTTCCTCTTCGTCAGTGAAAATTTCTTGTTCCCTCACTGTTACCTGCGTGAAAACAGAGACATTGAAACTAGGTCCCCAGGGCCTCCTGGAGTTCAGCAGACATTTGTTTATTCCTCACACCTTAGTTTCTGGCTCTCTCCTTCTGGTGTTTATTTACTCTGGTCTCTTGTACTTTAGTTTGGGGCGGAATTCCGAAGGTTCTCCTTGGACCGTCACAAGCCTGGGAAGTTTGAGGATTTCTACAAGCTGGTTGTGCACACCCACCGCATCTCCAGCAGTGACGTGACCATCGGCTACGCAGACGTGCACGGTGACCTCCTGCCCATCAACAACGATGACAACTTCTGCAAGGCGGTCTCCAGTGCAAACCCCCTGCTCAGGGTCTTCATCCAGAAACGAGGTACCAGCTAGTCTTATTTAGTGATTATTTAAAAAATAATTACATAATTTAATTGTGTTATTATATTTATAATATCCAATATTATATTTAATCATTAGATTATATATTATATTTCATAATATAAAGTATTAATATTTAATTATAATTATTATAATATTTTAAAAATAATTATATAATCAGGACTATGTGATTCTGTTTTCCAGCTTGTAGTGGGAGAGTAAGGAAATTAAAATGGTTTGGGTCAACATTTATTTATTAAAAAGACTTAAAATATTTAAACTGACTGCATTTTCCACCTTAAATAATGTTGACTTCTGACTTTTAAATACTGAGGAAAAAATAATATTGATACTTTTGGTATTTTAACTGGAAGCAAGTGCATTAAGCAATGAAGAGGCATCATCAGTGGCCTAGGAATGAAACACAGGGTCACTAGTATGTATCTTCCACTGTCTTTTTAGGGCTGGGAAAAAAGTTGGCTTTAAATTATAACTTTGGCTAACTTTTTACTTTCAAGGCCTAGCTTCGCAGTAAGTAATCGCAATATCGTTTTATGCCAGAATAAACCACTGACAGCCTAATGGCTGGAAGGGCGAGTGTGCCCTGCTGCGGCCCCACTGTGGGACCGCACGTCTCAGAACTGCGTTTGGAATCTTTCTCCACCTCTAGACTCGGGAGAACCTTGTCGTTTCAAAATAACATGCTGAAGGCAAGACTCACCTGCAGGGGAGGCTTGATACCGGGAAATCACAGTCATGATTTTCATAATCGATTTGCAGACGATTGCCCCTCCTTCCTTGGAGGACCTTCTGTGCCGCAGTGAGCACTGGCTGCCTCAGCACAGGGCAGCCACGGCACACAGGCTGCGTGCGTCACAGCCGCTCGGCGCACGCACCGCGCAGCACAGGAGTCTCCGGGGGGCGGGAGGCCGGCCTGAGCAGCGGCCAAAGGAAGGAGCAGCCGTGCCCTGGGCGAGAGGTGGGGGCCGGCCGCCCAGTTCCCATCCGCAGGCCAGACCCCCACCTCGGTGCCCTGCCTCCTGCACAACGGGGCGCTGACGGCACCAGCCCGTCGAGTTGCCCCGAGTGCCGGCCACTCTCTGCGCCCTGCAGACACCAGCCATTGCTGCTTTCTGTCCGCGAGGAGGGACGGGAACACCAGGGCACCTGCTGGCCTCACTCAGACTGACCTTCTGCAGGTCAGAACGTCTGCGTGTGGTTCTCCCTGGGCCTGGGTGTCCTTCCGACGGTGCCAAGAAGCCAACACAGCGTCACTTCGTCATGGTGGCCTGAGCTTAGCTTCCTTGCTAGTCCCTGGACCGCTGGGGGAGTCAGGGCCCGGCTCTGCACGGCTCTGCATGACCTCCGGTGCACCCACCCTCTCTCTGGTCTCTCCTGCTTCTCTCCACCTGCCGCCTGGCTGGTCCTGGCATGGAGGCCTTCACCCCCTGCCCCCACCTGCAGCTCTGTGCCCCTTCACACTGTTGAGGTGTCCGTACCTGCCCACACGAAGTTCGGCAGAAAGGCCTGGTCTCAGACGCTCTATCCGGCGAGCTTGTGGTGTTCCCCGCTGCTCCGTGCTCCGTCCCCATGGTCTGCCTTCTCTGAGTCTCATTGGTTGTGCTCAGGGCTAGTTTGCTGTCCCTCTCCACCCAGCCAGGAGCAGAGTGGGGCTCGTTCCTGGCCGTGCTCAGCGTCCCGGGTACCGGTGCCGGCTCTCACAGGTGCAGGGTGAGCAGCAGCGTGTAAACTGCAGACGTACACACGGCTTCCTGACCCACCGTGCTGGGAACAAGGTTTTCTGTCCCGATGGCCGTGGAGCTGGGTGTGAAGGCCAGCAGAAGGCATGCTGCCCTCTGGATGCCGGCCCAGGTGGGCTTGGTAGCCCCAGCGTTGACCACTGAGGCTGGGCTGAGACAGGAACGCGGGTCCACGTGTTGCCAGGGGGAACGCGCTGCCCGCCCTGCAGCTCCGACAGGTCCCCTCCTTCTGCCTCCCTGCCGAGGCCCCGCATCCTGTCCGTACCATTTATTTTTCCTTCTTCCTCTTCCTCAGAGGAGCAGCCTAGAATTTAACCAGCTGGTTTGGGGTTTCTGAATTTCGTGTTTTCACCATGAGTGTGTTGTCAACAGCCGCCGCCTTTTCTCTGTCCCATACCCGCGTGGAGCAGGGGGACCCCAGCACGTACCCCTGCTTCCCACGGGCTCTGTGACGTGTGTGCTTCACCCTGCTGAGCGCCAGTGTCCTCTGGGGCTGTCGTGAGGGTTAGATAGGAAGACATTCTGGCGGCTGGTCACGCGTGCACTGCCCCGGTGGGTTCTGCCTGTTAGGGTGGTGACAGCTGAGCCGGGAGTGTCGGGGCAGCTGTGTAGCCGTGGACAGTCAGGTGCCCCAGTGTCTAGGACAGACCTGCTGATCTGTGTGACGGGGAGGATCACTCCAAGCCAGGTGTCCGTCGTGGTGGAGGCAGAAGTGAGCCCAGACCCCCGGAGTTGGCGTTCACAACCCCACGGCCTTTTCACCGCAGCAGCATTTTCGAGGTGTGGGTCACTGTCGTGCCATTTCCGTGATTCTACAACAGCCACACCTACTCTGTCACTTAATAACTCCTGTGCACTGACATATTTAAATATATTTTAAGAGGAGTCTATTGCCATCACAAATGAAAAGTCTGCATTCTTCTGATACATGTTGAAATAAACCGACAACTGTGTTAACAAAATTAATCTGTCATTTGAAATAATCTCTTCCCCCAAACCACACAAGGACGTGCCAATAAAACTACAGTCAGCTTTCCTTGCTTGTGGAGCTTTTATAGAACAGACCGGCACGAATAGCAAGAATCAGCCATAAGGGAAAAGTCCAGGACAGGCAGAACGGGCAGATACAGACAAAAGCAGATTCCTGGTTTCCAGGGGCTGGGGGAGGGGAGAGTCAGGAGGGACGAGGTGAACGTTCTGGAGCTAGAGATCTGCGAGAAGACGCTGACGGCCATCGAGCCAAGTGGGTGAGCTTTTTGCAGATTGTATCTTGGTGACGCTGTCATGCAGAGCGCCGTGCCTTCCTGGGTGGCTGCTGGTGCTCGGGGACTCTCGCACTCGGGGACGAGCCATGTTCCTGGGTGAGGTTTTCTGGGTTTGTCTCCAGCCTTTATTTCCAAAATTCAGCCATTCTCAATATATGTGAGTACTTTGACTTTCTAATTAACATATTCAAATTTTTTAAAAATCCTCTCTTCCCCTGATGATAGGAAACTTCCTGTACCTTTCCGAGAGGCCCCGGGTGGGGCGTAGGAACCTAGTGTCCTGAGCTCACCTCCCTCCTCCTTATTAGGAGTGGGAGTGGCTCTGTTTCACCAGTAGAAATCACACATTTCGTATCGTGTGGTCGTCGTATTCAGATATCCTCAACCTCATTTACAGTAATCATTATTTAAAAACAATGACATGTTGTTATTTAATGCATTAACATGAAAGCACATATAGTAATGTATCGCACATTTGCTTTAATTGTCTTCAAAATAATTTATTTCCTTTGTAAGCCCCTGTATTTTATTTTATGTCTTTAAGAATGTTGTTCTGAGCAGGGGTTCCTGGGCATCATCGCATTATTAACTGGCACTTGGCACGTACCAGGTTAAGAACCCCTCTTGCATGTGGGGCTCAGATAACGGTCCACGAGTGCCGTGGCTTTGTCCTCAAGGGCATCAAGACGTTCTGCGTGTGCTACCTGGCGTTTCTGCCCACGAGGTGGAGGACCCACCGGCTACGTCCCTCTGTGTTTACTGGGCTTGCCCTGCGTCTGCCCGGAGACTGAGAAGCTGCAGGCTCCGCCTCGGGCAGACAGAGCCATCGTTCTGCCCTTCCCTGCATTTACTGAGTGGCGGGAAGAGCAGCAGCTTCCAGGAGGAAGTGGTCGTGCAGGAGAGCTTGGACTCCTGCTGCGGTATCTGGCTTGCAGACCCCGCGAGTGTTAAGGACTCACTTCTCTGTCCCCTGCCCTCCCGGGAGGGTGCGGGAATGCCTTGGGGAGCCCGCCCTGGCCAGAGAACATGTAACCAAGACCTGCAAAAGATACACAGAGTATCTCTTTTTATTTTTAGCAGAATAAACAGGAAGTGCAAACAGTAATTTTTCACCACTTATCCGTCAAATAAATCCTTCAAGTACCAGCACACCCCATAGGCTTGTTACTTATCTCCAGGCAGGAGCGTGAGGAAGGCCTGTGTCTCCTCCCTGTGAGTGTGAAGGCTTAATCACACTGAAAGATTTTCAGCACAATTAGGCTATTCTGAACTGTGTACTTTTAAAGTAAACATAAACATTGCACATTTGCATGTGTCTGTTAACTGTTCTTGGCATTCTGGACATTCTTTGGGCTCCTATTAATAGGATGAGGAGAACACATTTGTCAACTTTTTGATTTATCAGAAGTTGCACAAAGGGGTATGTTTGCTGTGATTCACTCAAGTGAGTTGCTAGAGTAAAACACAGAATGATTGCGAGTTTGGTTGTGGAGACTGGGAGGATCTTAGAGTATCAGGCACATCTATGCTGCTTATAATCGATTTTCTTGGTTTTTATTTTTATTTATTTATTTATTTTTGGTATGTGTGAGACACGGTCTCACTCTGCACCTGGAGTAGAGTGCAGTGGCATTGTCTCACCTCACTGCAACCTCAAACTCCTGAGCTCAATAGATCCTCCTGCCTCAGCCTCCCGAGTAGCTGGGACTACAGGCACCACACCCGGCTAGTTTTTCTATTTTTGGTAGAGACAGGGTCTCGCTTGTGCTCAGCTTAGTCTTGAACTCCTGACCTCAAGGGATCCTCTGGCCTCTGCCTCCCAAAGTGCTAGGAGTATAGGTGTGAGCCACCTCACCTGGCCTTTTTTTGGTTCTTATGTAAGTACCTAGAGGTGTGTTTGGTTTTTGAATTGGGGGTTCACTGCTCAGCAGGAAGCACTCAATCAAGCTGTCAGAATTTAATTTCTGTATCCCTTCTCCATTTTATTCTCTTTCCTCGGATGCCTAGGGTTTTGGGGCCATATGTGCTGGGGCTGGGGAGAGGTACGTTTTTGCTAAATTAGCCTCACTTGGTCCCTGTGCTTGTGGAACATAGAACATGGGGTCTACGCCCCGGTGCAGGAGCTTTTCCACGAGACACGTTTGCGTCTTTAACTGCCATGGATTCCTAGGAGTTTGTGTATTTGAAGAATTTCCTTTTTTTTTTTTTAATT